>JBBMOL010000091.1:2741307-3218380 GCA_037954665.1 Laguncularia racemosa | reverse complement strand
GGGGTGAGATGCATGGTAAGGATTTAAACTTTATACACTTGTATGCATATTATTCATTTTATTCTCCAAATACCCTTGTGTTAACTTAGGCATCGAAGTAAGTACACTGGAGCACCCTCCAATACTCCATAGCCTTTTTTCCTCCTTTTACAGATAATCTCAACCACCTTCAGAAATCTCAACACAACACTATATAAAGAAGATTATGAGAATGTAAACATGATTCCACATTTTATAAGCAAATTATTGTATTTCATAGTCAAACACCTTCCTTTATAATCAAATGATAAAATTCTTAGAAATAAACTTATCACTACATGAAAAGTCTTTTATTTTCCTCAAATTTATTTTGTAAGTGAGATGAAGATATGTCCATGGAAAGGCTAATATAAAGTCCATTCAACAATGTTTAGACTTCTTGAACCTCAAATCATTGGAAAACATAAAATAAAGCATTAGCTAAATGAAGGTCTAAGATAGAAAGTTTACTTTTAGATGTAACAACATGTGCAATATTGGATATTCGTCTACCTTAGATGTTTGCTTCATTTGGGGAAGAGGGAGATTCATATTAAAGCTCAATCCAGAGTTCTTCAATATTTCCTCGACAATCTTCTCCAATCGTTGAACCTCATTTGGTTTGAGAAATTGGCCCAATCACCCACATCTCCTTTTCTAAAGAAAGCACTATTTGGAGCACCTGAGGGACGTTTACCTTTCTTGTTAACTTCTAAATTCTTCAATTTCTCAAAGCTGCATAACCTCACTATATCATCTACCATTCCCTCCTTCTCTTCCTCATCACTGAAAGGTGATCCAATGAATTGGGCCAACATCTTTGTGTAAATGGTTGGCTCCTTCTTCATCTCCTCATATTTCATAAATAACACCTAAAGGCAAAAACAATTGAATAGTTAAGGTTTTGTATATTTGGAAAAATGATATTACAGAAAAGAATATCGAGATTAGAATGATGCTAAACATAAAGTATTGCATTTAGTAAAATTGGTAGTATTTAGATAGTACTCTTAAACTGAAGCCTTAAGAAAATTTAGTTGAGATACAACAATCTTTTATCACGTCAAAATTTTAATTAAGTTGCTATTGTTTTACCTTTTACGTGCAAATGAAAGCTATTCTTTGTGAAATAATGCAAATTTCAAATTTAGGAGATGCTTTTTTAATTGGAATATGAACTACCATAACTTACACCTAAAAGTCATATTAGTCTATTATCACCTTCTATATAGTTGTTTACTAATTCCACCTATTTGAACTCTCAATCAAATGCCAAGGCTTCCTTGGCCTAATGACATAACTATTGTTCCACTAAAATGGGGTAAGATAGATTTCCCTCCTCCTAAATATAGTCAATCTATGGGAAAGAGGTAGAAAACCATTGCTAAATTACTATTGCAATGATAAGTACTTTTTTCTTTTGGCGAACTCGGCTACATATTATGATTTAGGGAGGAGGATTAAAATTCAATCCATCACAATGGGCAACTAGTGTTTATAGTTTATACCACTAGATTACAATAGCCTTAACAATAATAATCGCTTTTTAAATCCCTTTGTAATGTGGAGGATGTATTTTACTTGCATAAAACATGGCAATTTATTTGAATTTGATAATAATATAGATGAGATTCTTTTAACTTATTATGAAATTAAAGATCTTAATTTCCAACCCTAAAAGCGTGACTTACACAGTAAAAAAAAAAAAAATTGTGCATCTTGTTTTGAATATTTCCTATAGATTTCCATCGGAGTTAAATTTTGTGCTTCAATATCACTTTACATCTAGCTATTCTTAAGTCACGTAGACTAGGATAGATGGTAAGTATCCAGCATCTAAAGTCATTGTAAAACTTTGCTCTATATTTTTTTCTTATTTTTCATGAAAATAGGAAAAAAAAAACTTTAAACTTTTAGTTTTTTTTTTAAGACATATATCACTCAAGGCAAAAACATCCACTACATGCATAATTATCTGCCATCTATTTGTCTTTACCACTCGCATCAAGTTCTCCCTCCCCCTTCTGCATTAGGGGTCATTTCCTAATACAATTTTGGAGACGCAACCATCATATTTTGTAGGAGTGAGTGGATATAAGATAGTAAGTTATATACTCTACTCATATCTTATTATGTAACATATAGATTTTTAAATTTTAAAGCTAGAACCTACCCTGTTACTCCTTAGAACCACTATATATCCTATGGATATCGTTTATCTTATGAAACCTATAAATTTTACCTTTCTAAATTTGAAGTTTATGTAATATTGAAAAAATATTTACATGTAATACAACAAGTTCTTCATATGCAAAACCTATAAAGCCTGTAGCAAAATCTATTAAATTAAAAAAATTATTTTACCTCTCTTCATTATTTTAACTTTATATAATTTTACTACTTAGCAAATAAGAAAGACTAAGGATAAAAAAAATGGAAAATACAAAGTTGAAGAGGCAAATGGAGAAAAATAAGGGGGAAAAAAAAAGATAAAAAACGTAAAGTGAAAGAGACGCATTAATTCAACCATTTAAGTTATTAACTTGTGGGCCTTGGCTTCTTTATTTTTTTTTTTATTAAAATATTTATTGATCGAAAACTATAATATTATTATTATTTTGTTGGTATTATTTAATTACTTTTATAAAGTAGGTATACGATACCTTGAAACTTATATCATATTACTTCGAAAACGTTAATTGAGTCTTTCGTTTGGAGTGTATCATTTGAATTGTATATTAAAGTAATATGTAAATCCTCTTACTACTATAGGAAACATTAATAGCGTTATTCAATTTTGGTGTTAGAGGATAAATATAAAGGATTATATTCAAATGATTACTTAGAGCATATAAGATTTAATTGAACTTTAACATAAAAATAGAAAACTTATATAACTCGATTTGAGTATATAGTGTTTGATTTTTAACACAGATATAAAGAAAGTTTAGCGGCAAAATCCGAGCATTGTTGAACTAGTAAACTCACCTTGTCGGGTGTCTGCAGGCTAGCCTTCCAGTAGTCCAGCACATGATCCCAAAACGGACCGAAACTATGAATCCCTTGGCAAAACATCTCAAAGGCCTCCTGAAGAGGAAGCACCGGAGCGTCTTCACGTCGGAGCTTGTCCATAAAATGCCAATGAGATATGAAACAGTCCAGAGGGTTCCTACTTATATAGACGATCTTACACTTGGATGTTCTCATCGATGCTGGCAAGGAACCATAAGGAATATGGGTTGCAAAGACTCTTGGTGAAGCAATGTTGGCGATGTCCGGGGATTCATTCTTCAAGTACAGATCAAACTCTAGGAATGGTACTAGCTCATGAGGGCCACAAGACTGCAAAGGGCTGTCTTTAACCTTGTAAACATGGCGATTGCGTATTGAAAAGACAAGTGCCTTTAACCATGTTGTACCTGACTTTGGTGGGCTTACTAGGATTATGTCCGATTCTTGTGCTTCAAAATGTTTCTGTGATGAAACCACAGCTTTCAAAGCAATAGAAGGACACCAGAAGTTCTGGTACTTGCAGAGATAAGTTCCATCCCAGTTTCTCTCCTTGGGAACAGCTTGAATGAGTTTCTGAAACTCGTCGACTACTTGAGATTGAGACTCATCTTCCTTACCTGGTTTTCTGGACATGTCAGGAGTTTCCATTTCTTTGACAACCAACTAACTTCGGGGGTAGGATGTTAAATAAATTGGCGTTGGCCGGCGGATGTACAAATTGATCACCAAATGTGCCCCCTTTTGTCCTTTGTCAAATAAAAGAATACCAACTCTACAAATTGATCCTAATCTAGATATTTATATCTATAAAATGGGTTAGTCAATGGATGCCGCAGATAATTAATAAGGATCTAAAAAAAAAGAAATTAATGATTTTTTTTTATTTAATTTTTTAATACTAACATCAAAAAAAGGATTCATTGTATTAAAGCATTGCTTATTTGAATGGGATCACAAATACTAATAATACTTGCACCATACAAATGATAATAAATAAATTTAAAAGAATTACTATTAATATTCTTCATTAATATTTACCTATCGCTAATTCACTCACAGTATTTTGTATTGTTGAAGATTGTCTCGTTAACATTGTAATAATAGGGAATTTAATTAAATAATATATATGTTGAATAATAGTATTTAAATAAGAGAAAAAAAATAAATCTAAATATAAAAAGAATAAGTTAGGGCAAATGGTAGTAAAAAGAGTTTAATAATAGGGGCAATATGGACATTTGATGGGAAAGGTATAAATAGTCTTCAACTTATCTTTGTGATTCTTTTTCCCATTCATGTGCTACAAAACCCTAAGAGTCGTCTATAGAACCTTAGGAGCATAAGGTTAATTCAATCCAGTAGATTTGCACATGAAAGAGTTGTGGAAAACAACTTCGAATGTCAAGATGATCTTAATAGCGTTAGAAGAATCCAATATTCATAGTAACAGGACTTAGACAATTGTTTGTGAAACAATAATCCAAGTCCTCTAAAACTTATGTAATTGGTGTGAAATTAGGTTAGTTTAGGTGGTAAATAAAGTATGAGAATACCCTAATTGCAATTGTAAAAAGGATTGAAGAATAATCATGAATAGGGAATTGAAATTTTTGGAGAAAAGTCTCGTGTTCGCAAATTTTAGAATTTCCAAAAGTACATGCTCCACAACACAGCTGTGCTACACCTGTGTACTTCCTATCTATGGTTGCTTAGGTGAGTACACAACCGGTGCCAAAAATCATGAAATGCACAGTAGGGTATACAAGCAAGAGACATGCTCGTGCTAAAAATCAAAAAGTGCACAGTAAGATATATGGGTAATAGGCACGCCCGTGCCAAAAATTGAAAAGTGAACATTAAGATACATAGTCAATAGACATAACCTTGTATCAAGCCGTGTCCAACCCTTGCAATAACACACATAGTACACGAATAAAAACACACATGTGTACTTAGACATGTCGGACCGTTGTTTTCTAAAGTCATGTTTTTACAACTCTTTACCTCTCATGTTATGGACTCATGGACAGTGGATAATACCTACTATTTTATATGCATATATGTATGGTATGATATGAATTCATGGATATTGAGTAGTACCCACTATTGTATATGTATATTTATGAATGACATGGACTCATAAACAATGAGAAAGACCCATTGACGTATCTATATGTATAGTATGGTATAAACTTATGAATAGTGGGGAGTGCCCATTGTCATATATATAATTATGTATGATATAGACTTATGGACAATTGGGAGAACTCATTGTCGTGAATATGTATGTATATATATAAATGTATATGATGTGTGTGGAGACTGTGATGGTGAGATTTATGTGTTGGAATAAAGAATAAGAAAGATAATAATTGTTACTTAAATATCTTGTTGCATTATGTTTGTGGTTGTATTTCTGACATGAAATGCGTATGTAATTGTTCGTATACATTGTACTAAGCAATAGCTTACCCCTCGTTAAACCATTTTTTTTTTTTAGTTGCAAGTACTTTTGGTGAGATTTTAGGGTATAACGAGACGTTAGTAAACTCGAACCAAGAGTTAGATGAGAATGTAAAGTATGTGTATTATGAAGAATGAATGGTAGGTTAAAAGTAGGTTTAGCATTAGAACATGATGATTAGAATAATTGTTTAGTGGTGTTATATTTAAGATTTTTATTGTAATTGAATTTTAATATGCTTATGCTGTGTTATGATTATAAGAGATTAACTATGGTTGACTATCCTAGATGGATTGTTATTTACAATTTCTATTATTTGGAGTGACTAAATAGGACGTATTAAACCACCTACTCATATATGTAGAGAATTTTTACTTACTTGGCATGTTATTTAAATACCGATTGAAAGATTTAATAGAGTTTGAATTTTTGCATGTCTTCAGCTAGTGAGGACACATGCCAAGTTGTATTTGCTCTGGATTCCAAGGTGTTACAAGCATGCTTTTGATGAAGCATGAGATTGCATGGGATTATTCATCGCTTACATTTTCCAATGTCCTACTACTGCTAACCAGATTTAAAGGTCCTCTTTTGTTTTCACTTTTTTTTTTCCTTGCTTTTCTATTTGACACATTATTTATACTTTTACTTCTTCTTCTTCTTCTTTTTAAAAGCTCTACCTCGCTCAAAATTTCTACCCAATTTCTACATTCTATTTGACACATTATTTATTGATGAGGTGGAAATAATAGTAAACAAATACATGGCTAAATTTGGCAAAAACGAGCCAGTCGCGATTTTTTAATTTTTGAACTTTATTTCGAAGGAAATAAGCTAACTCGACCTTTGGTGCTGAGCTACGCCATTTTCTAGGCAAATTGCGTCATTTAGTCTTTCGAATAGACAATTTTACTAATTTTTTGTAATTTTTAGATTTCTTATAACTTTTTATAGACATTTTTGTTTTAGATGCCATTTACAGCGTTGTCTTTGTTGTCTAAGGTATGTCGTGTCCCTAAGTTTTAGGGATTTCTATTTTCGGCTATTTTTAGACATTTCTTTTTTTAGTAAATTTTTTATATCTATTTTTGGTAGTTTGCACTTACTATTATTTGTATGCCCTAAGGCAAAGAAACAGATTATTATTGAATGTGAAAAATTGTTGTGAGCAGTTTTTCTCTGTTTCTTTTCCCAAATTTGCGAATTTTATACAATTCTTGAATTTAGATGCTAAATCCCTAGAAATTCTTCGAATCAATAAGTATTTGAAGATTATACTTCGGGTATTCGCAGAATCAACGGTTTGTAATAATCTCAACAAAATTCACACGTGTTACACTACGTCAGTTAGTATCAGAGCCGAGTTCATTCTTGGTAACAATGGCACCCCATAGACAAACTAACCAACGTCGTGCTATAGTAGATGAAACCTATAATCGTGATGATCTAAAGTAAAAAATTAGGCAGATGATTGATGAAAGGCTAGATGTGGTGTTGGAACGTCGTTTAGATGTGGTTGTATAACGATTAGCAAAGAGAATGGGTGCGTTAATGGGTAATCAAAATCAAATATCAACCCTAGGCATGTAAGAAACCTTAACCCGATGCCAGTTGTAGAAGAGGCAGAAGATGACTCCTCTTCTCTTGAGGAAGATGAACAATATGATGTAGTACCGCATAAGCGTGTTAGGCCTCATGTAGAGAAAGACCAAAGGTGTTAGGAACTAGGTATGAGAATGGAGATACCAGAGTTTCATGGAAGTCTCCAACCAGAAGAATTCTTGGATTGGTTGACTACGGTTGAAGAGATTTTGGATTTCAAAGGAGTCCTTAAGGATAAACGGGTGCAATTAGTAGCAACTAGATTGTATGGTAGGGCCACAGCATGGTAGCAGCAATTAAAATTGACTTGAAATAGGCTAGGAAAATAAAAAATTGTATATTGGGAAAAGATGAAGAAGCATCTGCAAACAACGTTTTTACCTTATAATTTCCAACGCATTATGTACCAGAGACTACAAAATCTTAAACAGGATAGCAGGTCAGTAAATTATTACACTTCTGAATTTTACCATTTGATAGTTAGGAATGAACTTCAAGAAACGAATGATCAATTGGTTGCTAGATACATTGGGAGTTTGAGGATGCAAATTCAGGATACAGTTAATTTATTTAACCCTATTAGTGTATCAATAGCATACCAAAGAGCATTGATTGTTGAAAAATAGTAGAAGCGATCTGGGAGTAGTGGTGTAATGGGTAGTGGAGGTGGCATTAGCAGTAGTGGTGTGAATCGTACTAGAGGTGGAACCTCAAGTAGTAACACTACTGGGCATTTTAGTAGGCCTAACACGAGTGGCCCTAGCACTAGCAAGGTGAAGTGCTTTAAATGTGGTGAGGCTGGTCACCGATAGTCTGAATGTAGGAGAAAGGAAAAGAAGGCACTTTTTGTCGAAAACAAAGAGGAGGAAGATGACAAATTTGTGTTTAAAGTGATGGGTAACAGTGAACTTGTCTTTGATACTGAATATACTGAGGAGGAGCTTGTGATAGGTGATGGTAAGGAAAATTTAGTCGTTAGGAGATCCTGTATGACCCCTAGAGCAATAGAGGAAGAGTGGCTCAGAAACAATTTTTTCCAATCCACTTGTACTATTCTAAGCAAAGTTTGTCAGTCTATGATTGACTTAGGGAGCTGTGAGAACATTGTGTCCATAAAAGTTGTGCAAAAGCTGGGCATTAAGCCTGAACAGCATCTTAAACCTTACAAGTTAGCTTGGTTAAAGAAGGGTGGTGATGTAAGTGTCTCTAAACGAGCACTAGTTACATTCTCTATTGGTTCTAAATATAGAGACTCTGTCTGGTGTGATGTTGTGATAATGGATTCTTATCATTTGTTATTGGGGAGGCCTTAGCAATTTTATAGGGGTGTGATTCATGATGGTAGAGCTAACACTTACAGTTTTATATGTAAGGGTGTGAAGATCGTGTTGGTTTCTAATAGAAGCACTACTGAGTCCAAAATTGTTAAGCAGGGTAATAGTTTTAACATGCTATCTTTAGCTAGGTTTGAGGAATAATTACAGGACTTTGGAGTTGTCTTTGCTCTGGTGGGTAAAGAGGTTGAAAGGGAAGTCGAAGTACCTAAGGTGGTAGTTTCGGTGGTGGCCGAGTTCCAAGATCTATTTCCTGATGAGTTGCCGGATGGGTTACCACCACTACGTAATATCTAGCACCAGATTGATCTTGAGCCCGGTGCAGCCCTTCTTAACAGACCACATTATCCAATGAGCCCTACAGAACATGAGGAGTTGAGGAGGTAGGTTAAAGAATTGCTTGTGAAGGGTTTTAGTCAGGAGAGTTTTAGTCTATGCTCGGTTTCTGCTCTTTTGACCCCTAATAAAGATGGCACTTGGCATATGTGTGTAGATAGCCGAGCCATTAATAAGATTATTGTCAGGTATCATTTTCCTATTCCATGCTTAGATGATTTACTTGACTAGTTGAGTGGAGCTAAGGTATTCCTAAAGTTAGACTTGAAGAGTGGGTATCACCAGATTCACATTCGAGTGGGTGATGAGTGGAAGACAACCTTCGAGATAAGAGAGGGGTTGTATGAGTAATTGGTTATGCCATTTGGATTATCTAATGTACCTAGCACTTTTATGAGAGTGATAAAAAAGTTTTGAGGCTATTCATTGGCAAGTGTGTTGTCGTATATTTTGATGACATACTAATTTACAGTATTGATCTAGAGCAACATCTCCGGCACTTGCGAGATGTTCTTAATGTGTTGTGCAAGGAAAATTTATATGTTGCCTTGAAAAAGTGCGTATTCATGACCACAGAGGTACTTTTTCTTGGCTACATAATTTCTGCTGATGGTTTGCAGGTTGGTAAGTCTAAAGTGGAAGCCATTAGACAGTGGCCTAGACCTACTACACTAACTAAAATTCAAAGCTACCATGGCTTAGCATCATTTTACAGACAATTCATACCCCATTTCAACAGTATTATGGCTCCTATCACTAACTATATGAAGGATGGTAAGTTTCTATGGACTGATGCAGCGGAGATGGCTTTTAAGTATATTAAAGTGTGTCTTACAACAGCCCCAATTCTAGTGTTGCCAGATTTTCATCAACCTTTTGAGCTACATGCAAATGCCTCTAAAGTGGGGGTTGAAGCTATTTTGAGTCAAAATAGTAGATCGATAGCTTACTTTAGTGAGATGCTAATAGGGGTAAAGCTGCGATATAGTACCTATGTTGTGGAATTCTATGTTGTGGTGCATGTGTAATACATGAATATTTTTATTATTTATTCATTTATATGATAAAGATATTGTTATAAAGAGCTAAGGACAAGGATAGAATTTTATAAAATTATGAGGGGCAATTTGGTCATTTCACATAGAGCATATAAATATTACAAGTTGACCTAAAGAGAAACCTTTTGTTATTTTAAGCGGTGAACAGAGTTGCAAGAGAATAGATGCTCCTTACGAGAAAACCTAGGACAACGATAGAAAAACGGAGAGAAGCAATTTTAAGAACTCGAGGTAAGGATTTTGTAAGAATTTCAAATTAGGATCATGGAGATTGTAGTTATGAGCATCGATTGTTTATGTAGAAAACGAGGGGCGTGAAAAGATGATAGAGAATGAAGAATCGACAATACAAGAGGATTCAACTCATAGGGAATTTGAAGTAAGTAATTTAATCCGTGTAATTTAGTTATAATTACATGTTTTTGGAACTTAGTTAGGCTTAAGAATGGAAAAAGATTAGGTTTTAGAGGAATTAAAGTAATAAAAATAGGGTTCATGGAATTTTCGAAGGTAACACGGCCTCCCAACACGGTCATGTTTCGACCGTATTGAAATGGAAAAGTGCACTGAGAGATACATGGCCTCCCAACACGATCATGTTTCGACCGTGTTGAAATAGAAAAGTGCATCAAGAGATACACGGCCAACCAACACAGTCTTGTTTCAATCGTGCTAAGCAAGGTTAACATAACCTCCCAACATGGTCACGTTTAGACCGTGTTGAATCTAAGTTTTGTACCGAGAGATACACGACCCCTAACAAGGTCGTACTTCAACCTGTGTTGAGCAATACGATCCCTAACATGACCGTGTTGAATAAAGTATAACATGATTATATTTTTTTTTTAACTTCGATTTAAACTAATTTCCATGCAACCTAAATAACTAGTAAGGCTTTAAAGAAATTAAATGAATAGGATTAAGGAGATTAAGAATGATATTTATCTTAGATTGAATACTAAGAAGAGCATGTTAACGTGTATAGATTTCCAATTAGGTTAAGTCTAAGACCAGGAAGTGCTTAAGAATAGGATCGAAGGTACATGTAACTTGTGTGTTGTTATGTGTTGATTACGTTAGTACATGTTTTTGAAATTGATTAAGTGAACGATTCAGTTTAAGTGTTTAAGTGATATGCTATATATGCTTGGTTCGGCCTAAGGGCCCATAGTGGCAGATTTCTAAGGAGCACCTTAATGATCCTTGTATGATGTTGTTCCTAGTAGAGTTGTGCTTGGAAATGATCTGGGTTAGATGTTGTTCAAGTGGTTAAGTGTACATGGGTATGGGGTCCATAATGGCAGTTCCCATCACTAAGTTTAAATGTTTAAGTGAACATGGGTGTGGAGCTTGTAGTGGCAATTCTCATCACAAGGTTTAAGTGTACATGGGTGTAAGCATAGTTGTCAAAATTGTGATTTTACCTGGAATTAAATGGTATAGAATCGGTAGAATCGTATAAAATCATATACAACCGGTAGAATCGGTAATTTGTAGAATCGTACATCTAAATTCATAATTATATCAAAAGTCTATACCTAAATGATTTTTCTTTCATTTTGATTATGAAAAACTTCATAAAATTGCAAACTCGTAGAATCGTACAATTGACTCATGATTTTGACAACCATGGGTGTAAGGCCCATAGTGGCAGTTCCCATCACCAAAACATGCTCTAATGTGTTAAGTGTGTTAAGGGGGTCATGAGTACTTTGTTGTTTGCTTGTGAACTTAAATTATACTAAGAAATGATTGTATGTGTTTAAGTTCGGCATGATGTGTGTGATACTCGTTTATGTTTGTTCATGCATATGTGTTTGTGTTATACGTACAAGGCATTAGCTCACCCTTTGAGGAATCATTTTTAGATGTAGGTGTTGAGAGAGATGAGAACCCAGAAGATGACTTGGGTTTTGGTAAACCACAAAGAGAGGAAGACGAAGAGTACTATTATTATTATGGAGATTAAGTTTTAGGAAGATTATGATGTTTAATAGTAATAGATAGTAGTTGTTGAGAATTGTTATTTTTGGTGTTTAAAGACTTTCGCTACGTTAGACAATTGATATGGTTTAAGTTATTATTTGAAACTTTGGAGATATATGAAATGCTTTTATTATAAGAGTTACAAATTAAAATGTATTAGAGTTGTTTTAGAGCCTTAACGTGTTCTTGTGAGATAAGGACACGTGGCGGGCAGTAGCACGGCCCGGGATTCAGGGCGTTATAGCTTAGGTGGTATCAGAGCTCTAGGTTTTATGACCTTTAGAGACTTAAGTTTGAATCTATAGAGAATAGGTTCATGATCCTTATTAATTAAGTTTTGATCTGTAGAGCATAGGTTGTTGATCCTGAAGAGCTTAAGCAATGATCCTTAGTACTAAGCGATGATCAATAAACAAAAGTTTTAAACAATATAGTCTAAGATATGATCTTTAGAAGGATTAAGCGTTGGATTTGTAAAATAGTGAAACATGAAGAGAGTAGGTAAAATATGGGATGTTTACTTAATTATGTAATTATTTTATTGTATTATTATTTTACTTGTATTCTTCTAACTGCTAAGCATTATATATGAATAAACCCCTTATGTAGTGGTATATGTGTATATACTTACACACTATGAAACTGGCCTTGACTGATACCAACATAAGTAGATCTAGTTGTCTCTTCTTAAACAGAATGCCTCCAAGAAGAATTACTGGATCAGGAACTAAAAGGGGTGCTAGGCGTGATAACCCCAATGAGGAGTAACCTCAGTACCTACAACAACAAGGGGAAAGAGGTCAGATGGCCGAAGAGACAATTAAACTATTGCATACTGTGAATAACCTGGTGGAACTACTGGCACAACAACACCAAGTACCTAATGTCCCACAACACAGGAATGCCAATGAACCCATCAACTTTGGTAAGTTCATAAGAGTGGCTAAGGAATTTAACCTTAGAGTAGATGACCCAATTGAGGCTGAGGATTGGGTACAGGAGATTGAGAAGACCTTTGCTGCCTTCCAGATACCGGAAGATAGGAAGGTGAATTATGCTACATTCATGCTAAAGGGAACTGTAGCAAAATTATGGGCTTCGATCCTTAGACTTACAGGAGAGTGCATGAACAGGGCGGTGTTTAAGGAGTTGTTTTATCAAAGATACTTCCCTAACAGCTCTAGAGACAGAATGGAGAACGATTACTATAAGTGCGAATAGGGGAACCGAACAATTGAAGAGTATGAGGCAGAGCTGAATCGCCTCATTCAATTCCTTCCCGAGAATGTACGCAATGATGATAGGTCCCAAGCTAAAAGGTTCCTAAGAAGATTGGAATTGGACCTACAACTTGCAGTAGGGGCCTTTCAACTAAATACCTATATCGAAATGGTAGACAAAGCTAAGTGCCTTAAATAGAATAAGAAGATTATTGAGGAACAGAGGAGTCGTAAAGCAGCAATAGCTCTAGGAAAAGACCTGCTTCTAGTGGAATAAGGCAAGATAGGGGTAAAAGACATCACTTGCTGCAAAACAGAATGTCCAGAGCTATAACCCCTCCTCTCCAGATCAAGCAAGTGCCTTTAGCACTCACTATAGTAGACACAAATGCTAAATGTCCCAGATGTTACAAACCTCATAAGTTAAGAGAATGCAGATGGCCAGATGGGGCATGTTTCTCTTATGGGAAGATTGGGCATATTAGCAAACGTTGCACTGAAAGGTCAGTTCCCCTAATCTTTTGTCATATATGCAATCAAAGGGGACACAAGGTAGTCAATTGTCCTCAAAGACGGATAAAAAATCAAGTAAGGCTAGTCCAATAAGCAACTAAACCTCTAATGAGAGGATAGAGAGGTAGACCACAGGCAAGAGGTCTTAGACAAAGAGTTCCTACCAGGGTGTTTGCCATTCATCAACAGTAGCACTAAGATATCCCAAATGTGGACAACATTACAGATATGCTTCCAATACACTCCTGTAATGCATATGTACTATTCGATACTAATGCGTCTGAAAACTATGTCTGTGCATGTGCTTTGGATGTTGAAAATATGGATGATTACTTGATTGTTAGCACTCCTTTAAGAGTAGGAGGAAGAATAAATAGGATATGTAGAGTGAGTATAGAGATACATGGTAGGGTGATGCCAGCAGACCTACTGGTATTAAAGATGATAGAATTCGACATTATTTTGGGTGTCAACTAGCTATCAAAATATCATGCCACCATTAACTGCCACAACATGGTGGTACAATTTAATATACCTAAAGATGGATATTTTGAATACAAGCTAGAAGTGTAGAGACCCACTAGATTGCCTACCTATGAAATGTGGGAAAAAAGTGCATTGGCAACCATCTTTGTTGAAGCCAATGAAGAAGTTAGGATGGAAGAAATACAGATAATGAGGGAATTTCCTAATGTACTTCTAGAAAATCTTCTTGGTTTACTCCCAGCCGAGGAAATAGAATTCAACATAAACTTGGTACAGGGTACAGTACCCATATCAAAACCAGTTTACAAGATGGCACTAGTGGAATTGGAAGAATTAAGGAAACAATTACAGGAGTTACAAGATAATGGCATTATAAGACCCAGTGTCTCTCCTTAAAGTGCACCAGTCCTGTTTGGGAAGAAGAAAGATGGAAGTATGAGGCTCTGTATAGACTATAAGGAATTAAACAAGGTTACCATAAAGAATAAATATCCTTTTCCTAAGATAGATGACCTGTTTGACTAGTTGTAGGGAGCTCAGGTGTTCTCCAAAGTAGACTTGAGATCAGGTTATCATCAACTCAGAATCAGAGAAGAGGACATTCAGAAAACAACATTCAAGACTAGATATGAGCACTATGAGTTTCTGGTGATGCCTTTTAGACTAACGAATGCACCAGCTGCATTCATGGATTTAATGAATAAAGTATTCAGAGATTTCCTAGATAAGTTAGTAATTGTCTTTATAGATGACATCCTAATATACTCGAAAAGTACCGAGGAGCACGAAGAGCACTTAGTACTAGTATTATGCAAGCTACAAGATGAGAAGTTATATGCCAAATTTAGTAAATGTAAATTCATGTGGTAAATAGGGATGGTATATCTATGGACCCAGAAAAGGTGAGAGCAATAGTAGATTGGCAAAGACCGAAGACAATTACAAAGGTAAGAAGCTTCCTGGGTCTAGTAAGCTACTACAGGAGATTTGTTGAAGGGTTTTCCAAAATAGCAACTCCTCTCACCAAATTGATAAAGAAAAGTGTGAAATTTGAATGGGATAACAAATGTGAAGTCAGCTTCCAAATGCTCAAAGAAAAACTGGTAATGATGCTAGTTTTGACTCTACTTAAGAGTGGAGGAAAGCTTACAATGTATAGTGATGCCTCAATTTAAGAGTTGGGGTGTGTATTGATACAAGGTGGTTAAGTAATAGCATATGCATCTTAACAATTGAAGTCGTATGAAAAGAACTACCCAACTCATGACTTAGAATTGGCAGTTATAGTTTTAGCTTTGAAACTATGGAGACATTACCTATATGGAGAAAGGTGCAAAATCTTCACTGACCACAGAAGCTTGAAGTATATATTTTTGCAGAAAGAGCTGAACATGAAACAGAGAAGATGGTTGGAGTTAATTAAAGATTACGATCTAGAAATACAATACCATCCAAGAAAAGCCAATGTGGTGGCGGATGCCCTTAGTAAAAAGAAACAAGGCAATGTAGCCACTCTCATCACTTCATAGAAAGAGTTATTGGAAAACATGCACAAAATGGAGCTAAAAGTCTTAACACAAGAAGTGGGAGCAAAAATGGCTACTTTAAGGATTCAACCAACCATACTAGACAGAATTAAATCGGATCAAATGGAGAATAAGGACATTCAAGAGCTCAATAGCAGAATGGATCAAGGCAAGGCACCAAAATTCAACTTAAATGTTGAAGGTACCTTGAGGTACTAAACGAGACTATATGTGCCAAGGGATGCGGAATTGAAGAGGGAGATAATGAAAGAGGCGCATCACTCCACCTACACGATACATCCTAGGAGTACCAAAATGTACAAGGATGTGAAGAGTTGTTATTGGTGGAGAAACATGAAGAGAGAAACAGTGGCATATATAGCCAAATGCCTCACATGCCAGCAGATCAGAATAAAACACTAAGGACCAACTGGAGAATTAAAACCTCTTCTAGTACCAGAATGTAAATGGGAACATGTGACAATGGATTTTGTTACAGCCCTCCCAAATACCAGAGAGAAGCAGGATGCAGTTTGGGTCATAGTGGACAGATTGACAAAGTTTGCTCATTTCATACCTATCAGAGTATGATATAAATTAGAGAAACTGGCTCAGATATACATACAAGAGATAGTTAGATTACATAGAGTGCTAGTGACAATCACTTTTAATAGAGACACCAGGTTTGTGAGTAGATTTTGGAGCAGCCTTCACAAGGCATTGGGCACCAAACTACAGTTCAGTACAGCCTTCCACCTACAGACAAATGGCCAGTTTGAAAGGACTATATAAATATTGGAAGATTTACTCAGGACGTTTGCACTAGATTTTGGAGGAAATTAAAATGAGCATATACCTTTAGTGGAGTTTTCCTATAATAATAGTTACGAGGCAACTATTCATATGGCACCACATGAAGCTCTTTGTGGAAGAAGGTGCAGATCTCCACTGCAATGGGATGAAGTGGGAGAAAGATAGATGATGGGGCCGCAGTTAGTGTAAGAAGCAGTTAACAAGGTAAAACTAATTAGGCAGAGAATACAGATGGCCTAGTCTTGATAAAAGAGCTATGCAGATAAGAGAAGGCGTCCTCTAGAACTCCAAGTGGGAGATAAGGTATTATTGAGGATTTCCCTAACAAAGGGAGTGATCGGATTCAAGTTGAGAGAAAAGCTAAACCCAAGGTATATAGGCCCATTCGAGATCTTGGAAAGAATAAGCATGGTGGCTTACGTGTTAGCTCTTCCACCAAATTTGGTCGAGTGCATGATGTATTCCATGTATCCATGTTAAAGAAGTATGTACCTGACCCGGACTAAATAATGGCTTTAGAACCATTGAATGTGCAGCCAAATCTGACGTCTTTGAAAAGGCCAATTAGGATTTTGGACACTAAGGAACGGGTGCTAAGGCGGAAATCAATCCCTTATATTAAAGTGCAATGGAAAAACCAAATGAAATGGAAAGCGACATGGAAGTTAGAGGAAGAAATGAAGAGAAAGCATCATAACTCTTCTAAAATCAAGTACTTTCAAGGACGAAAGTTTTTATAAGGGGGGAAAATGTAATACATGAATATTTTATTATTTATTCATTTATATAATAAAGATATTGTTATAAAGAGCTAAGGACGAGGATGGAATTTTATAAAATTTTGAGCGGCAATTTGGTCATTTCACATAGAGCATATAAATACTATAAGTTGACCTAGAGAGCACCCTTTTGTTATTCTGAGCAGTGAATAGAGCCACAAGAAGACAGACGCTCCCTACAAGAAAACCTAAGACGACAATAGGAAAACGGAGAGAAGCAATTCCGAGAACTCAAGGTAAGGATTTTGTAAGGATTTCAAATTAAGATCATGGAAATTGTAGTTATGAGCGTCGATTGTCCATGCAAAAAACGAGGGGTGTGAAAGGACGATAAAGAATAGAGAATCAATGATCCAAAAGTATTCAACTTGTAGGGAATTCGAAGTAAGTAATTTAATCTGTGTAATTTATTTATAATTACATGTTTTCTGAACTTAGTTAGGCTTAGGAAAGGAACGGATTAGGTTTTAGAGGAATTAAAGTAACAGAAATAGGGTTCATGGAATTTTCAAAGGTAACACGGCCTCCCAACACAGTTGTGTTTTGACCGTGTTAAAATGGAAAAGTGCACCAAGAGATACACGGTCGTGTTTCGACTATGTTGAAATGGAAAAGTGCACCGAGAGATACATGGTTAACCAAAACAGTCTTGTTTCGTTCGTTTTAAGCAAGGTTAACATGACCTCCCAAAACGGTCGTGTTTAGACCGCGTTGAAACTAAGTTTTGTACCGAGGATATACGACCCCTAACACGATCGTGCTTCAGCTCGTGTTGAGCAACACGGTACCCAACATTACTGTGTTGAATAAAGTATAACATGGTTATATGTTTGTTTAACTTCGATTTAAACTAATTTTCACATAACCTAGATAACTAGTAAGGCTTTAGAGAAATTAAATGAATAGGATTAAGGAGATTAAGAATGATATTGATCTTAGATTGAACACTAAGAAGAGCATGTTAATGTGTACAGATTTCCAATTAGGTTAAGTCCAAGACCAGGAAGTGCTTAAGGCTAAAATCCAAGGTACGTGTAACTTGTGTACTGTTCTGTATTTGATTATGCTAGTACATGTTTTTGAAATTGATTAAGTGAACGATTCGATTTAAGTGTTTAAGTGATATGCTATATGTACTTGGCTCGACCTAGGGGCCCGTAGTGGCAGATTCCTAAGAAACACCCCAATAATCCTTATGTGGCGTTGTCCTTAGTAGAGTCGTGCTTAGAAATGATTTGGGTTGGATGTTGTTCAAGTGGTTAAGTGTACATAAGTGTGGGGGTCGTAGTGGCACTTCCCATCACTAAGTTTAAGTAGTTAAGTGTATATGGGTGTGGGGCCCGTAGTGGCAGTTCCAATCACCAAGACATGCTCCAATGTGTTAATTGTGTTAAAGGGGTCATGAGTACCCTGTTGTTTGCTTGTGAACTTAAATTATATGAAGAAATGATTGTATGTGTTTAAGTTCTACATGATGTGTGTGATACTCATTTATGTTTGTTCATGCGTATGTGTTTGTGTTATATGTACTAAGCATTAGCTCACCCCTCAAGGAATCATTTTTAGATGCAGATGTTGAAGGAGATGAGAACCTAGAAGATGACTTAGGTTTAGGTGAACTATAGAGAAAAGAAGACGAAGAGCACCATTATTATTATGGAGATTAAGTTTTAGGAAGATTATGATGCCTAACTATAATAGATAATATCTGTTGAAAATTGTTATTTTTTGTGTTTAAGGACTTCCGCTATCGTTAGACATTTGATATAGTTTAAGTTATTATTTGAAACTTTAGAGATATATGAAATGCTTTTATTATAAAAGTTACAGGTTAAAATATATTAGAGTTGTTTCAAATCCTTAACGTGTTCTTGTGAGATAAGGACACGTGGCGAGTAGTAGTGCGGCCCGGGATTCGAAGCGTTATAGCAAGCTATGAAACATTGGCGCCATTATCTGTTTCATAGAGAATTCATATTATATACTTACCATAAAGCTCTAAAGCATTTACACAGTCAGATAAAGTATTATCTCGACATGCTTCATGGGTAGCTTATTTGGAGCATTTCACTTTTGTTGTGAAATACAATAGGGGTGTCACAAACCAGGTCGCTGATGCACTAAATAGGAGTAGGAGTCTTCTGAGCCGAATGTAAGTAGAGGTACCTGGTTTTAATTCATTTGCTGAGTCATTTGAATGTAATCCCTATTTTTCTGTTATTCTAGCAAAAGTTAAAGCTGGTGACAGAATAGAGTATTTATTGCAAGATGGGTTTTTGTTCAGGGGTAATCAGTTGTGCATTCCAGATTGTAGTTTAGGGGATCAGATTATTCAGGAGCTACATGGTGAAGGTCATGTGGGACGAGACATGACTTTGCAACTGGTGCATACATCTTATTTTTAGCCAACTATTCATAAGGAAGTGGAGAAATATGTACAAAAATGTAGAGTTTTCCAAGTATCCAAGGGGACAGCTACGAATGCAGGATTGTATATGCCGCCTCCAATTCCTTCTCAACCTTAGATTAATGTGAGCATGGATTTCGTTCTGGGGTTTCCACAAACTCAGCGAGGTAATGACTCCATCTTTGTGGTAGTTGATAGATTTTCTAAAATGGTGCATTTTATTCCTTGTAAGAAGACCACAAATGCTGTCCGTGTTGCACAGTTGTACTTTAGGGAAGTATATAGGTTGCATGGGTTGCCTAGAACCATTGTGTCTAATAGAGATACAAGGTTTCTTAGCCATTTTTGACAAAGTTTGTGAAAAATGGTCAATACTCAGCTGAATTGTAGTAGTGCGTATCACTCACAAACAGATAGGCAAACTGAGGTAGTCAATAGATCCCTAGGAAATCTATTAAGGAGCTTAGTGGGGGAACATGTGAAGAGTTGGGATCAAAAGTATAGGGTTTAGTCCATTTCAAGTTGGTTACTCTGTTGTTTCTAGGAGTCCACTTGATTTGCTACCACTACTTGATAAGACCAGGATTCATAGAAAGGCAAAAGACTTTGTCCATAGCCTGCAAGAAATCCACAAGACTGTTCAGAATAATTTACAAAAAGCTATAGGTAAATATAAGGAGATTGCTGATCGAAAAAGACGGCATGTGGAGTTTGATGTAGGAGATTACGTTTAGGCTATCCTTACAAAGGATAGGATTTTCTGTTAGGGAGTACAACAAATTATCACCCAAGAAAATTAAGCCAGCAGAGATCATAGAGAAAATCAACCCAAATGCATATAAGTTGAAGCTGCCTAGCCACATTCGAACTGCCGATGTATTTAACGTGAAGCATCTTATTCCTTATACTAGTGATAGTTCAGATTATGATAATTCAAAGGCGAGTTATGTGCACCTTAGAGAAGATGATGAGATGGAAATAATAGCAAACAAATACATGACAAAATTTGGTAAAAATGGGCCATTTGCGATTTTTTAATTTCTGAACCTTATTTCGAAGAAAACGAGCTAACTCGAAGAAGTCAATACCTTTAGTGCTGAGCTACGCTGTTTTTTAAGCAAATTCCGTTATTTAGTCTTTCGAATAGACAATTTCACTAATTTTGGTAATTTTTAAATTTATTATTACTCTTTATAAACATTTCTGTTTTATATGTTGTTTTCAGCATTGTCTTTGTCCTCTAAGGTATGTCATGTCCTTAAGTTTTAGAGATTTCTATTTTTGGCTATTTTTAGACATTTCTTTTTTTAGTAAATTTTTTATATATTTTTTTAGCAGTTTGCACTTACTATTATTTGTATGCCTTATGGTAAAGAGATAGATTATTATTGAATGTGGAAAAATTTTGTGAGCGGTTTTTGCTCTGTTTCTTTTCCCAAATTTGTGAATTTTATATAATTCTTGAATTTGGATGCTAAATCCCTAGGAATTCTTAGAATCAATAGGTATTTGAAGATCTTCGAGTATTCACAGAATCAATGATTTGTGATAATCTCAATACAATTCACCCGTGTTACACTGCGTCATTTATACTTTTACTCTCTCTTTTTTTTAATTATCTACCTTTCTCAACATTTCTACCCAATTTCTATACTTTAATTTTTCTATGTAAATTATCAACCTTTTATTAAAACCACAAGAAGAAGACGAAGAACTTTTATCAATATTCATCAATCACTCCATCAAAATTTTGCTTGCTTATTATGTGGATGACAATGATTTTTTTTTTTTTAGTTACAATGAGATAAAAAAAGATTCAACTATAGTTCATCTAATATGAAACCAATATTTATGTTATTATACTATAACTACCTAACGAATAGCAATGACACTTAATACCTCTTAATTAATTCACTACTTTTTGAGGAAAGTAACTATACGTATCAGATATAACTTAAGGTTTTGTTTTAATAATTTCATAGCTAGGCATTAGTTTTCTAAAGTTTGGGAGATGGTTTAGGTCACTCTACCCACGTCCTCAAGCAAAACCATGTAATAATTATAGGAAAGAAATTAATGGTCATCTTCCGGTTTGTTAAGAAATGAAATAATATTAAAATAATTATATTTTAATACATTTTTTTTATTATTGTAAAATCAATGTAAGAAAATATAAAAAATCTCTTTTTTAAACACTTAAACGTTATTTTATCTATATACTTTGATGAGACACTAAGTATATAAATATAAAAATGGTCCTCCATTGTTGTTATGTTCTATTCGATTTATTCATGTTTTAACTTTTGTTGTTTAAATCTTCTACCATTTATGTCATGTTTAATTTGTAGTAATCATCTAGAGTAAAACGGATTAAAATGGAATAAGATTAGCAATGAAATGCTAAATCTATTCTTATATTTAAAAACATGAACAGAATAGTTGATTCAATTCTTGTATTAATTTGATTGTAGCATATTTAGAATGGAATAAATGTGTATATAGTGATATTTGTTAAAAATAATATTAATTTGTAGATGTAATAAATATATATTGATAATGTTAAAAAGTTATTTAAGTAAATATAATTAATAAGAATAGAATAATGGCACCATGATTTTGGCTTCTAGAAATGGTTAAAAACATGGGAAGGAGAATTAAATTAAGTATCGTAATTATATTCCAGATCCACTTTAGCGTTTCAAACTTACACATTTAATTTTTTAATTTATGCTATTAACTTTTTCTTTTTTTGTGAATACAATGAAGAGGGAAGGTGTCCATCCCATTCAAAGACCAAGAATAAGGCCCTTTGTCTTTATCCATTAAAAGATTTCTTATAACTATATGACGTAAACTTACTTATGGATGTGCATAATATTCACGTACATTTTAATTGATGTATAGTCTTTTAAGAAAATTATTACATATATTCGATACCATCAAAAGTTTTGTTTTAATAAGTTCATAATTATATTCAATTAAACTAACTTATAGTTTGGTAGTTAGCTTCTTATAAAGGTTTATGTTAATATTTATATATAACATGTTTACAACACGTGAGATATAACATAATAATGCTAATTGATTTTTTTTTCCGGTAAAATTGATAGGATCTTTTTTAAGGTCCCAAAGCCTTGGGATTTGGTGGAGTCATACCTACTCAATCTGTGGCTGAAAAAATAAAAGGGATAGTAATTAGGCAAAATATCATCCAATCCCGGTGGCCCACTGAAACACGAGAAATGGGTGGTTTGTTTTGGACAACACATTAGCATTAGCATTACCATACGATTCAAATGGATAAGATGTGAAAGACGTCCTACATTCAAATGGGTCAAGCCCGTGGAGGATCCGATTGATTGTTTTCCCTTTGTTCAAATTAATGTTTGATGTGCATACTTCTCACAAATTTTGACCTGTTTATTTAATTATTTATTTTTAATGCTTAACCCGTTTACGAAGTAATTGTAATATTCACAAAAGAAATTTAAGATGACGCTTGGAAAGTCCTCCATACGTCAATCTATAAATAAATCTTGTTTGTCTTCATTCTCTATTCGACATCATATATATATACCTTAAATTAAGTGTTTAAGTTAATACAGTAGATACACTTTTGATGATATTAGTTAAGAACCAAAGAAAATATCAATGGACAAAGCAAAAGTATTTCCATTTTTCTGAAGATAGAACTTATTTCCCTCATTTTTTATGGAAAAACGACGTAACATTTCATTTGCTTTTTCCTTGCCTCTTACCATTATCTACCACTAAAAATCATTATAGTCATAAATTAAACTTTTGAGATTTACTACAATAATATTTAAAATTCATCAAGTTTTGATTTTAAAAAATATCAAAAAGTATAAAAAAGTCTATCGTAAAACAAATACATCCTAACATTTTAAATAAACCAAATAAGGAATCATTTTGTCGATGTTTTTTTTTTTAATTAATTTCTATTTCGTTATTCATAAAAATATAGAAAAAATTACTTTTTCTATGTTCCCATTAGCATGATCATTTAGTTTGTAATATAAAATGATTATTATTATTTTTTATTAATTTTTATGGTTACTTTAATAATATAATGATGGATTGGTCAATCCACTTATGCACAATCTACCATAAACTTCTAGTTTATTATGACTTACAATTTAAGAATGTGGAAGTGAAGATAGATTTGTTTGTGGTGGCAAATTGGCTGACAAATGATTATATATATATATATTAGCAAAGTTTAAATAGTTAATTATAAAGTCTCAAATTAATACTTTTAAAATTTATATATTGATTATAAAAATGAATAAAATTCCGATATTAAATGCTATATGTAATGCCTCAGAATCCAAGAATGCTAAAGCCCACCATGTGTTCTCATTACTTGAAGACACATAAAGGCTCAAATACTATAATTCTCCAAACATTACCCTTTTCATCTTCATTAAATTCTATAACCCTTCCCTCTTCCATTCTTTTCTTAATCTCTTATACCCCTATATCGTCAACTTATGCAATTTTGATTATATCTATTAACACTAGCTGTATTTGTAAGTTGGCAAGTCTAGCTCCGATTTTCCGAGTCAAAATCTCTAGATCTAATTTCTGCATATCTTCTAATATTTTCTTCTGAATTGTGATCAACATTGCTAAATTACCATACTTCTTTCTACTGAGTGCATCAGCCACCACGTTTTCCTTCTTAGGATGGTACTGATTGTCTAAGTTATAGTCCTTTATTAATTCTAGCTAGTATCTCTGCCTCATATTTAGCTCTTTCTGTGTAAAGAGGTACTTGGGGCTTTTGTGATTTGTGAATATTTTGCACTTCCCCCCATACAAGTAGTGTCTCAACAATTTGAATGCAAACACCACTACTGCTAATTCCAGATCATGTGTCAAATAGTTTTTTCTCATAGGGCTTCAATTATCTAAATGCATATGCAATTTCCCTATCATTTTACATCAATACATAACCAAGCCCTTGAATAAACGCATCACTATACAACATAAATTCTTCACCACTAACTGGTAGAGCAAGCACTCATGTAGAAGTCAATCTCTCCTTTAGTGTCATGATGTTTGCTTCACATCGATCATCCCATATAAACTTTACCCCTTTCTAAGTTAACTTAGTCAAAGGAGTTTCTAGTTTGAAGAAACCTTCTACAAATCTTTTGTAGTATCCTACTAACCCCGAGAAGCTTCTAATTTTTGTTACAATTTTCAACTTAGGCCATTCGTTTATAGCTCTTATGTTCTTATGATCTACAGCTAACCCATCCTTACTAATCACAAGACCCAAAAAGGTGTCCTACTTCAACTAGAATTCACACTTCTTAAACTTAGCATATAGTTTTTCTACCTGTAATTTGCTCAATTCTATCCTCAAATGCTACTCATGATCTTCTTCACTTTTAGAGTATATTAAGATGTCATTTATGAACATAATGACAAACTTATTCAAGTATTCTCTAAATATTCAGTTCATTAAGTCTATGAAGGCTGCTAGTGTATTTGTGAGTCTAAATGACATTACTTGGAACTCATAATACCCGTACCTAGTTTTGAAGGCGGTCTTCTGGATGTCTTCTTCCTTGATTCTTAGTTGGTGATATCTAGATCTCAAGTCTATTTTTGAGAAAACTTGAGCCCCTTGTAGCTAATCAAACAAGTCATCAATCCTTAAAAGAGGGTATTTGTTTTTAATTGTAATCCCGTTCAACTCTTGGTAATTTATGCATAATCGCATGTTGTTGTCTTTCTTCTTTACAAGTAATACCGATGTACCCCAAGGTGAAACACTTGGTTTGATAAACTTCTTATCCAGCAATTCTTGTATCTAATCCTTCAATTCTTTCAACTCTATAGGTGCCATGTGATACGGAGTTTTTTATATAGGTGTCATACCAGGTACTAGATCTGTAAACCTGGTAGGTCATCTAAAAATACTCCAATAAATTCCCTCACAACCTTTACTAGATCCATTTTCATCACCTCTTCATCCTCAACTTCTACTGAAGCCATTATACATTTCCCCACAATTCATAAGTAGGCAACCTTGTTGGTCTATGTGCCTCTAATTGGAAATTAAATTATTTCCCTTCTAGTGTATTGAAATGGATGGTCATATCATAACAATCTATTGTTGCATGATATCTGATTAACTAATCCATTCCCAGAATTACATCAAAATCTATCATATCTAACACCAGAAGATCTATAAACAATACTCTACCTTACATTTCTATACAAACCTTTCTACATATTCTATTCAATCATCTACCCACACTCTTAGGGGTACTTAAACTCAATACAACATTTGGAACTTTAGTACATACATCATATTTATTTCTAAATGCATTAGATATACATGAATATGATGCACCAATATTAATTAACAGATATGCTTCAGTGAAATTTATCAATAGTGTACTTGCTAAAGTCTTTGTATCTAGAGTGTCCTACCTTTATAGCGCGAACACTCGTGCTGTTGCTCTCTATCTTAGCCCTACTTGCCAGGGCCTACCACCATTATTACTAGCTTAATTTTTTCCTGTTGGTGTTGGCTGCACATTCTATCCTTTATTATCTAGGCAATCCACCATTCTATGACCTATCTATTTACATGAGAAGCAAAATGTAAATGGAATCGACCTCTCCCAATAAGTTTTATTGCAATGTCTTGTCTTTTTACATGAAAAACAGGCATCCTTTGGCCATTTGCATTCGTTCAATTCGTATAGTCCCTAACATCTTCCATACTTATTACCCTATCCAATATATGGGGCTCTCGCTTGAAGGAAGGCACTACATTAACCATAGGTCTAGCTTGCACTGTGTGAGGTCTTTTGCCCTTCTCCTAAGTCATAACATTCTGAATAGGTCTTTTGCCTTGTACAATTCTAGCTCCCAAAGTCCTCATTTCATCAATTCTTTTATGACTCTATTCTAAGAGTTTTTCCTTGTTTACAGCTTTAGAGTAGGTTTTTGGTTAATAGGCAACCACTTCATGCTTTAGGGTGGGTTTTAGTCCCAATGCGAACCGATGAGCCATTGATTTCTCATCAGCTCTAAATGTTGGTGGCATGAACTTCATCAAACGGTTGAGTTCCATCTTATAATCATCTATAGATCTTTTCCCTAGATAGTAGCTATAATATGCTGCCTACATCCCTTCTCTAATATTGCTCAAGAAATATTGCTCATACAGCATCTCCTTAAACTTACTATATGTAATCACTTCCATAATAAGTCTAGAAGTGCTTGACCACCACTCAGAAGCTAAGCCCCTCGGTAGATACATAGTCTATTTCACCTTCTTATCTTCAAGTGTCCCCAGTGCTTCAAAATTCTTTTATATTTCATCAATCCACTGCACAACATCCAATAGATTGTCTGCCTTCAACCCGAATTCCCTTACCATTCTAACGAAATGGTCTAAACCCACTTTCCCAGCTGGTCTCTCTTTAATCACCCCCATCATTTAAGCTTATCTCATATTCAACACTTGCATTTCTTGTATTTGTTACTACTGCTATGCCATTACCCCTGCTAAAGTATTGATAGCCTCTAACATTTATGTTGCATTCACCTCAATCCCTCCTCGTTCAAACTGAGTAGGTATAGGTGGTCTTCTGTTATCAAGAGCATCACCTCCAGCTCTTAAGGATGATCTTAGACTCAAGATTCTCCTAGGCATTCTACAAAATAAATTACAATAATGAGGAAAGATATAAAAATATATATACTTTCCTTAGAGTATAGAATATTTAAAATTAACCTTTTGAATATTACTGAAAGAGTTCACTAATTAATAATATTATTCCTATTTCCTAACCACTTTCATTACTTATCATCATCTTAATTCCAAAGATTATCACCTAAGCAACCTATAGATCCATCAACCTAGTCTATGAAGATCACAAACCTATATTCTTTTGATCAAAACCTAAGCTCCTAAGGATCACCAACCTATACTTTGATACCACCTAAGCTGTAACACCTTAAAACCCGAGAACACTATAGCTCGCCGCATTTACTTATTACATAAAGACACGTAAAGGCTCAAATACTAAAATTCTCCAAACATTACCTTTCAAGTATTCATAATGATAATTAAACTCCTCACATTATTAAAGCAGAAGCATTCATGAATTCAAATATTACAATAACCTTTGAAGGAAACATAATTCATGTTCAATCTCCTCAATTTAAATACAGTAAAAGCTTTCAACAACTTAAATCTAACAACAAACTAAAAACCACATTTACAAGGATATCCACTATCTCTTCTTTCACTTCATGGGAATACTACTCATCATAATATATGTATTCCACAATCTTCTTACTATTTTGATTAGTCACTACTAGGGTCTCATCATACCCTACAATCTCTCTCGTGACACCTATAACTAAAAAAGGTTCCCACAAGGGGTAAACTAATACCTAACACTATGTATACCTATACACACATACACATGTAATGATAGAAACAATAACACATACATGATGCAACATAATATTCATACATTGTTT
Organism: Laguncularia racemosa; assembly: GCA_037954665.1. Taxonomy (NCBI): domain Eukaryota; kingdom Viridiplantae; phylum Streptophyta; class Magnoliopsida; order Myrtales; family Combretaceae; genus Laguncularia; species Laguncularia racemosa. Next base: position 3,190,288 of record JBBMOL010000091.1, on the reverse strand, counting down.
ATTTATCTTTTACAATATTTAACCAGCGCACAGTCTCATCATCAAAATCATCATACATCCTTATACATAACCACAAAATCCTTCCATGAACAATATATATAATTATATATATATATATGACAAAAAAATACTCACCTTTGTCCATGAGTCTATTATATATATATATGACAGTAGGGAGTACCCACTGTCTATGAGTTCATAAGTCTTTTCACAACATCATTCCACAACATCCTTTCACAAACATGAGTCCTTTCATAACATCATTCCACATGCTAACTAGATCATTTTGATACACTACTCTACTAAGAACAATATCACATACCGATCATCGAGATACCACCTCGAGAACATTGACCTACACTCAGTTTCTCGAACCCAACAATTCACAAACACTTGCACACACAATTAAGTTTACTTACAATAATATTAAATCCACACACAATATCTAACTTAACAAGCACTAACAACACACATAATATACACGTACATGACTTTGCAAATCTTGACTTTCCCTTACACGTCTATAATTTCACAAATCCTCCAAACATATACATAATCCCAATTACATGATCTTAGCATTTTATCTCAACACATTAAAATAAAATGGATGCATTTCAACTCAACACAATTATGTTAGAGGCCGTGTAGGTGGACACATGGTAGTACACAATCATGCCAAAGGTCATGTACCGGGCTAGACAGTCATGTTAAGAGACCATGTATCTTTTTGTGTAGTTTGGGTTTGACACGAGCCTCAACATAGTCATGTTGCAAGGCCATGTATCTTTCTGTATTTTAACGCAGGACATGACACGGTCGTATTGGAAAGCCATGTACCTTTCTATATGAAATGGATTTGACACGAGACATGACACGACCGTATTGAGAGGCTATGTATCCCTCTGTTCACTATGAAATCTCCTTCTCCATTTCAAAATTCCTAGTTCTTTTGCTAACTCTAAATCAAATCTAACAATTCTAATCCTCATTATGCATTATTTTTCCATAGAAATTGCTTGTTAGGCTTAAATTAACAATTTACCAAATTGAGTCATCTTAGAACTTGAATCCTTGTCCCAAACCTTGCATGGCACAATTTGATCTTTTCTCACCTCAATTCAATTGGAGAATTGTAAAACTTGATTGTCCTCTTCTCTCTTGGGTTTTTGCAAAGGGTGTCTAGGGTTCTATGAGAGTCACACAGCTTGCAACTATTAAAAGGAAGAAAAGGTGTAACCCTAGGTCATAGAAAGGTTTATATATTTTGACTATATAATGACCACATTGGCTTCTATTAATATATCTTATTCCTCGTCTTATTCTTAGTAGATTTTTAATAATAATATGAATTATATATATATATTAAAATAATATCTGAATATTTACACTATATTTATGCTTTTTCTAGGTTTTTTTTTTTTATCCTTAACATTGCACTTTATCATCGTTATATTCGTTTTAATAATTGAAGGAGTCATATGCGCAGTTCAGCTTTTCACTTATCCGAAAAGGTAAGAATAAATGGAAAAGTTTATTAAAGATGAATAAATCTATGCCTTCTCATTCCAACAAAACCATTCCAATGCAATTTAAAGTAAGTCCACTCACTCCGATGGTTTCTTATTCAAGTGCATAACAGTAATGTCACCTAACAGATGAATGCTACAAACATTTGCACTTTCGTTACCATACAACGTCACTGGCAACTCTTACTTCTTAAATACATCTCATGTTTCTCAAAGTTGAAATGATATGAAATAACTAATATTAGTCTCTTTTAGGTTTGTAATTAAGCCAAGCTACACGAGCTTAAACTTGATTCGTAAATGAGTTTAGCTTGAACTTAAAATAAAACTCATTTATTTGAAAGGGTCACATTTAAATTTTTATTTAAGCTCACGAGCTAATATATTATATTAAAAAATATAGTATAAGAATATAAAAATAAGACTAGTATAATTAAAAAATTATTAAAAATACAATAATATGGATATAATTATATAAGAATGAGAAGAAACAAATGCTATGGACAAAAGAAAAATTATTAAAATTTAAAAATCATTAACAAGTTATAGTGCAAAAAGAATGGTGTCTATATATACTTTGAAAATAATGTTGGGGTGATTATTAACCCATGTTTTAGATTCCTTTTTTATTTTTTTATTTTTTTTACTTTTATAATAAGGAGTGGTAGATTTTGAAATATATTGTGTGTAGATAGCATATGATTTTATATAGATGCAACCCAATATTATTATTTCATCCATTTGTGCTTGAAAACATAAAATTTTGATTTGACTTTGATGAAAAAAGGATTAAAAAAGGAATTTTTTTTAATTTTTAAAATAACTTTGAACTTAATTTAAGCTCAAGCTAGAGCTCATTTTTTACTTGTTCATCTAAACAACTTAAGTTTAAGCTTAGGCACATTTAGACTCGTTAAGCAAACTCGTTTATTTATATGGGTCAAACTTGAATTTTAGATTCCTCAATGAACTCAAGCTCGAACATATAATTTGACTCAAACTCAATAGTTTTTCTAATAAGCCAAGCTTGACCATTCAAAAGTCCAACTCATTATAGCCCTAATCTCACTAGACTTTATTAGTAACTACAAGCGTGTGTACATTTCCTATTCCATTAATATTAGTTCTCAAATAAGCATATGAATGATTATTACACTTAACAAAACCCTCATTACTTCTCTATTTACAACTTATAGCATTTTTTTTCTCATCATCTATTCCTTAAGTTATTCTTCCCTTCTTTCTTTTTGTTAACCTTTGTACCATTAGTATTTGAATTTTTGTCTTACCCATATAGTAATTTTTAAGTTGATGTCCCTAAAATATAACAAGCACAATAGGTGTTATTCCTCAAGGGCACCCTCAAACTTGGCAACTTAACTTAATAAGCCCTACTACAAGATTAGAGTCTAGTGAAGGTTTGAAGTCGACGATTGAACCATGGTTCACTAGGTAATTCATTCAAGCCATCCTCATACCAACTCCCCAAGCATAACTCTCACAATTGCCATTTTTTGTGGTTATAGTGTAACACCCCAAAATTCGAGGAGTGCTACTACTCATCACGTGTCCTTATTAAACAAGGACACGTTAAGGCTCTAAACTTACTCTGATGCCACTTAATCTTGTAAATCCTATAAACTATAATCAAATATATATTCAAAACTTCCAACATGATAAAAATACATCCTATATAAACTTTCAACTCTTAAAGGGAACATTCTTAATACATTAAGCCAAATCACTTAAGTAATAAAATATTCTAAATCTCCATAAAATATCTAAGCTTCAACTATTTGGCTCTCAATCAATCTCTATAATAGTAATGGAATTCTTCCTCCTCTCTCTCTTGTACATTCAAACCTAATTCCTCTTCATGAGCAACATTATCCTCTATACCTGCATCTGAAAAAAATTCTCAATGGGGTGAGCTAACACCCAATATGTATAACAACAAACACGCATGCATGAATAAGCAAGAACTTAATCACATACATATATGCAACTCTTAAACATCAAGCAACTAGTTAAAGTATTTCTTAAATCCACATAACAACAATGGGGCACTCATGACCTCGTCTAACACACTTAAAAGTCTTAAACCTTAACCTGGTGATGGAAACTGCCACTATGAGCCCCAATACCTATGAATTCTTAAACCTTAACCTGATAATGAGAACTACCATTACTGGCCGCAATAACCATAAATCCTTAAACGTTAAACATTCTTAATCCTTAACTTGGTGTTGAGAACTACCACTATGAGCTCCAACACCATAAGTCCTTAAACCTTAAAACAACTCAGATCATTTTCAAGTACGACTCCACTAGAGACAACGTTACACAAGCATCATTGGGATGCCCCTACAAGATTTGCCACTACAAGCCCCCAAGTTAAGCCAAGCACAATCAACAATCACTTAATCACTTAAACTAGTCAATGAGCTTAATTTAAATTGATACTAACATAATAAGCACACAAAACAATCAAGTTACACATACTTAGAGTCTTAGTCTTAAGCAAGTCACTTCCTAAACTTAATGAAATCTGTAATCTATCAAAGTAACAATGATTTCCTCTTAGTATAAATCTAAGAATAATTTAATTTTCTTAACTCTCTTCACTTAACTGTTAAAAGATTCTTTTTTTTTTTTACACTACCGGAGTTTCTAGGTTTACTCTATATTTTTAGGTTGAGTGGAAATTCATTTAGTTACAAAATAAATTAAGTAGAGTAATATTTCTAAGTGCATGGTCGTGTTTTAGGCCATATACCTTGGCATGGTTAAGATACATGATCATGTAGAGTGAACATGTATCTTTTTGTGGACTTTGACATTTTGGCATGCCTTAATACACAATCGTGTAGTTGGTTGTATACCTTTCTGTATATTTTAATGTTTTGGCATGCTCAGGTACAAATCGTGTAGTTAACCATGTACCCTTTTGTAAATTTTCTATATTCGATATGCCTAAGTATACAAGCTTATACTTCAGTTGTGTACCCATCTATACACATACATAATTCTGCACAAGCAAGTACATAGGCATGTACTTAACCATGTTCCATGTTGTTCTTCTCGAATCCTAATTTCTCTTTTCCAAATTGTTCCTAATTCCAAATTCCTTGATCTTAAGCTTAATTAAACCCTAAAACTCAAAAATTCTTAATCAAATTATATAGGTTAGTATACTTACTTTTCAAATTCTTGATTCAAGTTCCCTAATTTGCTTGGTCTGCTTACTCGTTCTGCCCCTTCCTTGATCTATACTCTATCATTTATAACATATTAATTAATTAAATCTTCAATTCAATATCCACAATTAACAATTTAATCATTAAACTTCTTACCTTATTAAACTGTGCTCGATCTTTATGGAAATTGCTAGTTCGCCTTTAGGTTTCAAAGAGCATCTTTTTAGTCACTATGTAAATGGCAAAAAGGGAGGAGCGCTAGGTTACGTGGGGTATATATATCCTTTCAAGGAATTGACCAAATTACCCCCACATTATTTAAAATTTCCATTTCTGACCTTACCTATATTTTGTAACAAATATTAAATAAAAATATTTTTGTCCAAGTAATTACATACAGCCATGATATTCCAAACTTCATACCCTTCTCTTTCATGGATATGTATTGTCCCCTAAGTTTTCTTTCTATCACATCTTAAAGGTTCTCTCTTATCTTGTTTTAACATATTACTTCTAATTTTTTGTTAGTTTGAGGGTCAATCCACTTTGTTTTAATTTGGAGGTGAAAAGTTTCCTTCTTGTCTCAACCTTTCCAACTATTATGCAAGGTTTTTTGCTTTTGCATATGGTTCACCATCATTAGCAGCTATATCAATCCACCTCCTAATCAAATAAGTTTTTATAGTAGGTTTATGATTAATGGTTTAGAGAATAATGTGCACCTTGCTATTGACATTAGCTACAAGTGTCTCCATTTAGAGAGTAACCTTACCTTTGTCTTTGGAGGATGTTGCAAATTGTGCTATTGATATTGGTTGCTTGAACTTGACAATGAGAATGAATTTTGAATGCAAATTGATGGATGAGTAGTCTCTTGATTTTTTAACAAGTCTTGCACATATCTATAGCAATTAGAATAAGTGTAGTTATCCTCATGTTTCCTCCTATATTGAATTATACATTCCTTGAAATAGGCAAATTATAAAGTCATTGATAGTTATAATAGTGAAGATTACATGCTTTGTTTCAACTTTATACTACACTTGTAAACACACCATTTTTATTATTATTTTTTTATTTATTTAATTTTATTATTATTTTATTATTTTCTTTCATCATTACTATTATTATATATTTTTATTATTATTTGCTATCTTTTGTTATTATTTTTATTTTATTTTAGAATAAATGCAATTTGATTGCATTATATGATCGAGGCATAGGTCAACAGCCTAACGGAAAACACACGCTCACATACTCCCCTAGTCCTAGGATCAAATCATCGCTTGTGTAGAAGCGCAAGACTTTTTTTCTCTCGGCAAAAAACGTGGGCTCAAACCACATTTTCTTCTTCTAGTGTTTTTCATTACAATGAAAAACGTGAGTTCAACCCACATTTTCCATTTTCATCCCGTCACTGTTACAATGAAAAACATGGGTTGAACCCACATTTTCGTTATCCCTTACCTTGGAACCGTCCGCCATTAAAGACCACGAAAAGCTCAAAAAAAATTTCTTTCTTTCTTTTAACGTTTCAAAGATTATTGAAGGCCAAACAACATAATTTAAGAAGCAATTAACTTATGGAATCAAATTAAAGCACAATAAATCAAGGAAATTAAGAAAAAAAATGTTTTCGCAATAATTTTTTGACTTTTGACCTTTCTTCTTCCCCCAAGCATTTAACCCACATTTCACTTATAAATATAGTGCCAAATCTGCTGGAAAGGGGCTCTCTTTTTCGAAAAGGAAAAAGAATTTCTTCAAAAAAAAAAGCTTAAAAATTTTTCGGACGACGTTTTCTCTTTCTCTCTCTATTTTTTTTTTCAATCACTCCTCCGCCGATCTAGTAATGCTCCCACTTTAGGAAGCTCTAACCGACGCCGCCTCGCCATTTTCCTTCAGTGCTTCCCGCTGTCCTCTGCCATCATCCCTCATCGTCACCGGAAAGCATCACGGTCAAGTTCGTAACTTTTTCTTTTTAGAAATAATAAATTCTTTTTTATTTACTTATTATACATATATAATTTAAATAATTTTTTTATTTATTATATATTTAATTTTTTTCTAAAAAATTTTAAATTTCTTACAAGAATTTTTTTAGTTATTTTATATTTTAAGACAAAAAATTTATGTACAATAATACATTTTAAATTTTTATTTTTCAAAAAAAATGTTATAAAAATTATTTTTAGTTATTTTATTTTATTTAAAAAAACATTTTTTGTCTAATATACAAATATATTTTAGATATAATTTTTTTTAAATATAGGTTTTAAAACGTTTCTTTTAAAATAAAATAAAAAACTATAAACTATGATAGGTCCGATCCTAAGCATTGGGTACGTAGGCACCCTTAGGGCGACCTCATTAAAAAAATTCTCCTTCTTTAATTTCTATTCTTTATTTATTTATTTATTTATTTTTCTTCTTTTCTTCTTTCTTTCATTTCTTTCTTTTTTAAAAAAAATGGAAGGTTAAAAAGTGGTAACGTCAAGTTTTAATAAAATAACCCTCGAACTCTAAAATTTCTGGTATAATTTTTTTTTCTTATGCAGACTACTAGTCAAATTAAGACTAATTCACTCAATTAGTCTTAATTTAACATTTTTCCCAATTTCGATCAGGTGGTGACTCTTTTTTCTAAAATAAAATATTATTATTATTATTATTTCTAATCTTAGTCGAGGACTTATATTAAATGAGCTAGGGTTTAATGTAAATCGGATTAGAAAAATCATATTCGACAGGATGGCGACTCCACTAGGGATACGCGTAATAAGTGGGTTAGCCACTTAAACCTTCCGGAATTATTTTTTCCTTTACCTGTAGATATATATATGATGTATATTAATCTAGTTGTTCTAACCTTTATATTTTTTGCATCATTTTTATTTATTTGTTAATTTGAAATGAAGGCATCAAATGTATGATAGATACAGTCAAACACAGGTCGTCTTAAGACCTTAGGAGGGGAGCCATTATGTAGGCTTTGGGTATTGTGGGGCAACCACCGCTCGAGGCTTATTAGGCTACCCCACTCAAGTTTTGACATGACCTGTGAACCATTTTCTTTTAAAAAAAGCAAGGTCAAGGAACTTGAGGACCTATAGATATTACTCGATTGCATTCACAAACCCTTCAAGTTAGTGAATAAACACAATGTGGAAAAAAGAAAAAAAAATATATTGCAACTTTAGTGGAGTTATTTTTCTATTTCTTTATAATTTGCAACATTGTTATTGTAAATTTTCCTATAAACTCTTTGTAATAAATGTATTTTCTTGTAAATAGTATAGTCACAATGTATTTATTTTCATAAATTTGTTAGCAATGTCAAGCTCATCCTGCATGCAAGCTCTTCTTAGGGAAATCCATGTCCATAAACCCCTTGAGTCAAAAATAGTACTTGATCAATGGATCCAGTTCTTCAACCCAAGTCAACAAGAGGTCATTCAAAACATGATTAGACCAATCCTCTCACTACAGAAGGTCTCTGTCAACATCACTTTGGTTCGGGCCGTGGTTCATTTTTGGGAGCCAGAAACTGATGGCAATCAAACATCTGGATCCGGCATTAGGAAGCCTACTTGAACCAAATGGAACCTAGACATTCAAATTTTGTCTTTATTTATTTTATAATAATTGTTTTTACATTTTAACAAGTACATTTTTTCGGTTTTACAAGAAGATGATCAAGTACAATAGCAATTGGTTTGAGAATGGATCATGGTCCATAATGAACCAAAGGAGAACCGGTCTTGTGTTTCCTCATTGTGATGTGATTGGAGCTTGAAGTGACCAGCCATATGTGCTATTTTATTTAAGCTATTTTTCCATAATTGTAATAGGGTATAAATACTTGTTATGTAGGTTTTGTAAGGGACTTTTTGGAAACACAAATTTTTAGATATTGTTGTCGTGGAAAGCTTGCCCTTTTATGCCCTTACTCTTATCAAATTCTCCTAGAATTTGTGGCGAGTGGATTTTGATTGTGTTGTGTGTAATATCAACAACATCAAAATCAAACCTAATTCCAACTAGTGCATAATATCTAGTAAGGAATAAGTTCCTCTTATCTATCTCTTGTTCATGCAATTTAAGGTTCACGCCCCAATTGATTAGAAATTGGCTCCTTATTATGCCATCCTTGATTTATAATACAAATCATCAATTGTTCTTCCTCTATCTTGTTTAACATCAAAATTAGGGTTCATAAGGATTAGGGGTTCACGCCATTTTGGATTGCTTGTTGTGTAATTGAATCCTCAATTGCATTATGTATTTGTAATCGGTCTTGAGCACATCATAATTTGGTATCAGAGCTTAGGTTTTAAGAAGGGAATTGCACATGGAAGTGGAGATCTTGATTTGGGAATTTAGGGTTTATGTGATGCTTTTGTTCAATTGTTGATTTCATGTGGGAATAGTGTATGTTACTTGAAATTGTGCCGTGTTTCCAATTGTTTGTGAGTTGAATTTAAAGGAGGAATCATAATAGGGTTTCCTTGCCATGGATGAATTGGAGGATTGATTGTAATTGGTTTCTAATAGAAGGTATTTGAGTTGATTGCACTGTGTTGTTCTTGTGATTTCGGAATTGGCTAGTGATGACTTGCCGTGAGGTCATCATTTGGGAAGAATTAGGAAGTATTTTGAATTTGAATTCAATCATTACTTATGGAGTTATTGTGTATTGATTGCTTTAAATACACTTTGACTAAGCTTTAAATCATTTTGTTTTGTTGTCGTGTATTTTACTTCCATTTACTTTGTTGCCGTGATATTAGGAGTGTGTGTGGCGTAGTTGTGTATTGAAGTGTGGGAGTGTGTGTGTGAAGCTATTGAAGTTATGTGTAGCATTAGTTGTTTATTGCACCGTGGGTGTGTGTTGCCATGGTTTGCGGTTGTGTGTATACATAGGGTGTGTGTTGTTGTTGAGGCGTGTTGTTGTAACATGGTGTGTAAGTGTGTGTGTGTTGTGAATTGAAGAACTTAGTGCCGTAAAGGTGTTGTGTTGTGAGTGTGTGTGAGTAGTACCATGAGTTGGTACTGAGTGATAAAAAAAAAATCAAAATTATGTCAAATGATAGTGTGAATGGTGGGATTAGCAATGAGGCCAATAGTCACGTTGGAGGAAGTCAAGGGCATCGTGCTGCAGGTGGAAGAACATTAGAGGAAAAATTGCAGGATCTTACCACTATTGTTACTACATTAGCAACACGAATAGATTAGATGATGATGCCACAACCACCAATGGCAAACCCTTAAGTACCCTCACCTCAAGTAGCCCATTAGAATGCTCGCAGGGAAGGAGCTGTTGAAGGCAATAAGGATAGGAGGATGGAAGGTGGTTATCATGCTTTTAGGGAGGAAAGGGATGATAATTTTGAAAAAGAGCCTTACCCTAATCATGATTTCAGACCACTTCAGGGTTTAGAATATGTAAAATTGCAGATGCCTTCATTTGATGGTAGGGGTTCTACTGATGATTGTTTAGATTGGGAGGATGGTTAAGGGCTTATTTAAATGCTATGAGATTGATGATCACATTCGGGTTCGTCTTGCAGCTATAGAATTTATAAGTTATGCCGCCTTATAGTGGAAAAATCTTGTGGTTAGCAAACGAAGAGATGGTGAGGCTGATATACATACCTGGCGGGAAATGAAACGAGTAATGAGAAAAAGGTTTATACTAGAGCACTATACGTAGGAGTTTTTTATGCGACTCCAAACCTTGAGGTAAGGAAGCAAAATAGTTTATGATTATGTATAGGAGTTTGAGACATTGATGATTAGATGTAGGTTAGTCGAGCCTCTTGAGCAAACCTTAGCATAATTTGTGTCAGGGTTAAAGTATGAAATTGCCTGCATTGTAGAGCTCTAGAGGTATAACACACTTGATGAAGCCATCCAGCTAGCTTTGAAAGTGAGAGATAGAGGCAATCCAACCCTTTTCAAGCAGTGAGCAGCAAGTATGGAACTTCTACAAAACCTCATGGGTCAGATAAACAGCAGATAGAACAAAAGGGAACAAAGGGAATTGACAAAGCTGTGGATACAGATACAACTTTTACTAATAGAGAGAGGGAAAATTCTGGAAAAGGAAAGAGGTTGTTGGAGTTGATATCCGATAGACAGTGCTAGGGATAACCAGTAGAAAGATGCATCAAATCAAATGTTTCAAATGCATAGGTTTTTGATACATGGCTGCTCAGTGTCCCAATAAAAGGGTAATGACTGTTATGGAGAGAAACAGTGAGGATGGTCAAGAAGTAGTTGAGCCTACAGATTTATCTATAGTACTACAAGAGTATTATGATGATCATGACGTTGAAACACATGAAGACAAGGGAAATGATAAATATCTGTCTATTAATGTGTTGTGCAAGGTCATAACTATATCTCCAGATGTTAGGGACATACAGAGAAAAAACCTATTCCATACGCCTTATTGGGTTTGAGGTAATTTATGTGTTCTTTTTATTGATGGTGGAAGTTACACAAATGTAACATCTGCTGCAATAGTAAAAAGATTGCAATTAGTCACTAGTCTACATCCTCTTCCATATAAATTACATTGTCTGAATGAACGGGGTAGACTACATGTTACTTAAAAGGCTAAAGTGCCTTTCAGCATAGGAGATAAATACAATAATGAAATTGTTTGTGATGTTCTTCTTATGTGCGCCTTTCATATACTACTAGGTAGACTTGGTTGTTTGACAAGATGCTACATGATGGGTTTAGAAACACTTATGTGTTTCAGAAGGATGGTGCACGGGTTATCTTAACTCCTATGTCTCCAACTGATGTACGTAAATTCCAAGAGTATATCAACAAAACTAATGGGCACTTAAGACTTCAAGACGACAAGCACATGCAAACAAGGGATTTTGGTCCAGGAAAAGACCCATTAGATTTGAGGACAAATCTTTTGGAGGCTCGAGGAGATGATGGGAATCAAAAATCTAGATCCGACATTAGGAAGCCTACTTGAACCAAATGGAACCCAGACATTCACATTTTATCTTTATTTATTTTATAATAATTGTTTTTACATTTTAGCAAGTATATTTTGTCGGTTTTACAAAAAGACAACCAAGCATAATAGCAATTGGTTTGAGAATGGATCACGGTCTATAATGAACCAAAGGAGAACCAGTCTTATGTTTCCTCATTGTGACGTGATTGGAGCTTAAAGTGACCAGCCATATGTGCTATTTTATTTAGGCTATTTTTCCATAATTATAATAGGGTATAAATACTTGTTATGTAGGTTTTATAAGGACATTTTGGAAACAAAATTTTCAGATATTTTTGCCATGGAAAGCTTGCCCTTTTACGCCCTAACTCTTATCAAATTCTCCTAGAATTTGTGGCGAGTGGATTTTGATTGTGTTGTGTGTAATATCAACAACATCAAAATCAAACCGAATTCCAACTAGTGCGTAACATCTTATAAGGAATTAGTTCCTCTTATCTATCTCTTGTTCACACAATTTAGGGTTCATAATCAATTTAAGGTTCACGCCCCAATTGATTAGAAATTGGCTCCTTATTATGCCATCCTTGATTTATAATACAAATCATCAATTGTTCTTCCTCTATCTTATTTAACGTCAAAATTAAGGTTCATAAGGATTAGGGGTTCACGCCATTTTGGATTGCTTATTGTGTAATTGAATCCTCAATTGTATTGTGTACTTATAATCGGTCTTGAGCACATCAAAAACTGTCACTTTTTGCTTAGGTCCCCATCAATTAGGCCCAACAATGGAAGAATATGCCCAATTACTTAAGGCTCCACCCAGCATTGAAAGCATATATATCCTAGATCTTGAAGCAGGGCTTACAAAAATCTTCGGTAAATTCTTAGGAGTTCGTAAAGCTGAAATCAATAAGGCCTTAAAAAATTGTAATGGGAATTGTATTAAAACTAATGGTTTGTCAGCCATATGCGATGCTACAGACTTGACTTCATTCGAAGGGCCTTTGCCTAACAAATTGACCTGATTGATTGTTTTTCTTTTAGAATCACATTACTAGAGGATATTCCTACTTACTGCTGGATTGATGTATTACAAGACTTTTGTGCTGAAGACATATTATGGCTAGCTAGATAGAATTCTTATACTAAGATGGTACGTGCTTGTAAAAATTATGAGGCAGTTCCCTTGATTGGATTTAATCGGTACACTAGTTACTACCCAGTTGCTTTAATACGTCAATTAGGACCTATTCGGATAGAGTCCATAAACCCTCACTCAAACCCATCACACTTGATTTCCATGATCCTAATCTGATAATAGCTAACAAGATAGCTAAACTATTGGAGATCAAAACCCTATGGAAGACTCAAATAATAAGTCTTACTATTCACATAGGGAATTTGAAGGGGGGAATTAGGTAAATATCGAGCAACCAAAGAGTACATTTTTCACTAACTCAAAAGCATAGGTGAAAAACAATATAGTGCCCCAGTTGTACTCTAACCTGCACCAGCAAATCCTACTCTTGAAATGAAGACATATACGGAAGAAATGCAAGCACAAATGCAAGTCCATATGGAAAACATGGAAAGAAAGGGGGATATTTGGAAGAATAGATGTCAAGAATTCAACCAACGATTGAAGCTTAAGAAGCCCAGCTAAAAAAGGCTAGGAAAAAGATCAAGAAACTAGAAACTCCTGCAAAAGGAAAACAAAAAAAAAAGGATCATGACACAAGAAGAGGAAGATTTAGATTTTAGATTTTTTTTTCTTTCTTTTTTGTAATTCCTTTTCAATTCATGTAATCAAACTCTAAAGTTGCAATATTAATAAACTTTCTATTATGCCACATTATGGATTATTTGTCAACCTCATATCTGCATCGTTTGACACATGCATTTAAAAAAAATTAAAAAAAATTACAACAAGTGACCCAGTGTTGATCAGTTTAAGTTTCAAAATTGCGCCTAAATAATCAAACCCCACAAGAAGTCCATACTACACTCATTCTAGAGCCAAAAATGTTAAGTAACAATGGTGACAATACCAGTGACAATACTGCTAATCAGAGAATGGTCTCGTTGGAGTAAGTTGTGCAAAATCTCAATGATCAAGTGAAGTTTTTAGTGGAAATTTTGACTTTTCTTCGATCAACTCAATCGGTTCAAGAAGGCTATTCAGGGGCTTAAAAAGGAAAAGCAGTTGAGATTCACCTCCCAAAAATGAGGAAACTAACTTTAGGTTCAATCCAACGTTTGTGGAGTCAAAATCAAGGGCACAAACCTCATATAGTCCTGAAGATCTACAAAGGCAATTCGAGGAAAGACAGAAAGAAAGCTTTTCCAACAATAAGTTGATAAGATGAAGGCTCTAGAAGGATCGGATGGGTATGAGCAAACTAGAATCATTGACTTAACAAATTTTAGTACCATCGCTTATCTTAAAAATTTTAAGGTACGAAAGTTTGAAAAATATGATGGCACCGGATGTCCAAAAATGCAAACTAGACCGTATGTCTGGAAGACGGGCAAATACGTATAGTATGACCAATTAATGGTGCAGACTTTCCATGGCAGTCTTATAGGACCTGCTCTAGCATAGTATGCACAACTGGACCTTGATCATATCAATAACTGGGAAAAGTTAGCTTGAGCTTTCTATGAGCAATATAAATTCAACATTAAAGTTGTTCCTTCAATATGGGACTTAGGGAGTATCTGCAAGAAGCACAATGAGTCCTTTAAAGAATACGCTCAGCGTTGGAGGGCTCAGGCTACAAGGGTCATTACCCCAATTTTTGAGAAAAAGCTTACATCCATATTTATCAATACATTGGAGAAACCCTATTTCACCCACCTAATTAGGCAAACATCTTCAAGCTTTGCAAAAGTAGTAACTGCAGCTTGCAGGATGCAAGGTTGAAAATGCCATCACTTCTGGAAAATTGGCTGCCAATGAAACTTCCAGAACAACATTAGCCAAGCCACTAAATAATATCAAAGAAAGAGAAGCTACAATCAGCATGGTCAATTCCAGTAGAAACAACAAGTCAACTCCTTGCCTTTCCTTCTAAACACCAAACCCAACCATAAACACTTCCATCCAAACACAACTAAACAACCAACCCTAGATCACCAGACCTCCCAAATAATTCACTAGAATCCCAATCCTTCTCAGCCAAGTCTTCACTAGCCTTAAGGCTGATGATCTAATCGATTTTGAAATTCCCAATGAGAAATACAAGCCAAGAACCTATGACCCCAATCTTAAATGTGAATACCATATGGGGCAAGTAAGACATTCTATAGATAGATGCTGAAGACCTAAGAATAAAATCCAAGATCTGATTGATGTAGGGGTAGTATACTAGACTTCATTGAGCTACCCACTCTTAATGTTAACAATAATCCACTTCCCAATCATGGTCCTACCATTAACATGATCACTTCAGAAACACCTGAACCTAAAATTGATTTAGACAGGTTACCAATAGAGTAGGTAGCATGGAACTTACAACAAGTCGGCTTCTTACTATCAATCAACCCAAGAAATAGAGCACAAGCTAAGTCAGCCATCTATCAATTATTGTTGGAAGGTAAAATCCAATCATCCTACATTTAGGAAATGTTGATTGCTAAGCCTTATAAGCTAACAACTTGGAAGGAGTTAGGAAAAAGATGGCATGCAGGTGATCCTACAGTTGGTTTATTAGGACAATATTCGGGGAAATTCGATTATTTTGTTGACTATTCCATCCAACTGCCAATTCATGAAGAACATACCCCAAGTGGTTGGGCTTCTAATTTTGAAGAAGAAGACAATCCCCACATTGAGAAGGACAATGATCAAATGGTTAACATGATAGGATCAGACTTCAAACCAGTGATCCTGAAATGTTACAAAGAACTTGAACAAGAGCAAAAAGTCCCTAAAGCTAAGAAATATACTTTCCATGTTCCCTTGGCACATGAAAACTATAAAGCTACCCCATTTAATTATGCGAAGGTTAATCAAGAGAAACCCTCAAGTTCTATTATTGGAGGAATCACCCGATCAAGAAGGATTTATAACCCTGAACAAGAGATCATGAAAAAACCTAAAACCAGTGAATCAAGTGAGAAAAGGCCAATAGTAGAAGAAGAAAAGGGCTGACAAATTTTTCAAAGATGATTAAGTCTAGTGAGTATAAAATCATGGACCAATTATCAAAAACTCCAACCCAAATCTCTCTTATGGGTCTTCTACTCTTTTTTAAGCCTCACAAAGAAGCCTTATTTAGAACTTTAAGGGAGATTAAAGTGCCACAAGGAATATTTACTAAAAAATTAGGACACATTGTTAATTCCATTTTTGCTATTGATCAAATATCCTTCTCAATGAAAGAATTAGGAGAAGAAGGTAATCAACACACCAAACTGCTATTCATAGTGGTGAAATGCAACAACATGACTAATTCGCTCAATTAGTCTTAATTTAACATTTTTCCCGATTTCGATCGAGTGGCGACTCTTTTTTTTTAAATATAAAAATATTTTTTTCTAATCTTAGTCAAGGATTTATATTAAATGAGCTAGGGTTTAATGTAAATTGGATTAGAAAAATTAGATTCGACAACACTTATGTATATATTTTTGCACTTTTGATAGGAAAAATGCTTTGGATCAAGAAACATATGAAAAAATTACTTTAAGTACAAGAATTACATGAAAAGATAATTAAAAATTGGGGTAATGTCAAAGATACTACCTAAACTTTCAACATATTTTTAATTTCCTACTAGAAATTTAAAATTGTTAAACATCGTATATAATCAAATTTTTGTTTGTTAAAATTTACACACAAAGTTTGAAGTTTTTAAATATCACACCTAATCGAATATTTACTTGTCAAATTTACTACCTCTATCATCGTAAGAAAATGGCGTGGCTCCCATTGGATAAGAAGTGTAAGTGCATAACAATTAAAGGAGAGGTAGTAAATTTAATTTAAAAGAGTTGCAGCTCTTTAAAAATAACTAGAGTTAAAACATTTTATACTAAATCATGTAAAGGTAATAACTCTTGTAATTATTTACACAAAGGACTCATTAGTCACCAAAAGGCACCAATAATGAAATGATGTCAAGATGAAAATTGAAATTATAGACAGTTAAAAGGTTCTATAAATAAGGTATAGTTAATGAAAAGCTATGATAATAAAAGTTTCTAGAAATATATATTATTAAAGAGATATTATACTCTCACTAACCTATACTTAAAAAGAAAACCTTCCAATAACCTACAAATTTTAGTGTGGCAAATAAAAAAATATATATTGTTACTTTGTTCATATACTTCACTTAGTTATATTTTGAAAAGGTGCGTTTATCTTTAACAAAACATGTGTAGGTTACCTAAAACTCTTTAAATTCTTTATTAATTTAATACATAAAAAAAAAAGCCAATACATGAGTCTAAAACCTTTGAACAGCGAACCATGGGGTCCAAGGAGTTAGCATCAAACTGGCTTTAGGCGCAGCTAATTATGATTCGCCCTTTGGAGACCTACAAACCCTACGATTTCAATAGAGTTAGTTGAGGCGGGGCCCTATGCACCGTCTCTATACAAAGTAAATAATAAATTAATGGAACAAAATTAGTATAAAAAATTATTACTGTTTTTTAGTTACCTAATACACACATTTAGCTTTCTGAATTTATTTTTAATTACACATATATGGCTATCCAAGTGTCAAGAGTTTCCATTTCTTTCTTTGACAACCAACTTCGGATGTTATATAAATCGGCGTTGACCGGAGGATGAACAAATTGATCACCAAATGTGCACCTTTTTGTCTTTTGTCAAATAAAAGAAATTAGTGAGAATTTTTTTATTTAATTTTTTAATATTATTATCAAAAAAAGGATTTATTGCACTAAAGCATTACCATTTAAAATGGAATTACTGTACCAATAATACTTTTACGCATACAAATGATAATAAATAAATTCTAAAAAATCATTATTAATATTCTTTGTCAATATGAATGACAATTTTTTTTTAATAATTATAATGAGATAAAAGAAATTCAACTATAATTTATTTAATAGAAAATTAATATTTATGCTATTAGACTAAAACTGTCTAACGAATGACAATAACACTTAATACCTCTTCATTAATTTATTACTTTTTGAGAAAAATAACTACAGTATCAAATATAACTTAAAGTTATGTTTTAATAAATTCATAGCTAGGCATTAGTTTTCTAAAGGACCCAAATAGTAAATGTAAAAGATGAATGGTTCAAATATGAAAGAAGCTAAAGGTGAATGGCGCACACATATACACACATACAAACATGCATGTGGAAAGGTTAGACAAAGAATTTTCACGTGTATAGGTTTTTTTTTTTTTTGTAAATAATAAAATTAGTCTTGGAAAATAAGTATATCATTGGAAATATTATAATTGTGATTGGTATAACTAATTTAATTTAATAATAAGGTAATAATTTTAAACGGGTAGAACTTTTCATCTTTTCTTTTTGAAATTAAGAATTCAAATTTTTAATTCTTCAAAAATGTGTTTTTAGATCTCAGCACAGTTAATTGATCCTTGATAAAAGTAATAAAAGATTGTTAAGATTTTTATAAGGTTTTTATAGGGAAATTAAGCATATATGGAACAACACAAATAGTGTATTTACACCTCAATTGTTTTGTTTTATAAATAAGGAGTATAAGGATATGATTATCCTCAATACCACTCGCAGAATTCTCAATAGGTTAAATTATTACAATTATATAGTACTTAACATTATAAAAATAATACAAACGCTAGTATGTTTTGATATAACATGATAATACTGATAAAAACCTAACATAGTTAAGAACACGGATATAAAGATAGAATATAAAGTTAGCATGATATACAATATTACAAACATGAGTACAAATACATACTGTCATCTATTCAATTGCTCTAGCATGAATTCAACACAAAACAAGACATGAATCTAACTCGCTAATATGAATTGATACCTCTAAATAACACCAATTATATAGCTTATCAATAAGTCAAAGGTATTATCTCTAGAAATTAAAATCCCAAATTTTAAATCTAATATTTGTGAATGACATATAAATTAAAAAATTATGTCACAATTGGCCACTTAAATTCAGATAAGGATAATTTTAGTGGAAGGAATACACTTTTGCCTTTAAGTATAAATAGAGAATAAATATACATTTTAAGTTATGCAAACTAAAGACAAACGTTATAATATACACTACATACAAGAAAAATGCATTTTTCCTCCTAAGTTCGAAAAGAGTAAACGTTATAGCAATTTTTGCATGCAAAGGATGAATATTTACCTACAAGTAGAAATAAAACATGTATTTACAATAGAGCTAACAAAATTATGATTCGTAGTAACAATATCTTTAGTATACATCACATGTTGTAATTTAAATTTATTATTAATGTGTATCGCTTCACTTTGAAGCAAACGTATGGCATCTCTTTATTATTATCTGGTTACAAACACAATATAACAACTTCAATAATAAAACTAAGTAAAACGTTAAACATTGTAATGATTTTTTTAAAATTAAACGACAATTTTATGAATTTAAAAAATAAATGTATCAAACCATGTATATTAACATGAAGAAGGGTTAGTTATAATTCGTCTGCCATATAGATAAGTGCAAAAATATAGCCTATAATCTAAAAACCGTGCTTCTACATCAAAACTTTTAGTAAAAATGTATTTATCTCTCCAAAACGTTATTAAAGATACTAAATCATTGCCAAAAGGCCATCAAAATAGCAAACTATATATTTTATATTTTATATGAATTATCATTTATATTTTATACAAATTATACAGATTAAATTATTTATATATAAGGTATATATAAAACATAAAATATAATATAATATAATATAATCCTGATTGAATTTTTTCCTCGTAAAATCGACAAGATCTTTTTTAATGCATACATAAAGAGACTTGGGATTCGGTGGAATTACACCGATCTGTTACTGAAAAAATAAATAAAATAATAAAATATTATCCAATTCCGGTGGCGCTCTAAGCCACCGGAAATCTTTTCCATTATTTGTAATTTTCATTTTTCTATCCCTCCAACGTGATGTAGTACAAATATGTCAATGTCATACATACGTGCAAGATTTCCCGGTAGAGTTCAATTGTTGCCTTCTGCTGTCAAAACAGTAAGACCTGACAAGCACATTATATTTTTAAATTAAAATAGTGCATACCAGTCCTGAATCAGATGTCTATGGATTCGGTGGATATTATTTTATATTCTTACTTGACCTATATGATTATGAATACCAATAATTCATACTACTTTATGTGTTCAGGTCAATAAAGAAGAGTACATTTTTTCTTTCGGTGATTAAGGGAAATAAAAAAAAAAAAAAGAGTTGTTTGTAATAACTCTTCCTATTTGAGGAACCCACATGGACCATATCTCTTTTTTCATTATTGCATCTTGAAATAATTGATTTATATGATTTTTTGAATAAATAAATATATAATAAGTTTTTTTTTCTAGTTTTAAAATGATACTTAAGTTTTCATATAACCTTTTATGATGATTAAAAAATGTCATCAATTATTATTATTCTAACATCTAAAAATTATAGTTATGAATAACTTTTAGTGATATGATGAACTAACTTTTGATGATATGACGGCTACACTTTTGATGGTATTACTTAAGAACAATAGAAAATATCAATGGACAAGGCAATAGTATTTTCACTTTTCTAAAGATAGAACTTATTTTCTTCATTTTTTATGGAAAAGCAATGTAACATTTTATTGGCTTTCTTCTCACCTCCTACAATCACGTGCGACTAAAAAATCATTATAGTCATAAATTAAGCCCTTGAGATTTACTACAATAATATTTGAAATTCATCAAATTTTGATTAGAAAAAAAAATAACTTGTTGATGTTTGTGTTTGTTTCAATTAATTTTTATTCTATTATTCATTAAAATATGGAAAACTTTAGGTATTTTTATAGTTCCATTAATACAACCATTTAGCTCATAATATGATTATTAATTTTTTACATTAATTTTTATAGTTACCTTAATGGTATAGTGATGGGTTGGAAAGTCCATTTATGCACAATCTACCATAAACTTCTAATTTATTGCAACGTACAATTTGAGAATGTGGAAGTGAAGATAGATTTGCTTGTGGTAGTATATTTATTGACAAATGATTATATATGTATATATATATAATTTAGAAGTGTTATAATTTATTATCTATAAATTTTTTGAACTCATTTATAATATTTGGATTGACTCTATTAGATGATTAATTTATAAAATAAGTAAAATTTAAATAATTAATTATAAAAATAAATAAAGTTTAAATGGTAAATGCTATATTATACTTTATAGTCTAGTCCAGGACTCAACTCATGACCATGTCTGCCATATTCTATAAGCAAATTATACTTCATAGTTGCATACCTTCCTCTATAATCCCATGATAAAACTTTTAGAAAACTTATCACTACATGAAAAGTCACTCATTTTCCTTTCATTTATTCCATAAGTGAGATGAAGACCTGTCCATGGAAAGGCCAATATAAAGTCTATTCAACAATGTTTAGATAGCCTAGCCCAAGTCACTAGAAAACAAAATAAGGCATTAGCTAAATGAAGGTCTAAGGTAAAAAGTTTACTTATTAGATGTAACAATGCTTGTAATAATAGATATTCGTTTATTCTTAGACATTTGCTTCTTTTTGGAGAAGAGGGAGATTCATATTAAAGCTCAATCCAGAGTTATTCAACTTTTCCTCGATAATCTTCTTCAATCGTTGAGCCTTGTTTGGTTTGAGAAAATTGGCCCAATCTCCCACATCTCCTTTTCTAAAGAAAGCATTGTTAGGGGGTCTTAAATGACATTTACCTGTCTTGTTGACTTCTAAATTCTTCAAATTCTCAAAGCTGCATAACCTCACTATATCATCTACCATTCCCTCCTTCTCTTCTTCATCATTGAAAGGTAATCCAATGAAATGGGCTAACATCTTTGTGTAAATGGCTGGTTCTTTCTTCATCTCCTCATATTTCATAAACAACATCTAAGGGGGCAAAATGATTGAGTGGTTAAAATGATTTTAAGCAAGAAGTATTGTATTTAGGGGAAAATAGTGGTATGTAGATAGTACTCATAAATTTGAAATGCAAATAGTTAATTCATTAATAATTTGGAGTGTCTAAAAAAAGCTTTTTGAATTGGTTATACGTCAACACTTGAGAGACAATGGCATTATATCATGTTGAAGTTTCATCTATACATGTTGATATTGCTTTATCGTTTTCATGCACATCAAAGGTCTTCTTTGTGAAATAATACAAATTTCAAATTTAAGAGATAGCTTTTTAAAATTGGAATATGAGGTACCATAGAATTTATACCTAACAGTCATATTATTCTGTTAGCATCTTTTATAGTTGTTTAAGTATTGATTTAATCCATTTGAACCCTCAATCAAATGTTGAGGCTTCCCTAGCCTACTACCTTAATTACTGTTTTCCACCAAAATGGAGTAAAATAAATTCCCCCTCCTTGTGAATGTAGTAGATCTTATTGGGAAAGGGGTAAAGAAAAAATTACTAAATACAATTACAAGGATAAGTACTTATTTGGCTCAATTTTTAATTTAAAGAATGTATTTGACTCCCATGAATCATGATTAACTTATTTGAATTTGGCATTAATATAGCTAACTGCATTAAATATCATCTATGGGCATTCAAATTGAGATCCTTGTAATCTATCATGAAATTGAAGATATCAATTTTCTTACCTTAGAAGTGTAATTTACATCTTATGTTTTGCATATTTCCTTTGTATGTCCATCGGAGTTAAATTTTGTTTTTCAATATCACTCTAACAACTAGTCATTCTTAAATCACATAGACTAGGATAGATGATCAGTTTCTTGCATCTCACAAAATTATAAAATTACTCAATATTTATATCTATTTC
Organism: Laguncularia racemosa; assembly: GCA_037954665.1. Lineage (NCBI taxonomy): Eukaryota > Viridiplantae > Streptophyta > Magnoliopsida > Myrtales > Combretaceae > Laguncularia > Laguncularia racemosa. Next base: position 3,167,536 of record JBBMOL010000091.1, on the reverse strand, counting down.
AAGAAAATACGAAAAGATCTTTAAACTTATAGGTTTTTTTTTTTTCATTGTACTTAGTTTTCTATTTAAATCTTATAATTATCCCTAAAGACTGTATGTTATTCAAGAAGAAAATAACCATTAAGTACATAACTATCCACCACAACCCTCTTTCTCTTTCTTCCCCTCCCTTAAGGGTTATTTTCTAACAAAACCTAAAGAGCCACAACCATCATATATTTCAACCATCCGCCCTTTAATCAACTTATAACCATTACTTTTACTAGGAAACTACCACAATAAGAGGTCATATCAATCCAAATATGAAGATTTATAATCGTCCCACCATCTTCGAATAACAGCCCTAGCGATATATTGTTTATTGATCTAGGTTTTTTTGTTGACTTTTCTTTTTAGCTTGTTTTTGTTATCCTTATGCAGGAATTTTTTAAGTTAGAGTCCCATGTTTCATCCTACTATTGCATAGCAATTTTTTCTAAGTTAATGTAACCTATACTCGTGTTAACATATGTATTTGCTTTAAATAAGATAATTCCATCCTTATCACATTTGGTTTGATCTATCACTGTTATATTTACTTGTACTCCTATATGTTTCAATAAATAAAATTCATGTTCTCTCACAAAAAAGAAAAAGAAAAATATGCTTAGAGTAGACATAAATAAATGTATTCTACTATTTTGTGTGGTTTGTATTGGGAAACAACTTTAAAAAATTTAATCTAGTCTTCATGTATTAAGTAAGTCATTTGAGTTTTATGTTATTGTAACATAAATCTTCAGTACATTAAAGGAAATTTTAAAATCAATACTTAGTTATTGTGAGAACACAAATATAAAGAATCTAAAAAGTTTACATAAAACACAAAGGACTTCATTGAATTTTATTATAAAAATTGCAACTTAAAAGTAATATAGATCGCTTGACATTTTTAATGCACACAAAAAGAAATTTTGGCGTAAAATCCGAGCACCGTTGAACAAATAAACTCACCTTGTCGGGTGTCTGAAGACTTGCCTTCCAGTAGCCCAGGACATGATCCCAAAGCGGACCGTAAGGATGAATCCCTTGACAAAACATCTCAAAAGCCTCCTCTAGAGGAAGCATCGGAGCGTCTTCATGTCGGATCTTGTCCATAAAATGCCAATGAGATATGAAACAGTCCAGAGGGTTCCTACATATATAGACGATCTTACACTTGGATGTTCTTATTGATGCGGGCAAGGAATCATAAGGAATATGGGTTTGAAAGACTCTTGGTGAAGCAATGTTTGCGATGTTCGGGGATTCATTTTCCATATACAGATCAAACTCTAGGCATGGCACTAGCTCATGAGGACCACAAGACTGCAAAGGGCTTTCTTTAACCCTGTAAGCATAGCGATTGCATATTGAAAAGACCAGTGCCTTTAACCATGTTGTGCCTGACTTCTGTGGGCTTGCTAGGATTATGTCCGTGTCTTGTGCTTCAAAATGTTTCTGTGATGAAAACACACCTTTGAAAGCATGAGATGGGCACCAAAAGTTCTGGTACTTGTAGAGTATTTTGCCATTCCAATTTCTCTCCTTAGGAGCAGTTTGGACGAGTTTCTGAAACTCGTCAACTACTTGAGACTCTTCTCCCAGATCTGGTTTTTTGAACATGTTAGGAGTTTCCATTTCTTTCTACGACAATCAACTTCGAGTGTAGTATATGTTATGTAAATTGGCATTGGCCGGAGGATGAACAAATTGATCACCAAATATGGGCCCTATATATCTTTTGTCAAGTAAAAGAATATCATCTCTACATGTTCATCATACTCTAGATATTTATGGTTCCTTAATGGGTGCCATGGATAATTATTATGGATCTAACCTAAGAAACTTTTACACTTTTGAAAAGGCAAGGAATAAAAGTGAAGTTGTTTAATTCAATCTTTTAACAACTCTTTCTAAAGATACACTAACATTGCAAAGAGATTCATCAGTATTAAAATATCACGTGTTTGAATGAGTTGTGGCAAATACCAATGACACTTACACACATATTAATGATTATAAGTATGTTTTTTAAAAAATACTATTAATATTTTTACGTGTTAAAATCCATCCACTTGAAAACCCCCAAAAGTAATAAAAAAAGGTCAATGGGAATAAAAAGGAAAAATTTAAAATTAATTAAGAAGAAATTACTAAGTTGGAAAATAAATTTTTCCAAAAAGAACCTTTTTACCCTTGAAATCAATTTTGTCGAAATACGACTGAAATTACTTAAAGACTCTAAGTATAGCTCCATGACCTTAATTAGGTAACTTGCTTATCAATGTGGATAACATTTAGGTATATTTTAATTGATATATAGTCTTTTAAGAAAATTATTACATATATTCAAGACAATCAAAGGTTTTGTTTTAATAAGTTCATAATTAGGTTCATATATTCAATTAAACTAGCTTCTTATAGTTTGGTAGTTAGGTTTTGAGCTATAATGAATCAATTTTTCTCTATATATGTTTTACTGCTTACAACATTCAATATCAATTTGACAAAGTGCCTTCAAAAAAAATCAACACTAGAAAATTTTAATTAAACGTTAACAAAAATGACGAATTGACTTATTCTAGCATTTTAGAAGATGTGAAGGACCCAAATAATAAATGTAAAAGATGAATGGTTCAAATAGGAAAGAAGCTAAAGATGAATGATGCACACATATACACACATACAAACATGCATGTGAAAAAGGTTACATAAAGAATTTTCACGTTTACACATATTGAAAATACGTATATCATTGGAAATATTATAATTATGATTGGTATAACTAATTTAATTTAATAATGAGGTAATAGTTTTAAACAGGTTTCATCTCCTTTTTTTTTTAAATTGAGAATTTAGATTTTTAATCCTTCAAAAACATGTTTTTAGATCTTAGCACAATTAATTTACTCTTAATTAAAAGATTACTGAGTTTTTATTTTAAAAAATCCATAAATTCAGGAAGGAAAAAAAAAATCCCTTTTTTTTTGTTTCTTGAATGTTCCATTATATTTAATGTTTCTTTTTTGTTTCCTTTGCTATTCGTTATTTTACCAATGGCAAAAGGGTAATATAAGGGTATGAAGGTGCATCTTTTTGATAATCGGCATTGCTGGGATTTGTTGGGAGAATCAGCGCCATCCGTAATATTCATTTTTCTATTCTCCAACGTGATGTAGCCCAAACACGTCGATGTCATACATACGTGGAAGATTCCCCGGCAGACTTCAATTGTTGCCTTCTACCGTCAAAAAATAAGACGTGACAAGCACATTATATTTTTAAATTAAAATAATGCATATCAGTCCTAAGTCACTGGATATTATTTTATATTCTTACTTGACCTATATGATTATGAATACAAATAATTCATACTAATTTATGCTTTTAGGTCAATAAAAGAAGAGTTTTTTTTTTTCATATGGTGATTAGGGGAAATAAAAAAAGAGTTGTTTGTAATGAACTCTTCCTATTTATTGAGGTGTACCTCGTGCTCCTCTACGATAAGAAAGCACGTAAGCCCCGCTTCACGCTGAGCAAACAGGGGTTCGAGAAAGCCGCCTTAGCAAGAGTCTCAAAGGGGCAGTGCCCTCTAAACATTAGAGAGCTTTTAACAATTAAGTCTATATTTGTTCATTAAAAGTTTGAGCTTGATCATGAATAGTTGTTACTATATTTCTCTTTTTCACTTGTAATTGCGTGATGAAAATGAGAAAGTGAAGTGCTAATTATAGTAAAATCTCCTATTGGACGTAACTCTAGTTAACAGGTAAACCAAGATAAAATCTTGTACTTTTATTTTTCTTCCTCTTTTTTAACTTTACTTTATTATTATTTGTAAATATCGGCCCTAACATCAACTTCCTCTTGTGTGCCGACCCTAACACTATTTGAGAAACCTACATGGACCATATCTCTTTTCTCATTATTGGAACTTTAAATAATTGATTTATATGATCTTTCGAATAAATAAATATATAATAAGTTGTTTTTTTTTTCTAATTTTAAAAATGATATTTAGGTCTTCATGTAACCCTTTTATTATGATTAGAAAATGTCATCAATTATTATAATAATAATATCTAGAAATTATAGGTATGAGTAGCTTTTAGCATACGATAGATTAACTTTTGATGATGTGGTAGCTTTTGATGGTATTAGTTAAGAACCACAGAAACTATCAACGAACAAGGCAAAAGTATATTCACTTTTCTAAGTGTTGAACTTATTTTCTTCATGTTTTATGGAAAAGCAATGTAACATTTTATTTACTTTCTTCTCACCTCCTACGATCACCTACCACTAAAAATCATTATAATCATAAATTAAGCTCTTGAGATTTATTATAATAATATTTGAAATTCATCAAATTTTGATTAGAAAAAAAAAACAAATAACTTGGTGATGTTTGTGTTTGTTTCAATTAATTTTTATTCTATTATTCATAACAATATGGAAAACTTTAGGTATTTCTATTGTCCAATTAACATGACCATTTAGCTCATAATATGATTATTTACATTAATTTTTATAGTTACCTTAATGGCATAATGATGGGTTGGAAAGTCCATTTATGCACAATCTACCATAAACTTCTAGTTTATTGGGACTTACAATTTGAGAATGTAAAAGTGAAGATAGATTTTCTTGCGGTAGTGAATTGATTGACAAATGATTATATATATATAATTTAAAAGTGTTATAATTTATTATCTATAAACTTTTTGAACTCATTTATAATATTAGGATTAACTTCATTAGGTAGTTAATTATAAAAATAAATAAAGTTTAAATAGCAAATGCTATATTTATTCTATGTTATTTTTCTTTCTTTTTTTTTCCTTAGCGTTGTGCTTGATCATCATTATCTTCGTTTTAATAATTGAAGGAGTCATATGCGCAGCTCAACTTTTTACTTATCCTCAAAGTAAAGAATAGATGGAAAAGGTTATTAAAGATGAATAAATCTACACCTTTTCATTCCAACAAAACCATTCCAATGCAATTTAAAGTAAATCAACTCACTCCGGTGGTTTCTTATGCAAATGAATAACAGTATCTAAACCTAACAGATGAATAATGCTACAAACATTTACACTTTCATAGTCATACAAAGTCGCTAACAACTTTCACCTGTCAAATACATTTTATATTTCCCAAAAATGAAGCGATATGAAATAACTAACATTGGTATCTTTTAGAGTTATAACTAAGCCAAGCTATACAAACTTGATTTATAAATGAGTCAAATTTAAGCTTAAAATAAAAGTTATTTATTTGAAAGAATTGAGTTTAAACTTTTATTTAGATTCGTAAGCTAATTTATTATATTAAATATCATATCATATTAAAAAATATAGCATAAGAATATAAAAACAAAACTAGTATAATTAAAAAAGTATTTAAAATATAAGAATAGGAATATGATTATATAAGAATGGAAAAAACAAAACTATGGACTAAAGAAAAATTATTAAAATTCAAAAATCATTAATAAGTTATAGTGCCAAAAGAATGATATTTACGTGTACTTCAAAGATAATGCTGAAATGATTATCAACTCATATTTTAGACCTCATGTTTTCATGTTACTTTTATATTAAGCAGTGAACTTTGAAATATATTATACTTGGATATTGCATGATTTTGTATAGATGCAACCTACTATTATTATCTAATCAGTTTATGCTTGAAATCATGAAATTTTGAATTAATTTCAATGAAAAAAGGATTATAAAAAAGAAAGTTTTGAAATTTTGAAATAATTTCAAGCTTTAATTCAATCTTAGGCTTGTTTTAATTGATTTGTTCATATAAAAAAAACTCAAGTTTAAATTTATACTCATTTAGACTCGTTGAGCAAACTCATTTATTTATATAAGTCAAACTCAAACTTCAAATTCTTCAATGAGCTCGAACTCAAACATATAATTCAGCTCAAATTTAATACTTTTTTTAACGAGCCAACTTTAAACCTTCAAAAGTCTAGCTCATTCATAGCTCCAATCTCACTGGACTTCGTTAGTAACTATAAGTATGTACATTTCCTACTCCATTTATATTAGTTCTCAAATAAGTGTATGAATGCTTATTACACTTAACAAAACCCTCATTATTTCTCTATATACAATTTTGAGCGTTTTTTCCCATCATTTTTTTCTTTTTTTATTATTTCTTTCTTTCTTTCTTTTCTTTTTCTTAACCTTTGTACCATTACTGTTTGATTTTACCATAATTTTCTCAAAATTTTCTCTTAACCCTATTGTAATTTTTAAGTTGATGTTCTTAAAATATAACAAACACAATAGGTATTATTCCTCAAGGATACCCTCAAAATTGGTAGCTCAACTTAACAAGCCCTACTACAAGATTAGAGTCTAGTGAAGGTTGAAGTTGGCGATTGGACCATGGTTCATTAGGTAATTCATTCAAGCCATCCTAATAGCAACTCCCCAAGCATAACTCTCGCAATTGCCATTTTAGTTGTTACAGCCATGTATACTCCAAACTTCATACCTTCTATTTCATAAATATGCATTATTTCCTAAGGTTTCTTTGCATCACATCTTAAAGGTTCTCCCTTATCCCAATATAACGGATTGCTTCAAATTTTAAATTAGTTTAAAGGTCAATCCACTCTGTTTTAATTTGGAGGAGCAAGGTTTTCTTATAGTCTTGACCTTTCCAATTGTCATATAAGGTTTTTGCTTTTGCCTATGGTTCGTCATTATTAGTGGCTCTATCAATCCATCTATTAATCAAATAACAGGTTTATGATTAACAATTTAAAAAATAATATGCACCTTGCTATTGACATTAGCTACAAGTATCTCCATTTAGAAAGCAACCTTACCTTTGTCTTTAGATGATGTTGCAACGCTGAGAATGATTTTTTAATGCAAATTGATGGATGAGCAGTCTCATGATGATTTAACAAGTCTTGCATATATCCATAGCAATTAGATTAAGTATAGTTGTGCTTACGTTTTCTCTTATATTGAATTATAATTTACTTGAGACAGGCAAATTATAAAGTTGGGGGTAGTTATAGGAGTGAGGATTAACTATTTTGTTCTAACTTTATACTACATCAATGTGTATGTTTTTGCACTTTTGATAGGAAAATGCTTAGAATCAACAAAAGTATGCAAAAATTATTTTAGGTACAATAATTACATGAAAAGATAATTAAAAATTGGGGCAATGTCAAAGACACTATCTAAACTTTCAATATTTTTTCAATCTCATACAAATAATTTAAAATTATTAAATGTCATGCGCAATTAAATTTATACTTATCAAAATTTATGTTTAAAATTTGAAATTACTAAATATCGTACATAATTGAACTTATTAAATTTTTTATCTTTGTCATTTTAAGAAAAATAACATAGCTCTCATTTGATAAAAAGTATAAGTGCATAACAATTAGAGGTGACATATTAAATTTAATTTAAAAGTGTTAAAACTTTTTAAAAATCTCTTGGAGTTATGCCATTTTATATTAAATCATGTAAGGGTACAGCTGTTGTTATTATTTACAAAAAGGACCCATTAGTCTCCAACAAGCATTGGTAATGAAAAGATGTGATGATGAAAATTGAAATTATAAATAGTCAAAATGTACTAAAAAGTATAGTTAATAAAGAGGTATGATGATAAAAGTTTCCAAAAGTATATATTATAATAGAGATATTATTTTCTCAAACCTACACTGAAAAGAAGAACCTTCCAATATTTTACAAATTTTAGTGTGGCAAATAGATCGTCACTTTTCTTATACTTCATTTACTTATATTTTGAAAAAGATATACTTATCTTTAGCAAAATGTGTGTAGATTTTGTAAAACTCTTTAAACTCTTTTAGTTTAGTTTAGTACATAGGAATTAAAAAAAAAATTGCTAATTTATGGGTCTAAAACCTTTGAACAGCGAACTAGGGGTTGAAGGACTTGGCATCAAACTGGCTTTAGGCAAGACTGATCATGGCTCGCCCTTTGGGGATATGCAGCCATGCGGTTTCAGTTGAGTTGGGTTGGGACTAGCCCTCTGCCCCTATCTATACAAAGTAAATAACAAATTAGAGAAATAAAATTGGTATGAAAATTTTATTACCTTTTTTAATTACTTAATACACTTTCCATATTTATTTTTAATTACACATATATGACAATGGGCCAGTCCATAAAACAAGTAAGGCCTTGCTCTTTTATTTCCCGTAAGCATTGTCCAACTAAACTGTTGTATTGAGGGGTAGGTTATATAAGTATCTTACATAATTTTTAGAAAAAGGAAAAAGCTTATGTTGCTCCAAAAAGAAAGAACAAAAGAAAAATAGAGTTTTAAAAACATATTAGCATATATATATATATATACACGCATGTTAAAGAGTTTAAAAGCATCTTTGGACCTAAGTAATCCCAATTACATTCCCAGGCAATGGAGCCAATGAAAAAATCCATTCCATTCCAATAAGAAATATATCAAACAGCTCTACCCACTCTCTCACAGTCTTCCCCAATCATTTATTCAACCATCACCTCCACCCTTATGATCATGCTGCCATCAACAACATATATAAAAGATGGTATAATCTATTTTACTTCTTTTTTTTTTTCTTCCCTTTTAACGAATTTCACTGCTCTCTAATGCTTCTTGTTTGAAAATACTGAAGAAATTCAACTGAAATGTGTATAAATTAAGTAGGTTACGTGAAAACATCGAAGAGCTTCTTTTGCTTTTTAAATTTCATTGTTAGGACTAAAGACGCATTGCAAGTGGATAGATACATGCTTTCCGACGAATTATAAAAACATGCTTTAAAAGTATTAAATAAACACAGATAAATTTTATAAAATTTAAAGCATATTTTCTTTCTTTTCTTTTTACCTTTAAAGCGTATTTTGATCTCTCCATAACTTTTTTAAATGGCTAAAGCCTAGAAAGGTGATATGATACTTGGCTGCTTTTGGAAGCTAAGTTCTCGTCTTGACGGACCACATTTATTAGGCCCCTTCAACTAGCTTTTGTAGTACCAAGTGGGTGCACGTACAGATGAAATTGTGTAATTTGGCCCAGTCAACTTGATATGGGGAGACTCATGGGGCCTAGGCCTAGTGGAGTGGAACCAGCCCTTTCTCTGATTTGCTCGATTGTTTCATTTGCCGACATAAAAATTTACGGCATCCATTGTCGGATTTACAATACTTGAAGTTTGATTATAATAATATTTGAATAAGATTAAGATTTAAGTAGAAATCCCAACATATACAGCCAACTTGCATAATTTACCTCGAACTTGATTTGAAATTTGAAGTTTGACGTTTTACTTAATTAAACTCGATCTATTTAAAATTATTTATTTTTTTCAATTATTAACATGTAGATTCAACTCAACCTCAATAGATATTTATATTTGGATCTAACTTTATTAAGCTCGTAAACTAGTCAACTCAAACATTATGAAACTCAAGCTTAAGGCAATTCAATTAACTACTTGAGTAAATATCAAGTCAAATTTTAGTAATTTGACTCATTTACACCATTGAATAATTATTTCCTGTAAGAGAGTACTTCTCTTGTTATTTTGTACTATAAATTAAAGGCAAAAATGCATTTTTAGTGTTCTTCAGATTTGATTATTTTTCTATTTAAGTTCTAACTTTTTTTTTGTTTTTTTGAGTTATTAATGTTTTCTAAAATTTACAAATAAGGAGTTTTTCTAGCACCGTGAACTTTTCCAACCACATTTAACACGTGGCAATACCGAATTCGTTTAAATAATTGGTTCAAATAAATAATACATATAAATTAAACAAAATCATTAAAAAAAAGAATTAGAAAAATAAACAAAACAATAAGGGAAAAGGGAAAAGGGAAAATAATTAACATAACCCTAATTCCACAAATACAGTGTATAAAGATCAAACCTTTACCATAAATGTCAATCCAAACCAGGTCAAACAAAAACTGGGAGCAGCAATTAGCGCATAATATCTATTATTATTGTCATGCTTGGGATAATTGCATGTCGTTGCTTTTTTCTCTGGTTTCATTGCTATCATCTGGGCACCTCCGGGAACACTAATAATGCTATTATATATTTATTTAGATTTTCGTGATACATCGTACCGTGATGATTTATAAAAATTTTGAAAGAAAACCGAATGAAGTTAGATGCCATGCGTGGAAGGTAAAAAGCTTATACAACCCATCATCAGGTTGTGTAGATTCTTTTCTTTCATCTTTTAGATTTTCACTTCCCTCATCATATTCATATCCAACTGTTTGGATGCCCTGATCCAGCATAATAATACATATTATCTTCTAATTGTTGCCTTCAACTTTTGTTGGACTTGATTTGGATTGAAATTCATAGTAGAGATTTGATCTTTATGCTTATCTGTATGGAATTAGGGTTATTTTCTGCAATTTTTCATTTATTTTAGTTTATATATATATAATGATATTATTTATTTAAATTAATTATTTAGATAAATTAAACATTTACCACATGTCAAATGTGGATGGAAAAATAATATTGAAAAATTTTAAGGACTCAAATAGAAAATATATATACATACATTATATATATATATCGAATTTAAATAAAAATGTAGTTAAATGTTAAGAATTAAAAATATATATTTCTACAAATTAAAACATGTTATATAAAAATATTATATTTTAAGCAATTTCAAGGGGAAAAATGACATTTATCTTTGCTCATCGCATGCATAATTCCCTTATGTTTGAAATAAGGCACGGAAAGACACCCAAATGTAATAAAGTGTCCTTTGTGACCTTGATTTATAACTGTACCTCTAAAAGAATTATAGGAAAAGAAAAAAAAAAAGTACAAAGATGATACTCCATTGAACTCTTTTTTTTTTTTTTTTTCATCACCTTTTGTTACTCTTCTATTTATCTTCCATTTAAAAAATAAAAAAGAAAAAAGTTTTTCCATCGCACTTGTTAATAATTCCACTAAAATCTACTCATATTGTTTCTTTTGTGAAATAAATAGAAATTTATCAAATTGATATTGTAACACCGCGAAAGCCGAAATAAGTACAGTTTGCCATGTTTCTTCATTGGACTCAAGCACGCAAAGGCTTAGCTAAATTCTATCATCGGTATTCAAACCACTCTACCATTTAATTAAGATTTCTTCACATAATAATCTATCCACAATGGTCAACCATGAATAATTTCTTACAATCAAATCACAATGAAAGCTTATTGAAATTTATTATAATCAAAGTCTTAAACAAAATATTACCAACAAATATCTTAACATCATGATCTAATGCTAGCTATTTTTCTAGTCTACAGGTTAATTTTCATAGTAAACATATTTTATGTTCTCCTCATAATTGTAATTTGTCTCAACTATTGTCTCATCATATCCTATGACTTCTCCTAAAAAACTTGCAAGCTACAACTAAAAATGGCCCAACGAGGAACGAGCTAATGCCAAGTACAATGTATATTCACACACATGCGTGCATACCATGTCAAAAATACCAACATAAACATAATATAACAGGATATCCAAACACAGCTTATTATCTTTCACATCATTTATTTCCAACACACAATTCCCATCATCATAAACCTTCTACACACACACATATATATAAATATATATATAACAAAAGTACTCTATTTGTCAATGAGTCTAAACCATACATAATTATACATATACAACAGTGGATACTCTCCACTATCCATGAGTCCAAAAGTCATTTCATACATACATATATATATATATATGACAATGGATCATTCCCATTGTCCATGAGTTTATTTCATGCATAAATTATACATATATGACAATAGATGCTCTCTACTATCCATGAGTCCTTCCACATCACACACATAAGTCCATCCATACCAAATAATCCTAAATCTACTTAGGATCATTTCAGTACACAACTATACTAAGGATAACATTATATATCGATCATTGAAGTGCCACCCTGAAAACACTAACCCTCTCTCAATTCCTCGAACCCAGCCAAACACAATTACACATAACCAATCACTTTCATTTTAAATATTAATTTAGATTTAATCACATTTCTAACCTAACAGACATAAGCAACAAAGACAATATACACATACATGATAAGCAGCAACTAATCTCTTCACAATTCTATAATTTCTCAATTCCCAAACTTATTTATATCCACAATTATGTATACTTAAAATCACAAGTGAACGAAATATAATGGAATAATGGGTATCCTAAAATAACACAGCCATGTGGGTGGCCGTGTAGAGGGACACAAGAGTGAACATGATCGTACTAATGGCCATGTACCTTTATGTGTATTTTTGTTATCCAACATGCCTAAGTACACAGTTATATATTTAACCTTACACTTCAATATGGTACGGTACACAATCATGTATAGTGGCCATGTACCTTTCTGTGAATTTATGTGATTTGACATGCCTAAGTACATGAGCGTGTCTAGTGATCGTATGCTTTTCTATACACATTCGTGTTTCGACATGGAAAGGTACATGGACATGTAGCTGACCGTATAGTGCTCTGTTCAATCACGAATTCCTTTTTCCAATTCGCCAATTCCTAATTCTTCAAATCCTAAGCGAAATTCCTCACTTCTAAACCTAACTAATTAATAAATTTGCTAATCTTAAAACATTATAAGGAATTATGCACTTACTTGTTTTGAAGTGCGATTGAGATCTCTGAATTGCCTATTCTTATGCTTGTTCTGTCTCACTCCTTGTTTTGAATTCTAACTACACGTTGTCATATTGTCTTAGAGCTATGAATTCATAATCCTAATCATGTACTTTAATGATTGAAACCTTTAATTGAGAAAAGAGGTTGGTTTCTACTACCTTTCATTAAGTTGCTCTATGGGTCTCTAGGAAGGTTTCTAGAATTACAGTTGTGTAAAAATGAGAAAAGATGAGCATTAGGTTAAGCAAAGGTTTAAATACACCGACCATGAAATGACTAAATAGTCCCTATTTCTTTAGGTTATTTACATAGTTAACTTTGGTCTATTTTAATAAAGTGTTAAATAAATAAATAAATACAGGTATTTATAGATATAGTAGAAAGTTTTCAAAAAAAATGATTGATGGGCATACTTTTCACTTAAAGTGAATGACTGAAATAAAAAAATAGTAAAAAGTTAAAAGCTAAAATATAAAAATTAAAAGATGAATGACTCAAATAGAAGGACGATAAAAAATGGAGTACTAATTTTACATGTTTATCTCAAAGTAATAAAATAGTTACAAAAAAAAAAAGTATAATTACAATGATCAAGAAAAAATATGAAGAAAAGAATCTACATCATTTTTGCAAATTATTTTAACTCTATGTCATTTTATATTTTTCAAATGAGTTACAAGTTATGAGAGTTTTAAGATGTGTTTTAAAATACTTTGGAGTTTGAAGTGTTTATTTATAAAATGGGAAGCTATGAGCAAAGATTAGGAGCTATATATATATAATTTTTGTTCCTAACTTAGTCTTGGGACAATGAATATCAAGTCTCTTCCCATTTTGAAAGTCCTTCAAACTTAGATACAAAGAAACCTAATCTTCTTCTACCAAATAACCTTGCATAAATCAAGATAAATTAATAGTAATACATCAAATAAATCGGAGAGAATGAACACTTACACAAGAGAGATTAAGCGGAAAAAAAAAAAGAAAAAGAAAAAGAAAAAGAAAAGGGAAAATAGAGAGAGAGAGAGAGAGAGAGAGAAAGCAAGACCTGATTTGACGGTTCCCCTAACGGTGTTTAAGGTGTGTCCAACAATGATAATTAAATTCTTCCGAACAAACCTTCGGAATGCATAGGTTAAGGGCTTGAGCAGAAGTTAAAAGTGATTTGGACTGTAACTTAACTGGGCTTTGATTTCGTGTTGGGCTTAGGACATAGCGATGAACGTTGCCTATACAGCATTATGTTTTGCTAGTAGAATAGGATTTTTTTTCTAGGTTAGAATTTATCAAAATGGCTATTGTTTGGTTGGATCCATTGTTTACTTGAAACAATATTATCGCCTACGAGTGGATTGATCTTAAAATTTTAGATCCACCCATGTTTTGTGAATTTTTTTTATTATTTTCTTATCTAATTCCAAAAATATGATCTTAGAGAATAATAAGATTTTTATTCATAATTCTCTAGATTTAGTTATATATGGCATAGATTTATTTTTCATTGTAGGATGAATAAAAGGACGACAACCCCGTCATATCTCTAAATCACCATTTATATTTTCTTCTCTTATTGATTCCATTTACTAGTGATGCAAATACCTCTATTTCTAATAATAAATAGTGATGAATTTGAGATTTTATTGATAAATTTAAAACATATATTTATATTGTCATGAGTTATAAGGACATAAAAGTATTCTATTAGGATTTGATGAAAAGTTTCCTGGATATTTTTGTAATTTACCACATATAAATTATTAAAGTATGTTTATTAGGAGTGTTCGGCATATATTGCACCAAATGGCCCAGTTACAATAATAATTGGCAAGCACTGCAAGGCGCTTAAAAGTAAGCACTGCCGGTGCTTAGAAAGTTTTTTCTTTTTTATTTTTATTTTGTTAATTCTTAGTCTGACAAAGTCAGACCCTGCATGCAAGCATTTGGCGAAAATATGTCCGTGGAAAGAAACGGCCTTTTGGCCACAGAAATTTTATTTTTCCGTAATAATAGATAAAATATTATTATTATAATATGTAATAATAAATTAATTATTCATATTTTAAGAATATTTTATTTAAATTTTTTAAGTATTAATTTAAAGATCAATAATAACATGAAACTTACAAAAAATTAAAAAAATTGTCATTTAACTTTATTAAAATAATATTAATAAAATAGAAAATTATCGTATATTTAGAATACGATATAATACCTAAATACAAGTTTTTGAGAGAATGGGTCTAATAGGTCTAGCTCTCTAAGCTTAAAAAAAAAATTATTATATTTATTTAAGAAAAAAGGTTTATTATATATAAATAAATTTAAAAGTAATAAATAATATATAAAAAAAATTAGTGTAATGGTTCAAGCTTGCATATATTTTGTTGGACAAGGGTTTAATTTTGACTAGATTTATTTTTTCACTGACTTTTTATTTGTCATTGCCTACTTTGTTTCTTAGTTTTTTTTTTTCTTTTTTATCTATTTTTATTTATTTTACATAATTCCAAATAAAATACATCTCTATTATTTATTTCTTCTTTTTATTTTTTCCCCATAAGTACATTGTACTTAGTTTATACACAATTTGAATACTTTCCACATCTTTAATTAAATAAATTTGATAATAGAATTGTTTAGATAGTAAAGTAATAAGTTTTCAAGTAAAAGTAGTAAAATTAAATTCCATTCAAGTATTAGTTAACAAAGTAATAAAATTAAGTACCATTTATTTCAAAATATTAGTTAATTAAATAAAAGTCTCTTAACATAATTTATTAATTAGTAGTCATAGTGCAAATTATAATTTTAAGTGTTGTAGTTACTCTTTGCAATTTTCCTAAAAAAAATAATTTATTTCTGTTATATATTCAAAAATATTATGTTATATATCTTTTCATAGAATTCTTCTGTATATATAATATATACCAATGAATAATGTTCTATTAATAATTCTATATTATTTTGAATGAGGAATATTCGGCTATCTAATTCTCTGGTCCTATTTTTTTCTTTAAAAAATAAATAAATAAAGGAAAGAGGAAGGTAAGGAAGAAGAAGGGGTAGTCACTACTGACTAGGACCCATGTACATCGCCATATCCCAACCTCTATGATTTTAAGTTTCGTCGAAAATGGTACATTTTACAGTGTTCCTGTTCCGCGTAGACCCCAGGTCAACGCAGCCAATCTCTTACTAATATTCAATGCAAGGACACACACACACACAGTTATCAACCCACCAAACAAAACCGTTGGTGTAAATTGAAGTTATACAAGTTGGATCAGCAATAAAAATTCGGAGCCGAAAAGCTTTGCATTTTATTGAGTTCCAGAAGAAAAGCTTCTCCTTTTCTCTGCAAGTAAACTGACCGTACACTTTGGACTCTTCTCCTGTTTTTGTTTTTTCCTTCTTGTGCGTCATTGCTTACACTGATCAGTTACGTTATATCTAGAAACCCATTTGAGCTGGTGCTATAATCATCCATACCTTTGAACTTTGAACTTTGATGCTTAAGGCGGTAAGTCCTCTTGGTCTTATTATTCCTAAAGTTGTGGATTCTGATTCCCTGCTATTTCTATTCCGATGTAAATTCATGTGGTAGTGAAGAACAGCCAGTTCCTTTTGTGAGGTCAATTACTCATTGATTTGATTAATTTTTCGACAAGTAACCAACGTTTACACTATTGGGTATTTGTCAAGTTTCACCACATATGTTGATCTTTCTTGTAAATTTGTTTCTGAAGATGGTGTATTAGCTTCTTTTTTCTTTTTTCTTGAGTTAGAGGTCTGAGGATTTTTATTTTTTTTATTGCGATTGGAAACTTCAGACAATCTGATTGTTAGAGATTTTCTGTAAAATATATTTTCCTTTGGGGTTTGTGTGGATATGGATGATTGGAACCCTAGGAGTACAAAATTAAAAGAAGCTGGCAACCTGATTGACGCTGCGCAACAAATCGCAAGAGCTTTAGGGTCAAAAAGGGACCTATCTGATGAAGAGAGGAGAGCTTTGGCTGATCTAGGGAACAAACTGTCCGCCATATCGGTTATTGGCGATAATGATCATCACTCAGTAACCGAAAAAGAGGAGCACCTTAGTGGTCTTCAAGAAAAGATCATGAGCTTGGAGGCTAGTCATTCGAGGTCTATAATATGGGACTTGAGCCAAGAAGAGGCTTTGGAGTATTTGAATGCCGTGGATGAAATTAGAAGATTCATTGGGATGTTGGAGAATTCATGCTTGAGTAAGGATAGTGATGAGAGTGGATTGTTGAGAAGAGCACACGATGTTTTCCAAACTGCTATGGCTCGACTAGAGGAAGAATTTAGGCATATGCTTCTCCAGAACAGACCATCCTTTGAACCCGAGAGCTTGTCTTTTCGATCAAGTGAAGAGGATGTGATGGATGAAGGGTCAAGTGTTTCATTCGGGGCATCTTCATTTGATGAATCATTTCGTAGAGACAGTGAAAGCAGAACCTCAGAGGAACGCATCATTGATCTGGTTAATCCAGATGTGATTCCTGATCTCAGATGCATAGCGAATTTGATGTGCAATTCGAGTTATGGCCTTGAATGTTCTGAGGCCTATATTGATGCTAGAAGGTGTGCATTTGATGAATATCTCTTGATCCTCGAAATAGAGAAGCTAAGCATTGAGGATGTGCTGAGGTTGGAATGGAATCTTCTGAATTACAAGATAAAGAGATGGGTTCGGGCTATGAAGCTATTTGTACGGGTTTACCTAACGAGTGAAAGATCGCTGAGTGATCAAATTTTTGGGGAACAATCCTTAAACTTGGTTTGCTTTATTGAAGCGTCAAAGGCTGCAATGTTGCAGCTTCTGAATTTTGCCAAAGCCATATGTATAGGCCCTCATCAACCTGAGAAGTTGGTGTGCATTCTTGACATGTATGAGGTAATGGCGAATCTCCTTCCTGATGTTAACGAGCTTTATCAAGAGGAGGCTGTTTCTTTTGTTATGGTCGAGTATAATGAGGTCTTACTCAGGCTTAGCGAGTCTGTCAGGATAGCATTTGGGGATTTTGAAAATGCCATTGCATCACATGCATCAATCAATGCATTTGCTGGAGGAGGACCACATCCTCTAACCCGATGGGTGATGAACCATCTCAACATTCTCACTGACTACAGAGAAATTCTTGATTCGGTTCTCAAGGTGCATGAAGTCAATGAGCCTGTTCCACTGTCTTCTGAAGTGGAGTCATTGATGTCGAGGGAAGAGCATGAAGAAAATCCTAGACAAGCTGTTTCCGAAATGGCTGTTCGTTTCCGCAAAGTTGCAACAATCCTGCTTGAAAACCTCGGGGGGAAATCCAAGTTATATATTGATCCAGCTTTGCAACATCTGTTCTTGATGAACAATATAAATTATATGGTTGAGAAGGCAAAAAATTCCGATCTCAGGCACATTTTTGGAGGTGAGTGGATCAGAAAGCATTCCTTGAAGGTGCAGCAGCATGAGCTAAAATATGAAAGAGAGACATGGGGCCCCATCCTCTCTATGCTCAAAGATGAAGGACTCCATAGTTCAGGATCGAATTCCACCGCCTCAAAGTCTCTTCTAAAAGAAAGATTAAGGGGCTTTGCTCTTGCATTTGAAGAGGTCTACAAAGCTCAAACTGCATGGATTGTACCAGATACTCAGCTGCGAGAAAACCTGCGAATTTTAATCTCTGTCAACCTAATTCAGGCATATCGATCGTTCCTGGCGAGACATAGCAATCTCCTTTATGACAAGAAAATAAAATACACCATTGATGACTTAGAAGATTATCTTTCGCATCTATTTGAGGGATCACCGAGATCGTTGCAAAGTTCCCATAGAAGATGATTTGTGATTAGCATGCCATTTGATGTTGTGAATGCTTGTTTTCTGATTATGAATTTCCATCATTCTCCTCCGTAATTACTTCATCTAGCACTTTAGACGTGTATTTGGTTTGAATTTATGAATCTATATAACTAAACTCGTATTTGGCAATTCGCAGTTCAAAGATTGAACAACAAATATTTGTATTTTATGCAGTTAATCATGTTAAATAAAGTTGATTAAATAATTATCCGGCCGTTGCTTCAATCTCATGGAATCTAAGCATCACTTATGTCCAAATGCTCTCTTTGTTTACTTCTTTTGATTGCTTCTTCAGCATATCGCACATGGCTTGACCCTTGTCAAACAGGTGAATTATTGAAAGAGCATGGACAGGTTAATATGGAGATTGGAACCAATTAGGGATTTTTTTATAATTCGGAGTATAATTTAAGGAGATTAACTGCTAAATAAATCAGATCGGCCAAAAAAAAAGTGTTTGAATGAGTCAAAGCTAGCAGTTTCACATTTTCCTGGGTATTTACAAGAAGAGGAGATTTTCTTTTTCCCATTTTCCTTGAAGATCGAAAATAAAATTATATAAACCAACCGAACAATGTCTCAATTATTGATGTAGACTTCATGTATAAATATATATTAGTTGATGGAACTGGTTACGGTTAGTACATCACTTTCTGTGTTGGAAAATCTGGTAAAAGGTAGTCTCCCTTTCCTCCTTTGTCCAGCTTGTAATGCCAAATTGAAGCTGAACTGATGGAGGCATGACATCCCAATCTTGAATAGGATGTCGATAATGTTAGTAGGAAATCCATAGCAAGATCAAAGGAGAAGATTTCTGATGAAAGGTTCAATGCATTTAAGCTTAGTGTTTTGAGTTGACGCATTAGCAGTTGCAAGCCGTGAGGATTTCCCAAAAGGTAACTTTTTAATTTAGACTTTTTTGTATGTTCCTGTTCCTGAAAAGGCAAACCAAGATTTTCATTTTTTTTCTTTTTTCTTTTTTGTTCTTTTGTTTTCATGAAACTATCAATTTGCTGCCCTTTTTTCAAGTAAATCACGAAGAATATGAGACTTTGTTTGACAGAAAGGGAAACGTTTCCCATTTTTTTCTTTCGATATTTACTATAATCTAAGTTTTTAATGTAATATTGTAATAGTTTGACGTGGGTAGGTTAACTAATAGGTTTTTTTAATTGTAGGAAGACTTTAAGCTGACCACGGCACCCTGCGATACAGACTGGCTAATGCAAAGTTATTCAATCAAAAATAGGAAATAACTGTAAATACAACCATAACTATTAATTTGATGCGAATAATCCCTTTAAGCTTTTAGAATGTAATTTAACTTTCTAATAACCTTTAAAAATATATAAAAAACCTTCAAATTATTATTAAAATCTTAAAATCATTGATAAAAATACTATAAATAGTGGCGATTTTCAAGTTTTAAAAACAACTTAAGCACATTTGTAAAATCTTTGAAAAGATGAAGTTATGCCTTGAGAATTTAAGGAATTTATCTATACGATCAATAATTTGGACTTTGGAAGATGTATTTGTAACTTTTCCTTAAAAATAAGGTGGCGATGTGCTACTTTTACTATAGCATACTATTACCATCACCTAATTCTTATTTTTCTTCGACTATGCACCACTAGTTGGTATGAACATTTGTTTTGCAAATGCCAAGATATTTGATCCTTATACATAAACACCTAAAAAGTATCAGAAAACGTTATGTTAATATAAATACACTACTATTCTCATTCACCCTAGAATTTGTATTAGTGTGAAACTTACCATTCATTCTCATTCACGGCCCTCAAAATTGCATGCAACTTTTACCCTTAGCTACAACCCAATGCAACTTCCAGATTCAGCACATATATCCCACTTTATATTACAGATTCTTTATTTATATCTCCTTGTACACATTTGTTTTCCTGGTGCTTCACTAGAACAAATAGGTTTATCAGGAGACTATCAATTGGCAGCAATTTTAACTGACTGGTTTATAAGCTAGCGTAACAGGTATTCGTAGTTGAAACCGCAAGCCTATGTGTTAGAAGCACTTTTGAAAATTGCTGCAAAACTATGGTCCATGCAAACGGAAAAGAAGCAAAGATTGGTAGAAGTAGAACTTCTAAGTTCTATCTCCTCCCCTTTGTTTTTAAGAAAAATGTTTTTACGTTTCTTTTTAATTTTTTATTTGTTAAGCGGAAAACAAAAAAGGACTTTTAAGTGGAAAATATTTTTCCATTAAGCTTTGGAAAAAATAAATAAATATTAAGTATTTTTTGCATTACTTGGGTCCAATATTCATCATTTAAAATTTTATTTATATATTTACGCTCAATTCAAGATAAGAATAATAAAACACTCATGATTCTAAGGGGAGATCTTGTGATCACTTTTCTAGAAGGCTAACCTATTATTAAGTTTTTAGGCTCTCTTTTTTTTTTAACAAGTTTTAAATTTTATATAAATTTAAATTACTAGATTGATGCACGTTCATTTCTTCCCTAAATCAAATTTTGTCAAAAGTTTTGAATTGATTTTCACCTAAATTTACCTTATTTAGTCTAGCATTAACAACTTCAATATCATTAGAATCCCTATTTGGAAAATTATTTAATTGATGTAGATTTGATGAGTTTGGGAGTTAAAGAAGTCTTTGGAAGGATTCTATTGGTCGAAAATTGATTTAAAGTGAAGTTAGATCAACTAGGGACTTACAATGTAGAGTTTGACAACCAAGGAAAGTTTTAGTCTTTTTGAGGAACATTTGTGTAGAATGTTGTAGGAAGAGGCGTGGAATGAAGAACATGTAAACTCGGTATCCTAGATACACGCATGTGATAGTGGATCAAATCTAGCATTATTGATCATTCTTTAATTGTTCTTGAGAAATTTCTTGATTTGATCTTCTATTGAGCTACTTCAATAAAACTTTAGCATTTGTCCCAAGCTAACCAATGCTCAAAATGACTGAGATGAGAGGAAAAGCCTCTTATTTATAGAATTTGAAGGATCATGTTGACTTTCAAATGGCTCTAAGATAGATGGTTCAAATTAAGCATTGCAAATGACTGTTGGATTACTTCTAAAGATCTAACAGCTATCATTAAATCCTTCTTCTCTCCTTATTCTTCATGAGCTTAGATAAGTCTAAAGGCTATAAAAAATAAAAGAAGCTCATTTCTATTATAAATAAGTTTAAGGCTTATTAAAGCTGAATGAAGCTCAAATGAGCTCATGAAGACCTTTCTTTCAGAGTCTGATTTTCACACACAAGATAATTGAGTAGGGCCAAGAGCAAAAAATCTAGTCTAGTGATCCCTATTGCCATCTTTAATTAGGCTTGATTTCTTAAACTTTATCATTAGCTCAACAAAACCAATTTATGGTGTTAAATTGGGCTAAAGACCCAATTACTAAAATAGTCCTCTACATTTACCATCATGTCACCACCCATTATTTTACTTTTTACCACAACTACTACTATCATTGCAGTATTATCTCCCACTACTATTGCAACTTCTCCACTATCTCATTCCCATAACATTATAGTCCCTATATTACTAAAACCTCTACTACACTATGACACCATTGCCTCTACTACTCTCACGTAGTAACCACCTTAACATAACTACCGATACCATCAACAGACCAATGCATTGCCAACCACTATACCATGTTATGACAATAGTAAGGAGTCAATGATGGTGGTGGTATAATAGTGGTATTAGGAAATGAATCCTCTAAAGTTTCTTAAAATTATAAATTAATGATTGGGATTATCTAATTTTTTTAAATGCGTCTGTGATATAATTATAACATTATTTTTTTCTTGTAATCTCAACCATTAATTGCACATAATAATATCTTAAATGAATAACTTCAAGAAAAATAACTTTAGAAAATCCAAATCCATAGTATTGGTGATACAATAACAATATTGTTGTCGGGATAATTCTAAGATAGTGATCCAATAGAAAGATGTAGTTAAAATATATAAAGGAGTAACACAAAGTGAAATGGCCATTAAAATTATTATTTTAGTATAATATTTGTGCATAATGAATAAGATATAATATAAAAAATCTTTTACCATACTTAATACACCAAATATAATACAAAAAATTAACATACAAAATATAGTACAAGAAATTTATGTAGCGTTATTTTTCTCATAATATACTAGACAGGAAACCAAAAACTACCATTACATTGTACTAATGGCAACATTGACAGAGATCCTCAAATTCTTCTTATCCTAGAAAGGCAGGTTTTCAATGCACACTTGAAAGATATATATCAAGCTCATATATCACATATATCTAGTCTCCTTAGCTATATTTTTCACTTATATATATATATAAAAAAATTATGAATGATATCTAAAATTTGATCTTTGTGAAGATATATGTCACTAGGTTTCTATATATTGTAAATAATTCTTTAATTTTGATAAATTGATAATAAAAAATTATTTTTTTAATTAAAAAAATACATAAAGATCAAAGTTTAGGAAAGTGATTTAAATAAATAAAAATTATTGCAACTTTAGGATTTATTTATCAAGTGATAAAGTTTAGGGGAATATTCAACATTTAAAAATTTAAAAGTATATCCAGTCAAAAATCAAATTTCAGAATTATTCGGATTTTCTCTTTTAAAAAAAAAAATGGAACTTGTGATGAAAAATATATTAAAAAAGAAATTAGAAAAAAAAAGGGGGGGATTCAAGGTCCAAGGAACCAATTTGATACGAGGTCCATCCTACGGCTCATAATAGCGGAAAGAGAAATCCAACGGGGGAAGTACTTCACGCAATTTTTCTTTCTTAATAACATCAAGCTTAAAAGCCTCTGAACCATTTCCTCCTAGCTGTCGAAAAAACCTGGGGTTTTAGCTGAAGACTGAAGTGAGACCACAACGGCTCTATCATTACATAGGTACAGAGAATAATCCTTTGATTCTTCACTCATCTTCTTAAACTCCTGTTCTTCTTTTGATTATTATGTTTTTCTTGCAGTGTCTAAAGTTTGTTTTAATAGTAACATCATTCTCTTTTCAATTTCTTAACTTAGACAGCGCATGTTTCCATCTGGTGCTTTGCTTGTCCCAAATGGGTTGTAGTCAGATTTTTCTACAAACTCTTGGGGTAAGGTTTTTTCTTTTTTAAAACATTTTTTTTCTCCTTTTCTCCCTTTTCTGCTTAGCAAGAAACAAGGGGGACTAAAAAATAGAACCTTGATCAGGGTCCCTGGGCATATGCGTTTTTAGAAGTGCTAGGAAAACTTTGTTTAGGAAGTGGGTTTCATTAGTAATCTCGGCGGTGTCGATCATTGTTCAGTACTCGTATTGTTTGTTGAGCTTTCTTCGGTGAATTTACATGGTATGGATGCTAAGAAACAATTACAGTTGTTATTCGTGTGTGTTATTAACTTATTATATAGTTCTCTTACCAGACTTTTTCTTTTCAATTTTATCCGTCTTATCGATTCATGGAAAATGTCTCCAGAAGTATTAATAGAAAATAGAGAATCCATCGGCATTCATCTTCTCAAAAATGAACTCATTTTCCATGTTTCCTTGATAGCTTTCAATGTCGATTGACTGTAACAAGCAGTAACCGCTACCATCATGATTTTCCATCCTCTGACCACTAGCTACTACGAGTTAAGACGTGCTCATTCAATCGTCACTGAAGAATGAGATGATTATATAAAGTATAAAATAGGGGTAAAAAAAACATTTTTCACAAAATAAATGAATCCTTATTTAATTGATTATTAAAATGTGTCAGTTGATATCCGCATTGTTCATGCTTAAACCGTTAAGAATGCACATTTGTTATGACTTGTGTTTGGATTTTTTTTTGGTTGTATGGACCGGGCTGTTCTCCCCATCGTAATAATTGCATATAGTAGAAAATGCAAAACTTTTCTGAGCTAAATATATCAGAAGCCTTGTGTTTGCTTCCATGTCCATCCTTTCAACTGAAAAAGTTCATGGTCACTTGTGATGTAATGTTAAAATCTCCTGATCCTAGACCTTAGAGCAGCTTTATAGAGACATACAAGAGAACTTCTGTATCTTGCTTATTTGCCTGTGAGGTAACTGGCTTCTCTTGAGGTTTAAAGGATCTAGAAGCTTTATTAGCCTCAGAAAAGTTTCTCTAAAATATAAAACGTCAAAAGGTGAAATTCCTGTGAGTAGAGATGTTTCATCCTGTTTCTTGTTCTCGTGTATTGTAGGTGTGAATTATGGCATTCCTGAACAAGATGCAGAATATACTTAAACAGACTGCAAGTGCCCCAACCAGATTTGGGGCATCCACTTGTAGTCCATCAATTTACCAGGTCATAAGGTGCATGTCTTCGAAGTTATTCATTGGAGGTGTGTCTGTTGTTTTTTAGTAATTACTTAGTTACTCTTAGTTACCAAAAAGTTTAGTTACTCTTGCTGCAGAATATTTATGACTTTGCTTGTGTCGTGCAGGTCTTTCCTATAGCACAGATGATATAAGTCTTAGAGAGGCCTTTTCAAGATATGGGGAGATCATTGAAGGTTTACAGTCTTTCCTTCATGGTTTGCCTTAGTGCTAACAAATGTTTTTGGATCAAGTAGTGCTAACAAATGTTGCAATAAGATACGTAACATGCTCTGTTAAGTTTGAGATGGCAAGCAAAAAAGTATAAAGCTTCACTCCATGCCTCAAATCTTATACTACATACATCATACTTAATTTAAGTATGCCGCAAGTGTGTCAAATTTATTTTATTACATTGCTTTAGTTTGAGGTTTCAACTGTGTGATTATGTGATGAAAAAATGTTACTTAAGAATACTTGAAAGATGCATGCAAAATATGGACTTCATGTAGGCATGTCATGCTGTGCAGCAGCCAGCCACATAATTTCTTTCGTTTTTTTTTTTTTTAATTTTTTAGGGGTACACTGGTCAACCAAATCCAATACAATCAACAGTTTTTCCAGCATATCTTAACAAAAATACATGCTATCAATTGGTTTGGCACAATACAGTGGAGCATTTGTACAGTTGGTTGATAGTTTGCCATGCTTATGTAAAATCCTGTTGTCAATGAAATTGACCCATATAGCCCTATTTAATCCCATTGACTCATACAACCTATTATTATATGATTTATATGGATCAATGTCATCAATTTATCTGGGTTAATCAGTATGCACTGGTGGATTCCAGGCAACACAAATGCAGTGTAAACACATGATACGTTCATTATCCACATTTTGCGATGCTAACCAAATTTGGCCAAAACATAATGAGATTTAACTCTGTACAACCTCCAAGTTTGTATCTTTTTATTGGGAGTATCATAAATCTGATATCAGTCTGATGTTGGCTTTGAAGACTTGAGTGATTTCTGTATGTGTGCATGTGTATGTTCTGAAGTGCTTGAAAATCTAATGGTAATGACTGGTAGTTTGAAATTTTTTGCCAGCAAAAGTGATCATAGACCGTGAGACTGGCAGATCAAGAGGGTTTGGTTTTGTTACCTTTACATCTAGTGATGAGGCTTCCATTGCCATCCAGGGAATGGATGGAAAGGTACAGTATTTCCTTTCCTCACTTGCACAAATCTTGTTTGGTGGTGGAAAGTTAATAGGTGTCTATCTCACGTGTTGATGCTTTTACAGTTCAGTTATTAACGTTGTTAATCCACTTTCCAATATGACAATCTTGTTCCTTGTTAATGAGAATTCAGGGGACAGATAGCAGAATATCTGATTGCCTTCTGAGGTGAACTATATGTGATTTTGCATGATTCATTTGATGTATTATCTCCCAGTTCTCTCTTGGTGTTTGTATACTGGAATGCTAAGGTAGTGCATATAACTACGTGTACAATACAAATAAGATTGATGATGGAAAAGCATTATGGGCAGTGGTTGTAATCCATATGATATCTAGATAATAAATTTGTCTATCTGTTGGATACTTCAACCACGTAGTAAAGGCCAAAACTTTTAAGTCCTGCTTTTGAGATGTTTCCTCAGCTTCACTTTTTTGCTGCTCAAAATTCTTTCAGGATCTTCATGGCCGGATGATTAGAGTGAATCATGCTATGGAGAGGAACCGAGGATTTGGAGGTTTTAATTCAAGAGGAGGTGGTGGTCCTTATGGCAGTGGGAGCTATGGTGGTAGTGGTGGTGATGGTTATGAGAGCCGTGGTGGCAACTACAGTTCTGGCTATGATGGGAGCAGTGGATATAGTGGTGGCAACAACTACAGAAGTGGGGGCAATTTTGATGGTGGAAATGTTGGTGCCTCTGTAGAAAGCAGTCCAAATTTCTTTTCTCGCAATGATAATGGCAGTGATAACTTTTTCAGTGGAAATCTGGGTGGGAACAAAGGTCTTGAGCATGAAATGTCCACTGAGACAGCGGATGATTCTGAGGGAGGACAATTTGGAAGCGGTGAAGGTGACAGAGAAAACTTTTCTCTTGGAGATGATGCATTAGAAGACAATTTGAAGGACCCTGATCTAGATGATGAACCCAAACATCATACTGAAACCAAGGTATGATGCATTGTTATGCAAATGAACAGCTCCAATAAATCAGCGGCCGAAGACTTATCAATAGATATGTATAGCTGTTGGTCGATCTTCTTTCTTGTTTTCTTCTGGGGTCCTTTTTTTTTTGTTTATTTATTTATTTTTTTACTGCAGTACATTGTGTCGTTTGACAATTATGGTTAAGTTTGTAGAACTTTGTATCATAATGTCTTGTCCTGACAAAGTGCTTTCAATGGACCATGAAACTTCAGCCCTGTATGCAAAGCATTAGCTCTTTGGATGAAGGTCAATTATTATGAATTCATGCAAAATAAGGCTGTCTGATCACTGAAATAGTGCAGTGGAATATTGTCCAGTTTCATATACCAAGTAAGCCGTGTCATTTGATCTTCGTATCCGTTCAAATGGTTGTCATTGATTGATACTACTACTTTGCCAGGATAGTGGGCTTTTCTAGCATAAGGATGGATGTTTGATGTCTTAGCAACACAAGGTCAATGAAAGTGCGCACTTGAAGCTGAAAACCGAAAAGTCAAGCTCAACTACAGATTTGGTTTTATGTTTGATGAATCTCAGAACGGAACTTTTTGTGTGTATATATTTATATGGATGAAAATCAAGATTGTTTAAGTAATTTATAGTATCTTTGAATCAAACCGGCCAATCAAAATCTCAATATGCTTTGCTTTTCAAATCTGGTTTGGTTTGAAAACCTTTTCAACTGAACATTTTTATTTGATCATGTAATATAAATTAAACTGTGCCATATCACTCTACATGTTGTTAGTCCTTTGGGAATTTTGGTTTGACTAAAATTTTCTAAACCGGAAATTTTCAATTGACTTAAAGTTATCCAAACTGAATCAAACTAAACACCGTGTTTGGATCACTGTATGCTGTTGCTGCTTCCTCATTTGAGTTTTCTTGCTGGTGAGCTTTCACTCATTTTGCGGGTCCTTACGTAGAGGATATTTAAAGGACTTAAAGCTTTTTTGCCGGTCATTATGTAAAGGATATTTAAAGGACATAGGATTATGACTTGGAAGCTGTAGAGACATTTTGTTTATTTATTTTTGCCTTCAGCCTACAGGCCTCCATCTTCTTGTTGTCGTTTGATTTTCAGTTTGCTTAATTATATAAAATAAAAGAACTCGTTTTGGGCACTTTCGAGCAGTTTCTTTATAGAGAAATATATAAATATAACTAATGTTGAAAAAAGGGGTCTGCCAAAAGCATTTCACTTAGTGAAAAGTACGTAACTCATGCATTCTAATTTGTGCATTATAGAAATCACACTTGTGACTTGACTCATATTTGTTCGTGACAAAAGTCGGGTAAAACCTAGCGTAGGATTGTCTTTTATTTCTAGGTTGAGATACAGACACGTATTTATTGTGGCATATGATTTGAATGAAAAAGAGAACCAAGCTCGGGAGCGAATGATAGTTGTCATTATGGAGATCTCTATTGGAAATGTAGTAGATTTTGTTATAGCATTTGAACTCGAAATTGTATTTTGCAGAAAGATGATTCGGTTCTCTTTTGTCATGTCTGAGGTAAGCTTGTAAGGCTATTCCCATCCCGGGGTTTTTAGTGCGAAATTCAAAAGTAGAGGACCCTTACAAAGGATCTCTGTTTAAGAGTCTTAAAAATAAATGAAAAAAAATCTTTTGAGAAAAGAATTTATTAAAATGTTGACATGAGAGTTTAATGGATTGAGAATAGTCTCTCAAGTAGTATACTCGTTGAGGATGCATTTTGGGAAGAATCTCCGTTTCAATCAACTAATTACTCAATGTATGAAATTTGACATTCTACCACCACAACAACCCCCCCCCCCCCCCCAAAAAAAAAAAGAGCCCATGGATAATAGTTGAAGTGATAGAGAAAGTGAAGACAAGACAAACGCAGCATGTGAATCGAACAATGTCTACTTTAACAAGAGACTAGAGAGTGGCTCAAGAGAGTCCCTAAATCGGGAGCATGATAATACAGTGGATGCAGCTTTTTCGAAATGCTAAGAAAACGCGAAGCATAGCTACGTTTAGTATTCAAGAAATGTAATCTAAAACCAACGTTTTTCATCTATCTCACATCCACCCTATAAGCGCGTTTCATTGGTGGACATTCCACTCTACCAATTTACGCATTTGCTATGTGTGTCTTACGCAGTTTTCAAAGAAAATGCATATTTCTACCGTGAGTCATCGTGTCTTGGTACATCTTTGTCGTGGGCACACCAAAATGAAAGCCTACGTTTTCACTTCAACTACTCATCACTTACGCGCTCTTCGGCGCATGTAACTTGAAAAAACAAGGTTTTGTTCATGCTTTACTTTTGTCTGCAGCCGATGATTATGCCCATAAACATGCTCGCCATAAACAGACGCTAATGACTATTTATAAAAATTAATGGGGAAGAGGGGGATGGATAAAATAAATAAATAAATAATTATCTCCTCCCTTTTGCTATTGTGCAGTGGAACCTACGCCGCCTGCTGCATAAACCTATAAACACAGGCTAGAAGGCAGGAAGGGAACCACGAAACTGCAAACGCCATGATTGTCCCTCAAAAAATGTCATTTAGTTTCTCCGAATCTAGATATGCATCATCGATGAGAGTTATATAAAGTCTGGGCAAAGAAAAAAGAGAGAAAAAACCTCTTTTCGCCAAAACACTTGGATAGGCATTTAAATGAACCAAGGTGTACCAGGAATACACTGTTATTCTACATCAATGGCCACATCCAAGATACAAATCAGTGACACCCCAAAACAGCCCGTGGCTATCAGATGTCAACTGCGACAAAAACCTGCCTAGTAAAAACTGAAAACATCACCGATTTACAACCACCTAGCAACTAAACCCACTGAAACCATGATCTGCGGCCATAGATCCCTTAATGCTTGCTACTATCTTATCTGTTGCAAGGAGAAACAGCTTATACCGCCCAAAATGGCTTTCGCACTGGCATTGCAGTATACTTGCTGTCAAGTGATTCTCCATTAGTGTCATCAGGGTCGTCGTCATCATCATCCCCATACTCCATCAGCTTAACCAATGTGTCTGAAAAAATAGTGGATAGGATACCATGAACTTAATTAAATATAAGAAACAATGTCCATTCAAAAGGGCAAAAGAAAGAAACTGTGAATGAAATAAGGGTCATTCCTCTCTGTAGAGAGTTAGGAGGCATTTCTGTCTTGATGTGCTCAACTTTTGGCTATGACTAACAGAACTGAATGGTTAAAGTCTAACCCTCATCCCACTTACCAGGGACAGGATCATGTCTTTTCCCATTAAAGCCATTTCTCTTGTCCAGCTCTTCATTGACAGGTTGTGAGCTCGAACAAAACTTGGGAGGAGGAGGAGGGGGTGGCATGCTCCTTGATGGAGGAGGAGGTAACATTCCATTGGAAGATGGTGGGCCTATCTTCTTTGGGGGTGGAAAGCTTGCAACATCACCACTGCCTACATCTGTGACTCCTGCCTTTGACCTCAACACTTCTAATCCCTTCAAGCAGATTGAACAAACAAGACCAAATATTCAATAGAAGACAAAACTACTTTCAGAGTCACCCAGTAATGCTTTGGAATCTCCATATCCTTTAAAAAACATTAGTCCACAAAACCACCAAGCTCAGCTGCTCTATGTAAAGTGTTAATATGAATGCTTCTTTCCATGTTAGACATACATTACCAAGGATGTCCAGTAAAGGTGATATTTCAGATAAATCAATGCAAGCTACATGTTCTCCAAATTTCCAATTAAGAGAGTTCTCTAGCACATATTAAAACTGACTTCTTCAGGCAGTCTACCATAGCATAAAACTGATATTGACTCCCAATCAGTAGATTTGATCTAAAAATACTTAGAATTATCAAGAGGTGACAACTCCAAATTTCCACACCAGCACAGCTAAAAGACTAATTATATTAGCTAACATTTTAGCAAAAACTTGTGGAAATTGCATTCCATTTTCTTTTTTGGCAAGGTACTCAACGTACAGGAATATATATAGTCTGGATAAATTTATCACAAGGCAAATTAAAAGCCAGAGAAGCAAACAAAAGATTTTGTTTTCCCATGGCAAATGCAGAAAATATAATTAGTGTTGAAAGGATGTCAAGTGATTTTAATAATATATCTCATCTAACTATATAACAGAGAAAAGCTTGCAATACTGGATTCTAGGGGAAAAAAATTTTGAAGAACCTACTGTGGCAAAATCACTACCCTGAAAGTTGCACATTCTGCTGAAGGACAAGAAAGAAGGCAGCCAACTTCATCAAAGAACCCGAATTAAGTATATTATTTAAAAAGGGTAAATAAGGAACAAGAAGCAAAATAAATTAAATATATAAGAGCTTCCAGTTTGAGGCCATCATGCAATCCTCATATAAGCCATGATCCAAAGGACCCTGTTACACATATAAACCAATTGTCCTACATGGAAGTCCAGAATCTGGCTGTTAGCTTCAAAGGTCAGAGAAAATACCTGGAATTGGAAGTAGCAAAGTCAGTGTCAAGAAAAAATGGCAGGAAAAGAAAAGTTTCAATAAGCATATTGATTGATCATCACAAAAATGAAGGGAGGAAAGACAAATATTGTGCACCTTGCTTTTCATTATTTGCAAGATGATATGCATACAATAAACTGATTAAAATATGAATAAAAATGCTAAGTACACTTTCTCATTTATGACCAATGGCATGATCAAATACATATTAGCATTCTTCATCCCATAAGAATAAAATTCTTTTAAATTAATTACCAAAAAGAATTTTTCTAAATCTTCTTGATTTACATAATGGTGATATTGTTGTCAAATTAGTAAAGGAAACTTAACAGCTACTAAGAACTCAAATCTACCAAAGCAACTTCACTACTGATGGCCCCCTCGGTTGAATACATTCCTATTTTTAGGACTCTAGAAAATGATAATGTAGGAAGCGCTGTACATATTAACATTCCTCTATAGTTAAATTTATACTGGCATATTGAGGAATCAACACTTAAAAGTGACACTGAGAGTCTTACAAAGAAATTAAATAGACCCACACAACATACAAACAAGTAGATGTGAAGCCCAGAGTCAAGATAAGGTACATGATTTTTTTTCCCACCATTCTTTTAATTGGGATGGAAGGGCTGATTCCAATCATTGCAAATGGCAGAATACCTCTTTGCCGGTTTGCTAGTATTGGTAGAAAAATTAATGACAACATTTAGCTCTTTCTAGTTCATTAAGCAACTACAGTGTGTTTGCAAAAATTTTTTTTTTTATGATTGGAACTAGTTCACTTCAGTTCTTAGTAGAGCACTTATCTAGTTTCTTCCTCCAATTTTAAATGCTGGACTGAAATAGCAACTGAGTGGAGAAAAGACATTGCAAAACTATAGCAGTGGACAAAGAAGTAGAATTTAATTCACCTTTACCTGATTCCTTGCTGGACCACTGGTTTTAAGTGGCAATTCCTGAAACTTCCTTTTCAGTGGAGGCTGTTTCTCCTTCTCGGAACCGGAGCTTGTACTTGATGTAGAAGCTGAGCTTGATGCTGCTGTCACTGGAGCAACAGTAGAAGTAACAGAAGGTGAATGCCTAAGTGCTAAGGCAACTTGCTGCAAAGGTGTAGCCTGAGGATATATTCCTTCATATCCTCTATAGCTAGTTCCTCTAGATAAAGCGGGCTGAGAATGATGGACTCCAGTTGACTGGGTGTGACCACTAGTCGGCACAATCCCGCTTTGAGCCACCAGACCCAGTGGAGAACCAGAACTAACAGCAGGAGCGGTGATTAAAGACACCACTGGAGCAATAATGGGCCCATCAGCTTCCTTCAAAGCAGGATCAGAAGTGTCTTGTCTAACCGCATTCATGGAGTTCTGGGTAACAGCCAATTGTTCTGGGGGCGGAACAGCACCATAGACTTTGTGTGAAGAAACTCTGAGAAATGCAAGCATTAAAAAGTCAGGCTACAAAACGTGTCAAACTACCACAAGGATATAAAGACCAAGCAAATACCAAACAGAGCCATTTGATAAAAAATGTGCAGCCAAACAGAATTCCAAACCTGATCAAAGCACTGAGTATGACAATGCCCAAGCTATAGATTGAACTTACAGGAGTAGGTAAAAAAAGTAAAATGTCCCACATTTAACAGTATCGCTAAAAGTAATTTCCGAACAGTCCACAGAGAACAAGGAATCATAAAGTAATCATTGATGATGGAAAATTGACAACATCCTCAACAAGTTCATCACAAAAAAATTGGGAAAGCAATTTTGATAACACCTATTCCTAGGCATTATAGCAAAGATGACATGCAGTATCTGCTCTTCGAAGTCACCACTTAAATACAGCGAAGTACAAAGGAGTGACAATTATAACTAGCTCTAGCATTTCAGAAGAGCATGCTTCCAATATCATCAGTTGACTATAACTTCTGTGTTTCCCAGTCAAAAGTGTGAAACCAAAAAGTTTTAAAATGTGAAAAATGCTCTCTCCTCTCTCCTCCCCTGCCCACGCCCCACCCCCACCCTAAAGGACCACTTCCTTTAGGTGCCTAAATTTCCCCTATACACTACTCTACCCCACCCAAACTCTGCCCACGTAAACACCCAAAATGGAAATACCACAAAACACACAAACCGGCCCCACTGCCCTTCCCCTAAGATGGATTACAAAGCCTGCCTTTATGAGGAAAAAACAAAAGACACTTTTATTTCCTCTTCCTTCCACCTGGCAAATAATGATGGAAAGGGCAATCTTGAGCCTTGTGCCACGTCAATCTGCCCTCCTTTGCAGTCTGACCAGCCTCACACGTCAGAGTTCTTCTCCAGCCTGCCAACCCCTACCACGACCGCTACTCAAACCACCTCGGGGGACACCACAACCACCCATAGCCACCCAACAGCCGGCAACCACCTCTCGCCGGCCACCTCGACTGTGCCCCCTACTAGCTCCCCGAAGTCATACGCTGCTGCTTGCGCCTCCGACCAGCCTAAGCCCACCTCTTCTGGCTCCCCTCCCGACGCCAATACCTTTCCCCTCAGGTTCATCCCCCCGGCGAACAAAGGTGCTATCACTAGAGTCGCCATCCCACTTGTCGTGGAGAACCAAGGTGCTAACTATTGGGAGGCCACCCTTGTTGGCTTTTTCCTAGGCCGTAGGCTGCCCTTCCAATTAGTCAAGACAATTGCATTTAGACTATAGAAGGACTTAGGCCTTGTTGAGGTCCTCGGAAACAAAGAGGGAGTCTTCTACTTCCGATTCCGCCACGAGACAGACCTCACGCCCATAATGGAGAAGCATTGGCAGTTTGCTCAAAGATTCCTCTTGCTTCACAAATGGAGGAGGGGGCTGCCACTTGACAAGCCACAACCAACCAAGCTGCCGGTCTGGGCGTAGCTCAATGGCGTCCCATGCGAATTCCTAAGTCCGGAAGGGATTAGCTATATCGCTAGCGCAGTGGGTGTCCCCCTCAAAGCCGATACCCTCAACATGGCACGCCAACGGGCAAACCATGCCCGAGTCCTTGTGGAAATTGATGCGAGTGACCCCTTAGTATCCACCGTCGAGGTGGAAAACGTAGGAGGCATTGTGCTGGTCCATGTAGACTATCAATGGCTACCCCCTCGTTGTGGAGAGTGCCTCGTCTTTGGACATAAATGTGGCCAAGCACCTCCACCACAGCAGCAACATAAGCAGCCACAACAGCAACAGCAACAGCAACAGCAACAACAACAGCAACAGCCGCAACAGCAACGGCCAGCTGCCCAACACCCAGACAACAGTGAGGAATGGAAACAATACCGACGGCCTGGTAAGGATAGGCGGAAAGGGAAGGAGCCCGTGGAGGGAGAGCCAAGCAGCGAGGTGATTGCACAGCAGGGTAGGGAAAATTATGTGGAGAGTAAGAAGAGGGGTGAACAAGAAATTGGAGCACAAGAACTAGGTGTGCCAAGAGCTAACAAGCAGGGGGATGAAGTGAACAAGAAGATGCCAGCAAAGCAAATCATGACCGTGGTCAGCTCCAATGAGGAAACTACCATCCCGCAGGAGCCAGAGGGGTCGGGGAAACCTGTCTCAGACCCTTCACAATCACAAACCACCAAGGAGGCACCTGCATCTTGTGGGGACTTGACTCGACGGGGCAAACTGGAGGAAACGGACAGCACCCCAGAACTGGCCATATCAGATAACGCTCCCAACTTGGCTGACCTTACAGTGGATGACTACGATCACACCCCACTTTGCAAACTCATCACCCGTAGAAGTCAGAAGGATACCACCTCTTCCAATAGACGCAAGAAGAAGGCGCGGAAGAGGAGAAGATCCTTCACTTAGTCGCCACCATACACTTCCCAATGCATATTGCCGCTTGGAATGTTAGAGGCTTTAACGATCCCACCAAGGTTTCTGATATCAAACGGATTTGCAACGATCACAAGATAAGCTGCATTGGCTTACTTGAGACCAAGGTCAATCCGAGGAATGAAGCATCTATCAAGAATGCATTGGGCACATCATGGCAGGTTAGAATAAACACATCGGACGGAAAACGATTGTGGTTAGCATGGAGGCACATTGAATGGACCGTTAATGTTGAATCAGAGAGCCCCCAATTCATGCATTGCAAATTAGTAAACAGAAGATCTAATTTCATCTTCTTAGCTACCTTCATCTACGCCTCCAATAACAGTAGTGAGCGAAGAGGCCTATGGAGCAATATTGTAAATATAGCTCCCACCACCCACCCCCTTCCATGGATAGTTCTAGGGGATTTCAACACCACACTATCCCCATCTGAGAAACTAGGCGGGAGAGCACATCTCTCGGATGCAATGGTTGAATTGCAAAATTGCATCTCGCAAGCTGAGTTGGAAGACTTGAGCTACGTGGGTGATTTCTTCACTTGGTCCAACCATCAAGTGAGCAACCCCATCTTACGCAAATTGGATAGAATCATGGTAAACCAACAATGGCTCCACCTACTGCCGAGAACTCATGCACAATTCGCTCCCCCAACCCTTTCGGACCACTCCCTTGCCATAGCCCACATTGACACTTCACCTACCGCCAAGAAGACCCCCTTGAAGTTCTTCAACTTCTGGATTGACCACAAACACTTCTTTCACATAGTGAGCAGCACATGGGGGTTAGACATCGCTGGGTGCAAAATGTTCCAAGTCACCCGTAAACTCAAAATACTAAAGCACGAGCTCCGCAAACTCAACAGGAATGCCTTCGGACACCTCCCACTTCAGGTTGAGTTGGCGCAATCCAAGCTACAAGCCCTCCAAGGTGCTGTCCACGGAAATGGAGACACTTCCTTGATGGAACAGGAAAAGGAAGCCTATAAAACCTACTACCTCCTACGAGCAGCTGAGGAAAGTCTCTATAAACAGAAGTCCAGGGCACTCTGGTTAAAACTTGGAGATAGGAACACCTCATTCTTCCATAAATCTATGAAGAACTTACACAACCGCAGCCACATACGTCACCTATTTGGAAGTGACGGGAGGGAAGTCATTGGTGACACGGAGACTAAAGAACTTGCGGTGCAACACTTTCGGAAGCTCTATGAATGTCCCCCTTCCTCTTCTAACTTAGCCGATGTCAGAGAAATGGTCTCACGGAAGCTAAGCCACCAGCAATGTATGGAGTTATCTCTCCCTTTCACAGATGACGAGATCAAATGGGGGTTCTTCTCCCAAGCAAATGACAAAGCACCGGGGCCTGATGGCTACACCGCCAAGTTCTTCAAATCCACCTGAGGGATTATTGGTAAAGACCTCTTGGAAGCCTCAAAGGAATTCTTGGTATCTGGACACCTACTCAAAGAGATAAACTCTTCCATCATCTCTTTGGTTCCTAAGGTTGCCAATCCATCCACACTTGGAGAGTTCCGTCCTATAGCCTGCTGTAATGTCATCTACAAAGCCATATCTAAAGTCATAGCAGAGCGCATCAAAAGAGTCCTTCCATCCTTAGTAGGCAGCGAGCAAGCGGCATTCATCCCTGATAGACGTATCTCGGATAACATCTTCCTCGCTCAAGAACTACTGGCAGGTTATCGTACTCAAACCACCTCACCTAGATGTACCCTCAAGGTAGACCTCCAGAAAGCCTTTGACACTATCAAATGGGACTTTTTGATGTCTACCCTCCATGCTATGGGCTTCCCTCCCCACCTAAGTTCCCTGATTTATCAATGCATCTCCACCCCGATGTTCTCCATCAACATTAATGGTGAGCTTACGGGTTACTTCCCTAGCATGAGGGGACTCAGACAAGGTGATCCACTATCACCCTATCTATTTGTGTTGGGAATGGAAATCCTATCTTCCCAACTGAGGAAGCTAGCTGCGCACCCCCAATTCTCCCTGCACTGGAGATGCAGGAAAGAGAAACTCACCCATTTATGCTTTGCTGATGACCTTCTCATCTTCTCCAAAGGTAACCTCCAGTCAATCCCCTTGATTAAATTAACCCTCTAGCAATTTCATTCCATGTCAGGCTTGGACGTTAACAACAACAAGAGCAATATCTTCTTCTCTCATGTTCCCACTGCAGTTAAGGAGGCCATCCTTACCCTCACCCAATACCAGGAAGGCTCACTGCCAGTACGCTACCTAGGAATACCCCTCTCCTCTTCCAAACTACGCAAAGACGATTATGATGCCTTGTTAGAGCGAATGCTATCTCGGGTCTCTTCCTGGACATCCAGACACCTCTCTTACGCAGGGAGACTGCAACTCATCAAATCAGTACTCGTCTCTCTTCAATTCCACTGGAGTAGTATATTCATACTTCCCAAGTATGTCATAAAGAAGATGGACAGCTTGCTCAGGAACTTTCTCTGGAGTGGAAACCCCCACATGAACACTAAAGCCAAGGTTAGATGGAATGAAGTTTGCAAACCACTTAAGTGTGGGGGCCTCGGCATCCCTGACCTCCATCTTTGGAACAAAGCCATCCAGATAAAGCACATTTGGCGCCTCTGCAGGGAAGGACCTAAAACCCTCTGGCCTGAATGGGTACATTCCACTCTCCTGAAGGGGCGAAGCTTCTGGACACAAAAACCGCCAGCAACATGCTCCTGGACATGGAAGAAACTGCTGAAACTCAGACAATTAGTCCGGCCTTGCTTCCAATGGACCCCCAACAATGGTCTCACCATCTCCCTCTGGACTGACTTCTGGCTCCCAATAGGACCCTTGGATCAGGTCTTCAGTGCTCGGGCAATGGGTAATACCGGCCTCCCACCTACCACCAAGCTTTGTTCCCTCATGGAAGGTAATAACTGGCGCATCCCAGAGGCAGTGCTCAATATGAACATCCAGATACCTGCCTCCCTTCTTCCCAATGCAACTGCTAATGACCACCTTCGATGGATCCATTCCAACACGGGTGACTACACAACCAAGAGTGGGTATGCATTCCTCTCCCCTTCACCTAGGCTAGCCCCTTGGACGAAGGTTATATGGAATAAATACTCAATCCCTAGACACTCGTTTATCTTGTGGCTAGCCTGGCTCCACAAGCTAACCACTCTTGACAAATTGGAATCATGAGGCATGACTACTTCCACCACGTGCTTCCTGTGTCAGCAGGGCCCAGAAGATCACCCCCACCTCTTCTTCAATTGCAGTTACTCTCGCTCCATATGGACAGCAGTTTGTGACCACCTTCATTGCCCTCCACACTTCCACAATTGGCAAGGGGCTACATCGTTACTATTGTCCTCAAATGGCTCCACCTCCACAGACTTCAATAGAAGATGTGCTGCACTAGCTGCTTCGGTATATTGCATATGGAGAGTGCGTAACAATGCATGTCTAGGGAATCACATCCCCAACTGGGGTTCAGTCGTAAACCAAATTAGAGCTTACACCTCTGTATTGTAATGCTTCCATGTAGCTCTTTAGCTTCGTTTTTACTTCATGATGTCCTATGACTATATTGTAAATTTCCCAGCTCACGATTGTATACGTTTGGATATTAATAAAATTCACCTTATCCAAAAAAAAAAAAAGTGTGAAACCAAAAAAGAATAGTACAATAAACATCATCAGTACTACGCATAGATAGTAAATGACTAAGCTTGATAAAGCCTTCCAAGAAGATGGAAATTTGGGGCTAACTACATTGAACAGCTCCTATATATTAGATGAGCTGGTCAGTAGCCTACACACAATAGGAAAAGTACCCTCTAGTTTACTCCAAATACTCCACACAAAAGGACATTTTAGAAACAGATGATCATGTGTTTCTTCCCCATTCTGGCACAAGTAACAGCAATTCTAGTTCACCAAGCCCCACTGCATCAACTTGTCAAGAGTATAGAGCATTGTTGAGCCACCAACCATAGGATGAAAGCATGCTTTGATACCAGTCTTTTAGCCCAAACAAAAATCATCCACAGAACCCTAGCTCCACGCAGTCTGATAATTTTATAAGCCTCCTTGATAGTTAAATTCCTCATTGGATGTTTCTTCCAAACCAACCTATTCTCCCTATTGACATCAGGCACCATACCCTGCACTTCTCTTCTTATGGTGTCCCATATATCTCCTTCTGGCCAGTCCCAGCCATTCTCTTTAGCAATACAACAGAGGCGCACTTCCTTTGGAAGGCCGAATGAGTATATTGCCCATTCACCAAGCCAAGAAGCTAGGGCATCTTGAGATGCCACTCATCATATCATAAAGAAATTGAATTTCTATTTCCTACTTGCCATTTAAGAAGACTTTGGGCAAAAGGCCGTAGTTGCAAGATCTTCCGCCACGACTAAGATGCCATTGCTGGTATTTTCATGAACCAGAAAATTTTCCCTTTTATTAGCTCTGAATAAGCCCAACTTGGCCACAACACCTCCTTCATACCAGCCACAAGATGCCAGACTAGTTTATCCATATTGGTCTCGATGGATAATATTTTATTATAATAACATGCAAAAAAGCAACCAATCATGAACCACATTTATCAGCCATGATCAACATACAAAACCAACATTATTAGTATATTTGGGAAAAACACCAGGTAAAGGAATCATAAAATCACCACATAAATTTGACCCCATCATCTTTTGACAAGACATAAAATCATAAAACCTCCAAAAATATATCACATAACTAAATTATATCAACCATGATTGAAGTACCTTGAGACACCAAATTCGACACTAATTGTATCCAGAAGGTGTTCAGCAAGACGCTTTGCATCTTCAAGGCTTTTTGGATTATTACTCGATAACAATAAGTGCAATGGTTGCTGTACTTCTACAAAAAGCAAGCAAAAATATTAAAGTAACTCAAGTTAACAGTAACACACATAGCTAGGCATCGAGGAGCATGACTGCCAGAAAATTACCTTCTTCATGGTCGAATGAAGACCCAGAGCCATGCCCCCTCAGTAAGACAGTCACTCCTGTTTCATTCATAATGTGATTTATATATTGGTCCTGCATTGCAAAACCAAGCACCACCAACACAAAAAATTCTCTCCCAGTTGTATGGAGAACGTTAGAGAGAGCTTCAAACATTAGAACCTCTTGTCTTGATGATGATCAAAGGAAACTTGAAAAAGAAAAAGACAAAAGGGGGGAAATGAAAACACTAGACACAGCATTTCCAGAATTATTTTTTTAAAAGAATCAAATCATGGCTTATCAAGTGCCCTATCGTAACAAAGAGATACATAAGAAACTGAGAACAAAATAAACCCACATTTGGTCCACGAATCCGAGTAGCAATATTGAGTGAAGGATCTACGTCAAAGCCAAGATATACAGTTGTGCTCAGGGCTTGAGTAACCTGAAGCAACCACAAAATTTATTATTGATGCAGCACTTAGGTCAGTGCCATATATCTTAAAAGAAGTGACCAATGCCTTCAGGACTACCTTTGTTCCATTACTTAAGATAGGATGAAATGTAGATAATTGAGCATTAGGACCCTGTTTCAGCATCTCTTCAACCATTGCAGCAGCGTGGTCAACTGCTAATATTCTTTCAGCGATCTCTTTCAACTGTGTGCAAGATGAAAATCAAAATGCATCGAACAAAACACGAAAGCATTATCTTCTTATTAAGGCTTAAGAGGTGGGAAAAGACAATCTAGTTTCTAGGACAGTAGATCCAACAAAATCAAAAAGCGTCTGTTGAAAAGACAGTAGAAGGACAGTGAAGGGTGACCCCAGATAGACCCGTGTTATTGGTGCAGAGGTTTAATAGAAATTCACAACCTGGATCTAGAATGAGTTAATCTTTATCTTAGATTTTTCTTTGGATAAAACTTGATCTTTGATTTTCCCTTCATATTCAAATTTAAATCTCACATTTAAGTTATAATGCAAGGCACCAAATAACAGATTGTTATCTGATCTTGGAAAATTAAAGTTCAAGAAGCCAACACCGAATAGCTCTGACATGCAACTCTTATAGCACAAGATTTACCAGATACAATACTTACATGAGCACCTGCAGAAATATGAAGATATAATGGCTTTTCACCATCAGCTGGAGCATTTGGTGGCCGGTACTTGCCCCTGCAATATTATTTCACTTATCAACAGCATTTTTCTGAAGATTATTCGCTTAAGCATCTTACCACCCAAATATTTGAGTGGAAAGGCTTGAAAATCCTGCCTCTCTAGAGCAATGACTTAGCTATCCAAACGTAGAAGCGTAAAATAGAATTCAAAATGGGTGTCATAGTATCTATGTGGCTCAGCTTTCTGGTAGTTTATAATGGCTTTTTGGCATTGGTTGGAAAGCTCAAGAAAATACATAAAATAAAAAATAAAGTAAAAGTGCTCATATGCCCCCATCACAAAATACAATATCTATGGCATTCCGATAAAGGTAGACTTTTTTACCATAGTTTTTTCAATTTTATGAAAAGACCAAACAAAGTTTTATTCTCGCAGTTGTCTATTTTAAGAATAAACAAATCCACACTCCCCAATCTTCTTCACCAATGATCATCTTTACATAATACTAGTCACTTTCACAACCGTAATGCTTTTCTACATCAATTTAAATATTTAAACATCATATTTCAATTAGAAAAGATAAAGATATTGACAAAAAATGAGAATCCAAGTGGATCCTCAAACTGATGGTCTAGTATGCACAAAGCGTGTAAACTTCCATACCCAGTGGGAATCCTGGGGTTATAGTGTTAATCACTAATCACCAATATCTCCTTCTCCTCTACATACACAATATTATTAAAATGCACTACAGTTGCAATCAATGAATTTGATACCTTGTAATAACCACAGCTCCTGTGCAATTCTGAATCTGCAGGGTACATTTGCATTTGTCAATCTCTTGCTAGAGATAGAAAATTCCTTTTAGCCATACCAACATAAAAAATCATCATTACCTCTTCCTGTGTCTGCCTTTTTGTAAGCTTGTAGCGAACAGATGTCTCAGCATCATTTATGACAATTTCTCGAGCTATTACTAAGTCCTCCTGTGGTTGTGGTTTTGGCTAAACAGAAAAACACAATCATTTCACATGCAAGGGCATGAGAACCATAAAATTTCCAAGGCACCATAACACATGGGCAAGAAAATAGAGAAAAGAGGAACTTGATAGCAGACCATAAGAATGAGCTTTTAAAGTGAAGAATGTAAGTTGCATCTTTAAAGACATTAACTACATGTTCACTTGGGAGAAATGACTATTTTATTCTCCCTTTATTCCATATAAAATTGCTATTGCATTATTCAGTTGAATTTTAAACACCAAATAGTCATTCCCAATGAACTATTATTACTCAAAATATTGAATAGTAATTCATATCCATAATTCATGAATTGCTATTTAATGACCTATTCATCACCTTTACTATAAATGTCCCATTTTGTATTGAATCTGTATTAATTATAAAACATTGAAAAAAGATAAGGATTTTAGGGATATAGCGAATAATTTATTTTTTATTCATATCTTATTCATTATTCATTTTCATATCAACTAAATAAAATAATAAACACATAATAGGCATGACATGTCTATTCAATTCCTATTGAATTCCAATTCAATCCTCTCTTATCCCATTCGATGAAGTGAACAAGCTATAAGCTAAGAGTAAGAGTAGCCCATAACAAAAATTTTACACAATCTAATATCCCTAATTTTTTTTTTTTTAAAGTAGTTGAATGATGGACATCTAAGTCGCAGGTATATTATAGTTGCATTTCCACCTATATGATGAACATTGAGACAAGACTGCATTTTTTTTAGTAAGAAGTTGAGGACTTACGTCTTACTAAATATTATAGGAAGTTCTCTTCTATAGTTAATTTAATAATTATCTAACTGAAGCAGTAAATCAAGTACCAAGTTTGGAACTTATGATCAAATGAAAGAAACATTTTTTCACCTTTCAGAGGACTTTTCTTTCATTAGTGCTTTAATAAAATAGCAGTAACACTTGATGTGATAAAGTCACAGAATTCTTAGTAAAAACTCACATGATCATAGTTCTATTATGTGCAATAGCAAGCATTTCTCACACAATTTCTTTGCACCAGTTTTATTCTCAAATTCATGTCTTTTCAGCTTTTCACATGTATCATTTCCTATTTAATAATCCCTTTGAATTCCATATTTGAAATTGCAATTGGATCTATTGATTGAAAAAGAATCAATTCAATACATTTCTTATTTACCCATAGGTGCTATATTGGGTTTGAATCAGATTTTGGATGAATCTATGTTGATTGACTACCACCATCATGTTGCTGCTAGTTTTGGTTTTGTCCAACCGTTATTAAAAATAAATTTATATATTCAAAGGTTACTCTTTCAAATATTATATTAAGAACCTAGTTGGTTGGACAAAAGATTTTTTTTAATTGTTGTTATACTTGCTCTGATGAAGACATTAGGCCTGTTTTGTCATTCATATATAGCCTAGAGAGGATACCTTTGACATATCTAGCCACTTAGTTTTAACACGCACCTCTGGAAAAGACCAATTTTGATACAAGTTATATACTCACTATGATGTCACAAACGGAATTTCAGAATCAACATCATTTTGAGCGGAAAAACTTACAAGCACAATCAACGAAATATTAATCAGTCAAGAACACAAAAAGAAAATCAAAAGATTAAAATTTAAGACTATAGAGTCCGCCTTTTGCAACCTTTAAGGATACTAAGCTCTTGATTGGCTCAATCTTAACAAAACTATAAAATTCTAGTAATCCATACTTGATGATGCATTTCTATAAGATCCAAAGAAAGGTATTCAACCATGTTAAGTTAACCAAAGCATTTACATTTCTTAAACATTCAATAAGGAGTCTTGTCTCACTTGATTTAACTTGACATCGCCAGCCTGCGGTATGCAGGGAGGCAGGAGCACTTGAGGAGCAGTTGCACAACCACCCGGAACCGCAAGACCAGTACTTAGAAGAGATGCAGGCACAGGAGCAACGGGAGGGACGGTGAGGCCGGCCCCGGGTACCGGAGCCCCTGCTAATAATGACTCCGCAGGTTGGTCCCATCTCCTCTTTTTCCTACACAATACATACCAAATTTGAATCAATCCCCAATCACTAATTACATATATAAGTGAAATCATGTATTAATGATATGTATATCCAATTTATGTGGAGGTAAAAGAGGAAATTAGAGAAACTGGAAGGGGAATTTTAAGTTTTACCTTTGCCTGGTTTGCGTCTCGTCGGAAGAAACCCTAGAGGCAGTGCCTTCAGTCATTGGATGAAT
This sequence comes from Laguncularia racemosa, assembly GCA_037954665.1. Taxonomy (NCBI): domain Eukaryota; kingdom Viridiplantae; phylum Streptophyta; class Magnoliopsida; order Myrtales; family Combretaceae; genus Laguncularia; species Laguncularia racemosa. Next base: position 3,122,611 of record JBBMOL010000091.1, on the reverse strand, counting down.
TATCGGATTACGCCAGTTGTGAATCCAAAAGATGGAAAATTGAATTGAAATCTAAGGATTACTAGGTGGGAATGAGGAGATGTATCTAACGCTATGCTCGAATGATACTGATTAACGTTGGCACGTCTACAAGTTCTTGGACTGCTTGTTTCACGGAGGATAGAAATAACATCCTTTATTTCAAATAATATTTAGGGTGCTAATCAACAAGCTGGAATAGCTCAGTTGGTTAGAGCGTGTGGCTGTTAACCACAAGGTCGGAGGTTCAAGCCCTCCTTCTAGCGGGCTTCGTATTTTATTATTCTCATTATTTTAGCACTTAAGCACTTTCTAAAACTAGATGTTTAAATAATTAAAAAAAATTAATAAAGAAAAGATAAATATGCAAAATAGATAGACAATACAATAAAATCGATATTTAGATTTTAAAGATAAATAAGCAATATAAATAAACACAATATAATAAAATTAGATATATAAATGATTAAAAATTTTAAATAATCAAAAGATGAATATACAATATAGTTGCAAGCAATGTAATAAAATCAGTATCTAGATTTTAGCACTTAAGTACCTTTTAAAACAATATAGATGCAAACAATGCATTTAGATTTTTGAGATAAATATGCAATATAAATGCACACAATGCAATGAAATTGGTATTTGGATTTTAGCACTTAAGCACCATCTACAATTAGATATATGAATGATTAAAGATTTTAAATAAATAAAAAAGATAAATATGTAATATAGATGCAAGCAATGCAATAAAATTGGTATTTAGATTTTAGAGATAAATATGCAATATAAATGCACACAATGCAATGAAATTGGTATTTGGATTTTAGCACTTAAGCACCATCTAAAACTAGACATGTGAATAATTAAAAATTTTAAATAATGAAAAGGTAAATATGCCATATAGACATATGAATTATTAGACATCTAAAATTAGACATACGAATGATTAAAAATTTTAAATAATCAAAAGATGAATATACAATATAGTTGCAAGCAATGTAATAAAATCATTATCTAAATTTTAGCACTTAAGTACCTTCCAAAACAATATAGATGCAAACAATGCATTTAGATTTTTGAGATAAATGTGCAATATAAATGCACACAATGCAATGAAATTGGTATTTGGATTTTAGCACTTAAGCACCATCTACAATTAGATATATGAATGATTAAAGATTTTAAATAAATAAAAAAGATAAATATGTAATATAGATGCAAGCAATGCAATAAAATTGGTATTTAGATTTTAGAGATAAATATGCAATATAAATGCACACAATGCAATGAAATTGGTATTTGGATTTTAGCACTTAAGCACCATCTAAAACTAGACATGTGAATAATTAAAATTTTTAAATAATGAAAAGGTAAATATGCCATATAGATGTGAATGATGTGATAAAATCGGTATTTAATTTTAGCACTTAAGCACCTTTTAAAACTAGATGTTTAAATTACTAAAAAATTTAAATAATGAAAAGATAAATAATGTAATATAGACAAAAACAATACAATGAAATCAGCATTTAGATACTAGAGATTTTGGAGGAAAGAAAATAAATAAATAACATGAGTGGACAAATGAGCATAGCAAATAAAGACATATGTAACAAATGAATCTAACATACTCCATCTTACCTATCTTATTGAACCGAAGGTGTTTAAACAAGATTTTGATGAAACATAACTAGTGAATTTATAAAACATACTTCAAGTGAGCTTATATCTACATTTGTTAGCATACAAGCGAAATTATTCTTGTTACTTTGAATATATTTTCAATATAACTACCAAAATTCAAAGAATATTATAGTACAAAGCAACACTTCATTCAAATGCTATATGATATATTTAGATGAAGTGGTGTGGGAGCATAGTACTCTAGTGAAGAAAACTTTAGGTTCAATAGTACTTAGCCTTAATTTTCCACATTCAACCTTAAATATATTATCAATATTCTTATAACTCAGTGGAAAGATCAAGTTTGAAACTTCAATCTCATATTATAGTCACTAAATGAAAAGAAAAAAAAAGCATTGGACTTAATATCAAAGTAAAATTTTGTAAAGTTTGTAATACATCAATCCATGTGCACTTACATGTCTAGACTTAACACTCTTAGATTTCAAAAATTAATGGATGGAAGAAGAGAAAGTTAGGAATGAGAAAGAGAAAGAAAAGGAGGAGACAAGCACTTTTGTTTGCTTATGCTAGTTCGATCAACCACACAAAACTAAGAACTTTGATAAAATAAGATCATAGGAATAATTAACTTTAATTCACTAGACTAAGTTTTGAGTCAACAAGATAAATAAGGTTTTTAAATATTTTGAGATCGCTTAATTGGATGAATCATGATTTGATTGATCTAACTAATCATTTTATTATTATGATTATTATTATTATCATTGATTCATTGCTTGTTATTGCTACCACAAGCTATTTTTATTTTAATTTGTCCAATCAAATTTCAACCTCACTGCATTTTGGTAGCATTTATTTTGTACTGATGGGTAGTGATTTGTTTATATACCTATATATACACTGACGGACAGGTGATGGAGACCCCTCACATGTGCATAGTGCACATCTGAAGGTCCCATCGAACACCGACATGGACTTGGACTCGTGCAATGGAACTCTAAGATGCTACCCATGGTATTGGTGAGCATGAGTACGGTAAATATCACTTCAAGACTTTTTTTTACGCATGGTGCTGGTGAGTCTACTGTAATTGTCATTTTTAAGACTCTCTTAGTGCAACTTTGATCCGGGTTTTTTGGTAATGGTCTTTCGCATAAAATCCCGATTCCTCTTGTAAGTTCATAGTCAGAGAGGCTAGCCCCCTACAATTTTTTTTTATCCTTAAAATTAACTTTATCGCTTTAACTTTTTTTTTTGGGTAATTTTATTGCTGTAACTTTGTCAAAGCTTTTATTGGCCATTTGGCTGTTATTAATTTTTATTATTTAATTTCTTGTATTTTTACTAAAACAATCTTTAAAACATTATTAAACATATTGATTTAAAAATAATAATAAGATAAGATCCTTAAATTACTCAAAACGAAAAATGATAAAGAACAAGTGCCTTTTAAGACCTTATTTAAGTATTAGTGCATTAATCCTATTATTTTTTCATTGCTTTTGTTCAAATTTACCGGTATTGTGTCCGACATGCACATTAAACTGTAGTACCATTGCTTTTGCAATTACTTTTTTTTTCCCCTTAACTTCATAAGCGGATCACATAAATAATATAAAAAAAATTATAGACATATTTTTTTCAAATCTTAGAAATAAAATGTAAAAATCCTTAAAAGAAAGAGGTCATTAGAATACCGATGAATCTCACTAATAAAATTATTAATATTAGATATGATTTAAGGAAGAGATTCTTCAAATACTATTGTAGCGTTTGGTTATCTAAATTTTGTGGTACTAAACTTGACAAATTTTTTTGTCTTTCATTTGGTTTAAGTATTGGACAAAAGAAGTCTTAGAGTACTAAACAAAATACTTTAATTTTGTATCATATAAAATAAAATACAAAAATTAATTTTACAAAACAACATCCACTCCAACCAAATTAGATCTATAGCTATAAGTGTGTTCTCCTCTCCCTCTCTCTCGCTCGCTCTTACAACCTAAGCAAATCTATTATATAAAACCACTTGCCATTTGTTTCACAGCAACAAGTGTGATCTACGACTCTGTTTTGCAACAAAGGATATACGTCAATCTTGATTAGAGGTAAGCTTTAGTGCAATAAAAAAGGGAAAAAGTAGAAAAAAAATATAGTATGTTTAATTTTTTATTGTGAGTATTTTAATATGCTCTATGGATAATGGGTTTAGACTTTTGTAAAGATTCGAGGTGTTGAAGTTTGGGATTGTTGAAATTGGCGTCTTTATTGTATATTCACACAAGAATCAAAGATTGTGGAGGAAGGTATTGAAGAAGGGAAAAGTGGAAGGTAGTTGAATTTAGTTATCCCGAAGACTTTAAAGTTCTTTAATTGTAAAATTGGAAGATTAACGAAAAGACGTGATACTCTATTTCTATCTTCCCTCAATTCAAAATTCAATTTTATTGAATGAAAATGGATGTAAAATACAGATATGATGTTTTCGGATGAAGCATTGACTCGTGTCTCCTTGCATTGGTCATACTCAACAGGTATTGCACTCTGAAAAGCATTTTTCTCATTAGTAGAATTAGATGACATGGGAAAGATGTTGAGAACCCCATTTTTCTTAAGTTCCTGGAGCCTCTGGTAAATAACATGAACACAAGGTTAAGCATTCAGGTTCAGCAAACCATAAAAGGGAACATTGAGATGAAGTTCTTTGAAGGAAACAATAAAAATATATATAAAGATAAATCCAACTCAATTCCCCTTAGTTAATAAACTAATGTTTTATTATTGATTAAGCTTTCCTTTTTTTTTTTTTGTTTTTTTGGTTCTTTACTAAAGAGATAAAAGGAAAAAATAAGGAAAAGAAGTTTTTAACTTTAGTGAGATCTAAAATAGAAAAGGGATGAGTTATGGGACAGACCAACAAACAAGGTAAGAAAGAAGACAGTTCAGATTATTAAATGGGTGTTGGTCTCTTTTGGATTTTAGTGATAGTGTAAGAGCATAAGCATGCATAAGATTAAAGGGAAAGGGGGCAAAAAAAAAAAACTAAAAATGAAACAAAATATTTTTTCTTTGTCTTAAATGTTGTTTGAGTGAAAACATTGCTTTTTTTTTTTTGCTTATATTAAGTGGTGTTATCATGAATTTAGTGAATGTAAAGCTTGTAAAGGTAAAGTCTTTTGTACTGTTGTTATTAGCCTAAATAGTGTATGCATTTCTGGGTGTTTGTTAATTTTTTTTTCCTCTTCATTTTGTACATGTCTTAGAAGATTGTGGTTTGATTCTTAGCCTGTGTAGAATCAGCCTGTGTAGTGGTTTCATAGTGCTATTTTATGTTAAAGCAAGAAATTTTGTGTTATCTAGTATTATTTGACTCTGATTATTGAAGTTGGGGTTTCATGGTGTGTTTTACATGATTTTTTAGTGTTTAAATCTTTGGAATTTGGAACATTAGAGAGGAAATGAAGCTTTGATTATGGGACTCTTTTAATTGATTATGTACCTTGTGAATTCTTGGTTAGCATGGTTATTATGCCAATATTTGTTATTGCATTTCTCTTTAATCTCTGGGGTATATTTTATTAGGTTGGAGATAAGAAGAAGATAACAAATCCCCTAAATTTTTTAGTACTAAGTTTCAATGCATAAATAAAAATCCAGATGACAAAACTATTGTAGAAAGGCTTAAATCCCCAGTTATAGCTTGCTTGTGCCAGAGTGCTGGTCTAGATTCCTCAATTAAACTCTAAAGTAATCTATTTCCCTCAAGGTCACACTGAACATGCTTCCTCAGTAGTTGAATTCCTAGATTCTTCGATTTTCCTGGCTATCATTTTATGTCGAGTTGTGGATGTAAAGTTCTTGGTAAAAAAGGAAACCGATGAAGTTTATCTAAAAACGAGATTGGTCCCTTTGTTTGAAGAAGATACCGATATAAAAAATGATGGAATTTGGAGATCTAAGAATTTGGATAAACTAACTTCCTTTACCAAGACATTGACTCAATTTGATGTAAACAATGGTGGAGGTTTCTTTGTCCCTAGATATTGTGCAGAGACAATATTCTTGAGGTTAGATTACACAGTAGATCCTCCGATTCAAACTGTGGTTGCAAAGGATGTCCATGGGGAGACATGGAAGTTTAGGCATATTTATAAGGGACACCATGTTGACATTTGCTAACAATTAGGTGGAGCACTTTTGTGAACTATAAGAAGTTGGTTGCAAGGGATTCCATTGTTTTTATGAGGGCTAAAAATGGAGATCTTTGTGTAGGGTTCTTATGTTCTAATTTTTTATTGTGAGTATTTTAATATGCTCTTTGGATAATGGGTTTAGACTTTTGTAAAGATTTGAGGTGTTGAAGTTGAGGATTGTTGAAATTGGGGTCTGTTGTATATTCACACATGAGTCAAAGATTGTGGAGGAAGGTATTGAAGAAGGGGAAAGTGGAAGGTAGTTGAATATAGTTATCCTGAAGACTTTAAAGTTCTTTAATTGCAAAATTGGAAGATTAATGAAAAGACATGCTACTCTATTTTTATGTTCCCTTAATTCAAAATTCAATTTTTTGAATGAAAATGGATGTAAAATATGGATATGATATTTTCAGATGAAGCATCGACTTGTGTCTCCTTGCATTGGTCATACTCCATAGGTATTGCACTCTAAAAAGCACTTCTCTCGTTAGTATAATTAGATGATGTAGGGAGGGTGTTGAGAACTCCATTTTTCTTAAGGTTTTGGAGCCTCCGGTGAATAACATGAACACAAAGTTGAGCATTCAGGTTCAACAAACTACAAGAAGGGAACATTGAGATGAAGTTCTTGGAAGGAAACGGTAAAAATATATGTAAAGATAAATCTAACTCAATTCCCCTTAGTTAATAAACTAATGTTTTATTATTGATTCAGCTTTCCTATTTGTTTTGTTTCCATTCCGTTCTTTACTAAAGAGATAAAAGGAAAAAATAAGGAAAAGAAGTTTTTAACTTTAGTGAGATCTAAAATAGAAAAGAGATGGGTTATGGGACAAACCAACAAACAAGGTAAAAAAGAAGATAGAGTTCAAATTATTAAATGGGTGTTGGTCTCTTTTGGATTTTAGTGATAGTGTAAGAGTAGAAGCATGCATAAGATTAGAGGGAAAGAGGATAAAAAAAAAACTAAAAATGAAACAAAATATTTTTTCTTTATTTTAAATGTTGTTTAAGTGAAAAACATTGCTTTTTTGCTGATATGAAGTGGTGTTATCCTGAATTTAGTGAATGCAAAGCTTGTAAAGATAAACTCTTTTATATTGTTGTTATTAGCCTAAATAGTGTATGCATTTATGGGTGTTTGTTAAATTAATTTTTTTTCCTCTTCATTCTGTACATGTCTTAGAAGATTGTAGTTTGGTTTTAAGTTTATGTTAGAGGCTTTATAGTGTGGCATGGTGAAAGATAACCAAACTTTGTATATGGAATAGTGTTTGACTCTTTTTTTTTTTTATGTAATGTCATATAATAGTGTTTGACTCTTAATTATTGTGATTTCTAGAGATTGTGGTTTGATTCTTAGCTTGTGTAGTGGTTTGATTCTTAGCTTGTGTAGTGGTTTCATAGTGCTGTTTTATGTTAAAGCAAGAAACTTTGTGCTATTTAGTATTATTTGACTCTAATTATTGAAGTTGGGGTTTCATGGTGTGTGTGTTTTACATGATTTTTTAGTGTTTAAATCTTTGGAATTTGGAACATTAGAGAGGAAATGAAGCTTTGATTATGGGACTCTTTGAATTGATTATGTCCTTTGTGAATTTAATTGTGAATTCTTGGTTGGCATGGTTATTTTGCCAATATTTGTTACTGTGTTTCTCTTTAATCTCTAGAGTATATCTTATTAGGTTGGAGATAAGAAGAAGATAATAAATCTCCTAAAATTTTTAGTATTAAGTTTTGGTGTATAAATAAAAATCTAAATGACGAAACTATTGTAGAAATGCTTGAATCCTTAGTTATGGCATGCTTGTGCTGGAGCACTGGTTTAGATTCCTCAATTAAACTCTAAAGTAATCTATTTCCCTCAAGATCACGCAGAACATGCTTCCTTAACAGTTGAATTCCCAAATTCTTCGATTGTCCTGGCTGTCATTTTATGCTGAGTTGTGGATGTAAAGTTCTTGGTAGAAAAGGAAACCAATGAAGTTTATGTAAAAATGAGATTGGTCCCTTTGTTTGAAGAAGAGGTTGATATAAAAAAATGATGGAATTTGGGGATATAAGAACTTGGATAAACCAGCTTCCTTTGCTAAGACATTGACTCAATCTTATGCAAACAATGGTGGAGGTTTCTATATCCTTAGATATTGTGCAGAGACAATATTCTCGAGGTTGGATTACACAATAGATCCTCCGGTTCAGACTGTGGTTGCAAAGGATTTCCATGGGGAGACATGGAAGTTTAGGCATATTTATAGAGGGACACCATGTTGACATTTGCTAAGAATTGGGTGGAGCACTTTTGTGAACTAGAAGAAGTTGGTTGCAAGGGATTCCATTGTTTTTATGAGGGCTAAAAATGGAGATCTTTGTGTAGGCATATTACAATGTGGATGGGTTTACTCTATTAAGAACACCTTTGATATGAGTATTTTGTCTAAATGTCAATCTTGTTTCCAATTTACGAGTCATTCCTAAATGCATCATGTGATGATTTTTAGTATGTGTCAATCATATTGATAGTCTATTAAGAGAATTGAACTTTGTTTTCATGATAATGCTAGTTTCTTAATACTAATTCTTATATTATCAACTATTATATTAAGGATATTAATTTAATTTATTTATTAATATTGTAGTGATTAAATCTTAAGATAGACTATTGGAATTTGCACTATGTATCAAATATTATAATATTGATTAAAGTAACATTATAGTTATTAAATATTAAGGCAAATTATCATAATTTAATATGTATTAACTTGTTATAATATAAATTTAATTAACATTACGATTATTGAATATAACACAAATTATTGTAGTTTATAATATGAATGATTAATTTTTTTAATTACATAGCAAATAAATGGATTTACATTTATTATTTTATATAACTCGTTCAATTACATAAATTAAATAATCTCTTCAAATTGTATTTTTTAACAATATTAAAAATGTAACTAAATGACCATGACATTATAAAAATAATATAATTGTCAAAATATCATGTTTAGTGTAGTAGTTTATAATTCCAAACAATGGACATTATAAATTTTTTTGTCTAGTACTAAACATACTAAATATGGTACAAAAAAATTATTTTGTCTTATTTTCTTTGTTCTGTATTATCCAGTATTCTTTGTACTGTTTAGTATTAAAAACCAAATGTTACCTATGACAATCAAGGAATCATAAGGAAATCCTTAACACTATGTTTGAGAAGAGGGGAGGAATTAATAGGATGGAAAGAATTAGGGTATTTAATCCCTTTATACTTGTCTATTTAGAAAGGAGAAAGAAAGGGAAGGAAAACTAATTATTAATAAGGGCAAAAAGTTATATGATAGTACATTACTAAAATACCTAAACAATTAATAATTTAAACAATTACATGAGATAAAATAGAAAATTTAACCAAATTTCCAAATTTTATCTACTTTCTGTCCATTTCAAGAGGAAATAGGTTTTAGTGGAGTCATGAATTTGTTTCCTTCCCAATTTCCCACCTTACCAAACCATGGGAAAATGATCAAATCTCTTCTAATTCATTCATTTCTCATTCCCTTTGTTCCCATTCTTTCCCTCCCCTTTCCATCATCCCTTGACGTATTTTACCAATACTTCCTTGAGAGGTAGGACTTTTGCAAAAGGGAAAGCCATGGAACTTATTTGCAATTTGGCTCATAATATACAAGAATAGCACTTTACGACTTAGCTAGACCAAGCCCTTCTCCAATATGCCTGTAAACAATTACCTTTCCCAAATGCCTTCAAGAGCAAGAAACTAAATGAGATGGAGCATGGAGCTATGATAGGCTATGGAAGGAGCAGTGCAAAGAAAGAGGCATGCAAGGAAGGAAGCGAGCATCAGCATCCACACCTTACGAAGCAAAGAAGGTATTGTCTTTTGTAGGGCCAATAGGAACAAGCAACTCCTTGAGTGCAACGCAAGAATCCACTCCGTTAGCTTGGAGTTTTTTTGCTTTTGAAGAGCTTTGTTTTCTCTTTTTGGAGTGACTTATCGACCACAAGCGGAGATTCATTCCATCGGTTGGAAAAAAGCCTTTTAAGAAAGTAATTGATAATTAGTCTTAAAAGAGAAGTAAAATACCTAGAAGCATACTATTGGGATAAAAATGCTGGTATATGTTGTGGTGAGACAAAATTAATCAAAGGTCATATAAATTCATTGATGTATGAAAAAGGGGATGGGATATGATAGAACTTTGGACATACTTATCCTAACATACATACAAAGAGGGTAAACCTATATCTTTAATATACATATAATGTAAATAAATTAATAACAAATAAATATCAATAAATTCTAATATAACAATACATACAAAACATAAATAGCAATTTTTTAAAAACTATCAGATATCAGTAATACAGTCTAACTACTATCAATACTTGCTAATCACTCATTCATAGATATAACATAACCAGCAGTATTGTCCCTAAGTATAAATATGCAACATCTCCATTGATTGCCCTGGAAGATGTTTCTATCACGGGCGGCTGTTATCATGAACAGAAGGGGCTCACAAGTGTGACAATTGTATTTACGAGACAAGGTTCAACCATTAAAAGATTAGCAACCATCGAAAACTTCGCTTTGATAGGTATGATAATAGCGATCTGTCATTGGGGAAAATGAATAAGATCCAAGAACCTGCCTGATGGATGTCAAGTTGCTATTCGTAGTTTCGGCCTCCTTGTCGGCGTATAGAGAGTTTTTCATAAGCTTATTTGAATAGGAACTGCCCCGAATCCCAATTGCTGTCTTGCTAGCCCGTTTCATTTACAGTATTTTTAAAAGGAGGAAAAATTATAAAAAAAAAAAGAAAAAGATGGATATTTACCTACCGATTACGATGTTTTGTGTCTTAACCTGTTTATTGATTTTTTTAAAAAAAATCTACATAATTATATTATTATTATGTCTCTGTAAAAAAAATTTCTTAACTTTGTTAGATATTTATAATGAAAACTATATAAAAGATTACTTACAATTTTTTTCTTTATTTCTAGCTTAAATTTATGACAAGTTTGATGAAAAAGATAATGATTTAAATATTTAGCTACTATTTTAAGCTTTATGTGCTATGTGATCGACAAAACAGTTGCTGTTGGGAATTAATGTACAACTCTTCGTAATTAACTTGAATAAAAATTGATTTATTAACTTACAAACAATATTAAATAGTTTCACTAAACCTACGGTCTAAATAAGATATATATATATAATAAAACTATAAATATTAGAATTTAGAAATGGGGAAAATGAAAAAAAAAATTAGGAATTCGATCCTTACAAAAAGAAAAAATCTAAAAATACTGTATATGAAATTATGTTTTTAAGACATGATTTCGGCAGGAATGAAATAGTGTCTTAAAAACACAATTTCAACCTGCAAAATTTTGCAGCCCCGACTGTAAAGTATTTTCCACTCTTATTTACGATACCTATTTATGTAAATATAAATTCAATTACAAATACAATTTCTCGTCATTGTAATCATTCTTCCAATAACCCATAATTTTGCACATCCACAGATCGTATAGTAATAGTAATAAACTCCTCCACATAATCAAAGAATAAGCCATCAACCCTATAGCACAAGTTGAAATCCAATGAGTAATAAATAATATAAAGCTAAATATAATGTCTACCAATTAAAAAATATCAATAAAAGCAAGTGGCGATGAGTGGAGAGAAGAAATAAGTTAAGAAGACAATTATAGGAAGTATGAAGTTCTCTATTCACATATACTTTAGTTCGTCCAATTACAAATGTAAATACAAAATTAGAAAAATTAAATATGAAATAGAAAAGGAAGAAAAGATGGGAGTTTAAGGCCAGCGTCTTCCCCAATGCTTAAAAGCCTGCACCTCCTAGTCAAGATTCACCTATGCAGTTTGCACGCGACCCCAATCTGTAGGTGGTGAGCTATGGGGAGTAGTCATGTGCATCAAAATGGGATTATGCTCAACCTAAGTCAACCCCTCACCCATGTAATCATCTTGAGGTCTAGGTCACCTCTTTTGTGGAGTTGCATTAGTGTGAATATAGGCACTAGAGCTCTCCTTTAAAGGTGTGAAAAATGATTGTTGGTGTCAGTGCAGATGGACCCGCCTTTATGTATTGATGTGCAGTAGGTGTAGGAGATGAGTGAGGTGAATATTCATAATGTGGGTGGTGAGTCATCTTTGATATCCAAAGGAGCACGTCTACTTCCTCGACCTCGACCCTACCCCTATTTTCATCCCTTATGATGTCTACTCTAGTTCGGCTTAAGAGATGGTGAGTCGTTATGTGCGGATCTTGCTGCCTTTGCATCATCGAGAGTGATCCCTTGGAATTGACAGACGATCGTAGCCACTTCAGGTGCCTCATGAGGGGATGTTGACATGTGGCATATGAGGTAAGTAGCTTATAAATTCAACCCGTGTTAACTTATTAACTTATTACTTAAGAAGAAATATAAAGATGAAAAAGAGAAATTATTAAGAAGCTATATACGTACCACGTAATTAAGCATAGCTCCAGTGCGATCGACATTTCATTAGGTGATATGCCGATATTAAGGATAATACTTAAGGGATATACCATTGGCTAATCTAATTGGCAGCTCTAACTCGATGATGCTTTGATGAAATTGATCTCTATTGCATCGATGTGTGAAGCAAGACATAATTTCCAGTAGAGCCAAGGTCAGCACGCTGCCCTCCCATGCATACTAACTTGCTCTATTAAAATCTGCTAATAAGGGCAGAAATATAAGATATATGAGGTTCTACGATTTGTTTGCAAATACTATCCCTCATATGAGCTAAAGGATGTATGCCTGAGCATACTGATATACCATCTGATCGTCTACATCCTTCGGCATATGGTTAAAGTTGTCCTTTAACCACGAAAATTTAAGTCGTGCCCCTTAAATGATAGATGCGAGAGGTCGAGCACTTAGAAGTTGCAGGCAGACATCCCCTCAAGACGTGTGTGTTATCAATCACTGCCTGCCCATCAATGGAGAGGCTAACAAGTATAGAGATGTACTAAAGCGTAATGGCCGGCTCTTCAATAGGGATCTACATAAGCATGATCATCTTCACTTCCATTGTTCGTTTTAGCTTCTTTGGTTATAGGAATAATGCTTTTATGGAGGCAACTAGTAGTAGCTTGTTGAGTCATACCCATTAGTTGGGATTCATTGACCTAAGTATGAATTGGATTAGCAAATTAGGTATCCTCTTCAAAATGATTCTCATTTTGCAACATTCACCTCATGTATTTCTATAAACGACTCCATCGAGTTGCCTCCTTCAAATAAACACTTGTAGATCAACTTAACCTAGCAAATCATTCTATCAATTCGAAAGTGATTACATATGATACTCACTAATTGCTCATATTTTGCGACACTTTGAACTCTGATCACTTCCATTGGGCATTTATCATAGCCCATTCTTAAATCTCCTTCCATAATGTTCCCATGGGTATAATAAATCACTTTCACTTAAGTCATTTTTACCTAAATAATGTGGAATATTTTATACATAGATCAACCAATTAGCAAATATAAGGAAAAATAGAAAAAATACTGTTTTTCTTTTTAAATGTCTTCAAATCCAACTTCAGGAAAACTAATTCCAAAATTATAGCACCTAAATTTATGCGTTGAGGTCACAATTTTAAATTACTTTAAAATTATATTTTCAAAACACTTAATATCATGTATTGAAATCACAATTTTTTTATATTTTAAAATCGTGACTTCAACACATAATTTTAAGTGATGTATTTATGGAATTAATTTTCCTCAAACTAGATTTAAAGACATTTGACTTATAAAAACATTTTTTTTTTCATTTCCCCACGAATATAATGCAAAATGGTATAAAAATAAAATAAAAACTCAAGCAAAACTAAGTTAATATAACATATTATAACATAATTAATCTAATGGATATCTTATAAGCCATGAAAAATATAAAAAATTTGGCCAATGTAGCAAAATAGGAAAAACCAAATCATATGCTAGAACCCATTGAGACATTTTATTGACCACATTAGGGCAACTCATAAATCTTCCACAAAACATAATTTCAACTTAGTAACAATGCATTCCAACTACATGTAGCAGTATAAGAATCAAATTTACAACATAAATTATATAAAATATCAACAAATTACACGAAAGAAGCAAGTTTAACTTTGGGGGTTTAAGACTCATATTTAGAAATATTTTTTTTTGAAAAAAATGAACAAAAACTAAGATAATCATACACATTTAATACTTAAAATCACATTACATATACTCATAGCAAGCATGAAAGTCTTATTTGTGTGTGGGATTTTGTTTTCTTCTTGGACAGAGATGCTCTTCCTCTCTTGTGTATATGTTGTGTGTGTGTGTGTGTGTGTTAAATAGGGAGTTGTGTGCTGCTGTTTGGGATTTAAGGTCCTTGAAATTGTATTTTAAAGACATGAGAGTTGTGTGACTTTGCCCTTTTGGGACAAACTTTTTTTTTTTATGAGTTGGTTTTAAAAAAAAATGATTTTTAGAAGTTAGAATACCATTACAAAATCATATATTTAAATCATGATTTGTAAATATAACAAAAATTACATATTTAATATGTAATTTTTAATTTTAAATCACATGTTAGATGTTTGATTTATTTAGATTTAGAAATTGTATGTTTAATATAAAGTTATGAAAATCGTATATTCAATAAGTAATTTTTGTTATATTTATTATAATTTCATAATAATATTTTAAAAATTCATTTTTGAAACTATTTTTTAAAAAAGTTCATTCTAATCGGACAAACTCACATATTCCGGTGGAAATATTTTTAAGAAAAAAAACAGTTTTTTTTGGTTTTCCCTTTAGAAATGATGGAAACAAACAAGTTCAGGCCTCGGCAGTCGGGCACATTAGAAAAGCCGTAGTTATCATGCCGATTTGCAAATTTCACGTTTCCATTCTTAACTCTAATCCGTACATAGTCAGTCTCAATCAGTCTTTTCAAATGGGACCGTAGACGTACCGACACCTCGTGTGTCAACGACATTCAATTTTCTGTACAAGCTTTAATGCTATTAATAGGCGTTTAAAAAATATAAAAGATAGTTATTTTAAAAAATATCAATTATAATTAATAAATAATAAAAAAATTATTTATATTTATATATTACTTATTAAAACATGTAATACATTAGTATCGGTAAATATTTTTTCTGTCAGCAGCAACTGTATATACTGGGCGCCCACCAGCCCACCACTCGTTCCCTGACAACACTGTCACAGAGTGAGTCGCTACACGTTTCTCTTCTTTGTCCTGTACCTTCACCGGCCGTTTTACCATCCAGAGAAACCGAGTGCCGTGGTTTCATTGGGATCTTATTGGTACTGGATTCCTAATGGGACTTCTTGAAGTACTTTCTCCGACGCTACTTATAACTAATGGAAATGCGGTTCCGGGTTGTGTATACCATGCGAAAACCCCATTGAAATACGTAAAGATGAAAGCTTTCGAAGCTTCGAGTGGTGGTGTTAATGGGTTTCCTTCTTTTCTTCCTAAAGAAGTGGATAGGATCAAAGACCCATTTGCTCGTAACTTGGCACAGAGGATCGAGAGGCTTCCTGTACAGGTAACTTTCACTCTCCCGTTCTTTTCCCTTCCCTTCTTTTTTAGAGCTCATTTTGCGCACATACGTCTCTCATCTCTTGTACATGCATGTTCATGGGTGAAGGATATCTGGGAACTTTACGTCGCATTTGTTTAGTCCAGTCTAATGCGAACAACGGAGTCCTCCAGACTCCGTATCTGTCCAGTCTTTAGCTATATGCCCAACACACACTGCACTGATACGACCGGAGGGTGATTCCACCAAACAAACGTGGACCTAGTGGATTTACTCGTGTACCCTTTTAGAGTGCGGAACCTTGTCTTGTATTATATATAACCATGCTCTCTTATAACATCTAAAAGCTAAGGACCGTGCCTCGTCTTAAAGGAACTCTTTTTTCCTTAGGACTCTTGGATTTATCCCGAGTTATTAATAAAGTTAGTTAAGATTTATTTCTATTATTTACGACTTATGATATAAAATTTAAATTAAAAGAAAGTCAGCTTTTGGGGAGTGCTTAGTTAATGACCCAACTTTTTAAAAAACCCTACTCTAATGTATAAGAACCCGATGCACTGGGAGGTGTGTCATTAGGATGGCTAATAGGCTCATACAAACCAGCTCTAGCTAAGAAGAATGCTTAGTGAGTATGCTTATGAGATGAGAAAAATTATAAAATATAAAGTATTATTTTGAATAAAATTTCAGCTTTTATATTTCATTAAAAGTTAAAATGGTCAAACAACTATTGTACAATACAAAACTCCCAAGGATATCTAAGAGCTCGATATTAGCACCTATAAAAACAAAAAGGTACTACAATTGAGGACTCGATTAGTGAACACTAGGGAGTAACTACTAATAGCTAGACAAAAACGAACTTTACGGGTAATATCCGTAACAGATTGAGAGCTCTATTAATTTTGATTGGAAAAGATGTGTTAAGTTATCTTCACACCTTAGCACATTATTATATTATATAATATCAATATGAAAATAAAAATATGTCCTTATATTAAAATACTAAATATTCTAATACTCCCTCTCAAGTTATAGCATATATATCATATGCTCATAACTTGTTATAAATATAATTCACTCGAACCTCTCAAAGTGACTTAGTAAATAAATTAGTAAGTTGGTCTTTTGATCTCACATATGCTGTATTAATTTCCTTATTCAACAATTTCTCATGTATAAAGTGATGGTTGATTTCAATGTGTTTTGTGTGTTCATGGAACACTAGGTTTGATGCTATATGTAAGGTGGCTTGATTATCACATATTAATTTCGTTGTTTGTGACTATGGAAACCCAAGTTCTTCTAATAACTACTTAAACCAAAGCAATTCACAAGTTGTAGATACTATTGTTCTATATTCGGATTCTGCACTTGATTTTGCTCCTACAATTTGCTTTTTGCTCTTCTACGAAACAAGATTATCACCAATGAAAACACAATATCCTGTGGTTGATCTCTTGTCTAATGGTGAACTGGCCCAATTAGCATTTGTGTATCCAACAACATGTACATGCTTATGAAATTTATGCAAAATACCTTGATCTGGAGATCCTTTAGAATAATGCAGAATATGAAAGGTGAGCTAGCTAACTACACTAACTGCAAATGATATATTGGGACATATTACAATGAGATAGTTTAGTTTACTAACTAACCTTCTGTATCTCTTTGGGTCATCTAGAACATCTCCTTTATTAGGCAAAAGCTTAACATTAGGGTCTATAGGTGTATCAACTGGTTTTGCTTTAGTTAAACTAATATTAGACAATAAGTCAAGTACATACTTCTGTTGGGAGAGATATATGCCTTATTGTGATTGAGCAATTTCAATGCCAAGAAAATATTTCAAATTGCCCATGTCCTTAGTCTGAAATTTCTGCTGTAAGAAGTCCTTTAGTTTCTTAATACCTTCATTGTCATCTCCTGAGATCACAATATCATCGATATACATAACCAATATAATTTTCTTACCATCATGTTGTTAATAAAACACAAAATGATCTGAGTTATATTTGCAAAGACTAAATTCCATCACAACTGAGTTAAATCTACCAAACCAAGCACATGAAGATTGTTTAAGCCCATATGAAGATTTCTTTAGGCGACAAACCAACCCTGTCTCCCCTTACACAACAAATACTGGAGCTTGCTTCATATATATCTCTTTCTCAAGATCACCATGAAGGAATGCATTTTCAATGTCTAGTTGATGTAAAGGTTAATTATAAGTAGCAGCAAGAGAGATCAGAAGACGTATTGAAGTTATTTTAGCAATTGATGAAAAGGTATCCCAATAATCAATACCATATTTTTGAGGATAGTCTTTAGTAACTAGACATGCCTTGAATTGATCAATAGTACAATCAGGTAGAACTTTGATAGAAAATACCCATTGACATCCAACTGCGGGGTTACCATTAGGAAGAGATACAAGGTCTAATGTATTATTATGATAAAGGGCAGAAATCTCTTCTTGCATAGTAGTAAGCCAAGCAAGATGAGCTAATGCTTCTGAAAGAGAGTTTGGAATGGAAATAGTAGATAATGATATGATAAAAGATGCATAAGATGGTGAAAGAAAAGAGTAAGCAAGCACATTTGAAAGAGGATGGCAGATGGGAGGATGGATTTAGCGCTTACCTTTTCTCAATGCAATTAGAAGATTAAGGTTACTTAAAGGAGGATTTGAAACTGGTGGAGATGGAGGATCTTGTGGGCTTGTGCTATCAACAAGTGTAAACTTGCAAATCTGGCTAGTCAAGATGAGGAAACCATTGAGTAGATGGCAAAGTATCAAAAGCACTTTGCATAGCTAGAAATGAATTAGAAGAAGAAGATGATGGGGATAACTCATCTCTTGAAGATGAAGATGATATGGAAAAATATGGAGTTGACTCAAAGAATGGCACATTAAGATAAACATAAACTTTATAATTTTTTGGAGAATAACACCGATACCCCTTTTGACTACGTGAGTAGCAAAGGAAAATTCAACGAATAGATCAAGGATCAAGTTTTTCAGTCCCTAGAGATAATTGGCGGACAAAACACAAGTAAACAAAGACACGAGGAAGTAAGGAAAAAAGTGACTAGTTACGAAGAAGATGCAACTGAACCTTACTATGCACTGTAGATGCATTCTATTTATCAAAAAACATGCGGTGAGAATAGCATCAGCCTAAAAATGCTTAGGCACATTCATGTGAATTAGTAATGTCTTGGCATTTTCAATGAGATTTTTGTTTTTACATTTAACAACTCTATTTTGCTGTGGAGTATTAGTACAAGACATTTCTTGAGTAATACCATGCTTTTGCATATATGACTGAAAGGAATTAGACATGTATTCTCTAGCATTGTCCGTACGAAAAACATGAACATAGGAATTAAATTGATTTTGAATTTCAGAATGAAATGCACAAAATATATCAAACTCCTCATAATGATTTTTCATTAATTACAACCATGTTATTATTGAATGATCATCAATAAATGTAACAAAGTATCTAAAACAAAAAAGTGAACTCACATGAGTAGATCCCCACACATCTGAATGAACCAAATCGAATGGAGCAATAGCTCGCTTATTGATTCTTAGGCTAAATGAAACATGACTCTATTTACCTAGTTGACATGATTGACACTGAAGACTAGGACAAGACTGTAAACTATGACACATAAGATGAAGAATTCTTAAAGACGGATGACTAAGCCAGCAATGCATCTCCATAGGATTTGGTGTAGCAACAGAACAAGCTGTAGCTGTAATAGTAGATACTAAATGTATATAGTATAGTCCATGAGACTCATACACTCTACCGGTCGTCTTCCCCGTTCTCAAATCCTGTATTACAAAGGAGAAAGGGAAAAATGTGATGGAACAATTGAAAGAACTAATGAGTTTACTAACTAATAGTAAGTTAAAAGGTAATTGGAGTGTATATAAAACTGATTTCAGTGGAAAAGATGGAATAGGTGAGACAATACCAATCCCTCTAATAGGTGAAGTAGGCCCATTAGCGAGAGTGACATTTGTTAGTGTGGAAGAATGGGTAATGTGTGAAAAAAAATTGAGTGTACCTGACGTGTGATCGGTGGCGCTGTAATCAACAACCCAAGGGTGTGGAGAAGCTTGGTTAAGATAGACAACAAGATTACTTTACTTACAAACGATGAAGAAGTAGATGGCTATAAAGCATTTTGATGTTGTAGGAGTCCAATATATTCTTCTCATGATAAAGCGACATCAAATGATTGAGTCTCTTTATTGTGCAAATCTGGACTGGACACCGTATATTTTGAATTTGAGCTCATATGAGCAGGTGTAGGAGCAGTAGATTGAACAACATGGGCTTGAGGAGGATGCCCGTGTAACTTCTAACAAGTCTCATGAGAATAACTTGGACGACAATAGAGTTCACAATAAGGACGTGATCCATGGCCTTGCCCTTCATGACCTGTACGGCCTCCCCCTCTACTACAAGGTCCTCTATGCTCACTAGTAGATGTCTGGCTAACAAAAGTTGAGTGGTCAAAAGGAGAGGTAATAGATGGTGCAGATTGTGCAGAAACTAAACTAATTCGAGAATAAACATCAATTAAGGATGGAAGCTCAGATGATCTAAGAACTGGAGATTTCATTGGTTCCAACTCTGGTTTAAGACCATGAAGAAGTTTAACAACTGCAAGTTGATCATGTTATTTCCGCATCTCTTTCATATCTGTACTAAGAGGCATCACATCATCCATCTCCTTATGAGATCTTTTAACCTCTCCGTAGTACTAGTAAAATCTTTATCCCCCTACTGTAGTTGAAAGAAATTAGCTAGAACATCATACATACACGTATTGTTCAAGGCATAAAGGAACTTGTGATAATCCCAGACTTTTTTACAAGTATCAAAGCTGATGCATAGATTAAATATCTAAGGTTCCATCGAATTCCATAGCAAATGAAGATACTGTTGATCAATTTAATCCCATTCTACACATTTACTGTCAATTTCCTTATAAGGTACTTCTATTAATATCCTAAGACATCCTTGACCACAGAAAAATGCTTGAACCATACATGCCAATTGAAAATAATTTTATCATTTAATTTGATTGAAGAAAGTATTGGTACAATCACTGTAGGTAGTGTGATGACTGATTTAGATTCCATAACAACTAGTGAATCAACTTGTTTTCTGAGACATGGGAATGTATGACAATTAAACTATATAAATCAAACTGCTACAAACAACTAGCAATTATTCTTTATACATATCACAAAATTGGCTTGAACTACCAACGTGAGACTTCTGGATTCTCTTACATTCATGGTTGTTGAAGGGGGTTAGACGTGGTGGTTTGATTTGACATGAACGGGGGTGGACTTGATTGAGCCTTGCATGAGACAAATTGGACATGAATAGGATCGGACTTGATCGAACCTTGCATGAGGCAATTAGACTGGACTGCTTTTGAGTTTGCAAGAATCAATAGGTGTTGATGAAATCTGGTCGGGTGTGGTGGCCAAGCATTTGTGCTTGGGCGTTCGTGGGTGTTGATGAAATCTGATCAAGCGTGATGGCTGAGCATTTGTACTTGGGTGTTTGCGGGTGTTGATGAAGAATCGTAATGGTAGCGTTTGTGGTGTTGTGGTGGTAGCTGAAGATTTGTGGTGGTTGTATTGTTCTGTATTGGTGTCAGGTTGGGTTTGGTTTAGTGGCGGTGGTGATTTCCAATGGGTTTTGTATTGGTGATGGATTGTGTTTGGTTTAGTGGAGGTTGTGAGTTCCAGTGGTATAGCAGTGGTGGTGATAGTAGATTCCAGTAGTGGATTTCTTTTTTAGCCATTCTCTAATACCATGTTAATTTGATTGAAAAAGATGTGTTAGGTTATCTTCACACCCTAGTACATTATTATATTATATAATATCAATATGAGAATACAAATATTCCCTTTACTAAAATACTAAATATTCTAACAAGCTCAAACCTAATCATTTCTCAGTTCTTTCTTTCCCTACATAATGAATAACATAACAAGTAACTAGTTTCCAAGGAGCTAGAAGCTTGGGACCTATACAATTAAACAAGTCCTGGATATTTGCAGCTTGAGAAGGCAGCAATGATGATCCGGGTACCACTTCTTCCAACTTCCTCCAAAGTTTGCATACAAATTCATACTTAATAAAGAGGTGACAGTGTGATTCTTCCTCCCTTCCACATGAGTAGCAGCTGCTCTGGTAAACCAAATCTCAAAGCAATAACTTGTCAAGAGCATATAGCTTCTGCTGTGCAACTAAACACAAGATAAAAGAAAATCTTGGGGCCAATTTCTTGCTCCAAACAAAAGAGTGCCAAGGAACCAAGCTCCTATGCTGTTAAAGAATGGCATAAGCCAACTTAATAGAAAATTGTGCTGAAGGTTTCGCTCTCCAAACAAGCAAATCATTGCTGTTGACTTGTGGATTAAAAGCTCCTCCCAAATCCACCCTCACCTGGTCCCACAAGTCCCCTAAAGGCTAGTCCCAGCCATCTCCATTAATAATGCTACACAACCTTGCTTCCTTTGGAATTCTTGATGAGCAAATAATCTTTTCACTTAACCACTAGACCAACGCACCTTTAGGATGCCCATTGTTATAACAAAGAGAGATGGAATCACCATTTCCTACTTTCCACTTGAACAAAAAGATAGCTAGAGGGTGCATCTAGAGGATTTTGCGCCACAACCAAGAGGAGCTTATTGGAATTTTTAAAGACCAGAAATTCCTGTCTCTAACCAATTCAGAGCACACCCACCTTGGCTAAAGCACATCCTTGTGATCCACACATAAATACCAGATGTGTTTCAATTGAGCCGCCTTGTTCCACACTTCTAGGTTTAGGATACCAAGGCCTCCTTGCGACTTTGGTTTACAAATAGTATCCCAATCCACCTTAGCTCTAGCCTTATCTTTATCATTATCATTCTAAATGAACCTTTTCATCTTCATGGTCAAAATTTTAAGAATGCACTTTGGCAACATAAAAATGAATGACCAATAGACTTGTAGAGAAAACAGAGTTGGGTTATAAAACATAAAGTTATATTTATTGGAGAAGTATAGTAATGTAAGCTGCTGGTGGGATTGTTTTGATTTGTGGAAAATGTTTTCCGGGCCATTTTCAATAATTATGATATTATTGGGTTAAATACGACTCTATTATTCAAAAGCTGCTGTGTAGTTTTAAGAGGCAGAGCCACAGATGGTGTTGCTAGTTAATAACTACAGCAGCCAATTATCCCTGATTTATTATTTATTTATTTTTTTAACTTTTCTTCAAAATTTGGTGTTTTTGGCACTGCCGGCCCATGACACCTCCAGCCAGTGGTTGTTACTGATTCAGGCGGAAAATATCTATATTCTAAATGAGTAAACTAGTTTCCAATTTAGAGAGAAAATCATTTTTTTCATTTTCAATAGACATGTTTGTTTTGCTATGGCATTCCACTGTTTCCTACCGCATAGTGTAACCATTTTTCAGTTGCTACTGTTGTATTTAAGGGTTATAAATAGTGAATGTTAACAAAATTGGAAACAGGTTTCCGAAAACATTTTCTATGAGACAAAGGCACTTCCATATACCTTACAGTGAGAGAACGCAAAACATGCAACTCTTTCTTACCATTGGCCACCACCTGAGGAGTGAACTCTTCAGAAAAAAATTGTGTCTGCCACAGTGAAGTTCTCTTTTTGATGGTTGCATTTCAAAAATCCGACAATCAAGCAAATAGATATAAAAATATATATAACCAAGGACTCGTGATTATATATCTTGGTTTATTTTAGAGTTGATTTTACAAAATCTGAGCTCCAATGAACTCAACTAATTTGTAGGATGGAGTCAGATTCCTCCTTTTACCCTTGGCTTTTCATGCTTCCTAGAATGCAACTACTGGCTCTTCTCTGGGAACAAAATATATGCTTGATTGCTTCTCCTCTTGTTAAGTTGATTTGGCTATACTGGTGAAGCAGTTGTTGCAATTCGAGCACTAGTGTTGCTTTAATGGAATTAACATGGGAACAATTACTTGCCCAAAAAAAAAAATAAATCCAAACAATAGCGCTATATAGCGATTGAGCTTCACGTTTTTGTGTTTAATGTTTATACATGTGACATTTTACAACTTTACATCTAAAATTATTGACAATTCAAACATAAGTGTCTTTTGATTTGCATAAACTTTTTGGTTTTACAATTTAGTGCTTGAAATTTTAAAACTTATAATGCTAGTGTCTCAATCAGCCTTTGTATGACAATCTTGACTCTTGTCTTTTTCTAGGTTTCTTTAGTATAATTCATCTTTCACATCGAAAAATGGATATATACTGAAATATGTCGTTGATTGTCACCCATTATGTATGACTTTGTATGATACCATCTCACTAGTTTGGCTTTTCCTTTCCTTCTAGGCTTGACATGCACAGTATTTCATCCAGTATCTATATTTCTGCAACACCTATGCATTTCGTGGATAGGAAATTCAGAAATAGTCTTAGTTTTGAGAGACCTCCAAATATTCGAACTATAGTGTAACTATAGCATGTTTTGTCATTTATTTATATAAATCCATTGAGTCAATAATCCTGCATGCTGAACAGTACCAGCATCATTCTAAGATGGTAATTGTGCTACTTCTTAGAGCTATCAAGAAGTTAATTTTGAATTCCTGTAATACCAATATTTGCAGATTGGATCCTCCAATACATGCATAATGAGTAGTTGCGTGAAACCAACCGTAATAAGTGAGGGCAGTCCAGTGGTTCTGCTGCACTGCTTTGACAGGTTTATAGAACAGAAATTCTCTTGGCGATCCCAGATATTTTTCTTCCTATTACTAATGTGTAATCCTCATTTCATTTGTCTTAGCTCTTGTTTAGAGTGGAGATGTGCATATCCTTTACTTGAAGAAGGGGGTCTGGAAGCCTGGGCTGTTGATGTACTTGGATGGGGGTTTTCTGATTTAGGTAACTGTATCAACTTTGGAAATATTAGCATTTGATTAAATATTAGCCAGAGCCAAAATTTCTTTTCTGGCTTTGGTGTTGCTTTCACTTTTTTCTGGTGGCTTCCATACATATTCTATTCATTTTTAACCACCTTTACTGTCATTACTAGAAAAGCTACCATCTTGCAGCATTTCATCAAAGCGAGATCACCTTTATCAGGTAGATTGCTGGTTTCAGTGTTACCCCCTGTCTAGTCGTTTCATAAATTGATCACTTACTGCATCTGATCTTTATTTATTATGCTTACAATTTATGTTGTACTGGTAGCATGTTATTCTCTTCTTCTATATTAAATCTGTAAAGTTTTTAATTGTGTGTATTTTAGCTGTGGAAGTCCCATATTAAGAAGCCAATTACGTTAGTTGGACCAAGCCTAGGTGCTGCGGCAGCAATAGATTTTGCTGTCAATCATGCAGAAGCTGTAAGTAAGCTTCTTGAATTAAAATGATGTTCTATGTATGTATTGGTTATGGATGCTAAATCTTCCTATATTTGGAAATTCACAATTGCCGACCAACATTACACATACATGCAAAGCTGTTATGTCTTTTCATACTTTAAATAAGTCAGTGATGAAGTATCCTAGTGATTAATCATACATAACAGTAAAATGAGCACCATGAACATGAGCTACTAAAAGGTTTTGTAATTTTGTTGCCATATGATTTGTTTTTTTCTCTTGCATGAAATCAAAATCTTTCTCTTTGTTCACTAGATCTATCCTTAATTTTTGTTATCAAGTTGAAAGGAAAATGATTGCAAGGTAAGAATAAATGTAATTATTGTTCTGTAATGAATTAGTTGCATGATGATCTTGAATACTGGCCCTTTATTCTCAAGTATCTATGTGATACTCCTCTACATTATTTCTTGATTCTTTAATGTATAAATGATGACTAATGTCTTTATTATTGAGTGTTATCCTGAATATCAAAATATGCCATCCAATGGAAAAACTTTTGACCAATACTAAGTTTTTATATTTGACTCAAACATCTCTATGAATTATTCAAAAATATGTATTGTGCTTGTCTTTTTGCATTTTCCATCTTGTCCATTGAAAAGCCACATTAAAATACTAAACTATATTAGTAGTTCAGGGATAATCTGGGTCAGATAACAGAATCGGAAAAGATATTCTGCATATAAGAGGCTGTTCTTTGGCTTGTGATTGTGGCAACTCTGTGTCCACACATGTTCTTATGGTTGTCATGGCGATTTATTCTGCATTTGGTAGGTTGAAAAGCTGATTTTGATCAATCCAAGCGTGTATGCAGAAGGTGTAGGACTTCTGGCTGAGTTGCCTAGAATGCTTGCCTATGCTGGGGTAAGTTCTCAAAAGTTTCAATATAATTTTTTTTCGTGGGGAGGATAGATGTAAAATAGCTTATTTAGCCCAACTTTCTACATACTTGTGGACCAAATAATCTCATGATTTAATAGTGCACAGCTTTATATTATCTGTATTAGATATCAATTCAATCTGATCAGACATGACATTTTGTTGGGAAGTTACTTTTTTTCTTCACATGCCCTTGGCCCCTCTCTTTTAAGTTAAATTTTCAATGTAACATAGACATAAATATAGAATTGAAACTGAAACCAAATTTACCCTTCAGTGTTGCCAAAAATGGGAGGATCTGGAAATTTCATGTGTAAGTGATAGAGAGAGAAGCATGATATATGTTTTTTTGGATGAAATGCATGATATATGTTATTTTCTGATGATGTGCAAAAATGGTGATTGATCCCAAAATCATGTATTGGGAGTTCCTTCATGTCTTTAGTTGTTGTTGTGTTTTTTTTTTTTTCATTTAATTATTAATTTTATCCTTTCCTTTTAGAGCTTATTATAGGTTCTTTTCTGGCATATTTCACTTTTAAAAGTAAATGACGTAATGTATAAAGGTTGGGGATGTAGAGTTGGCCACCATACAACAATGTCCACGCTCAAGCCTTAGAGTTGTCACCAATAGGGAAGCCAGCTTTTGCACAGACAGGACATAGCAAATGTAAGGATTATTCAGATGCTAATGGTGCCCCAAATGCAAATAATTAAAGCTAGGGAGAAAAGAACGGAAGCCATGCTACTGAAAGCCTGCTCCTGAAGCATGGCCCTCATTTGGTGACCAATTTTAACACCATTTTGCTGGCCACAAGGGGCTGGCAGCATGAATTGTAAACTTCATCCCTACTAGGAGGCAGGGACCATAGAGATCTAACACCGTATTGAGTAGAAATAAATGTACATCAATGGAGCTATTTTTATTGTGCTGACAGAAGCGACAATCACATTACTTATGGCAGGATCTGATTTAGTTGTTTGATTGTGTGCTTTCAACAACCAATTTGCCTTTGCAGCTTTATATCTAAATTTAGAGATGCAGTTTCTTAAAAACATGAAACATATACCCAAATGTCAGTTTAGTGGTCAAGGTCTCGAGGAACTCTCTCATGATAAAATACATCAGGTCCCAAATTTATACCCCAATAAGGCCACTACTCAGGTTGACTAATGCAGTGCAAGCTTGACTAGCCACTGCATAGACCTTGTTTGGTAGGTTTATGTCCTCAGAGGTATTTTGTCAAATTGAGATTTGACCACCTGTTACTGAAGAGGAAGTGAAAACATAAATTTAGTATAGATTGGGTGGATCTCATTCTGTTGGTGAATTCATCACCTTTCTGAACTGGAAAGGAAAAGAAAGGGAAAATGTTATAACTATTAGAAAAATGATGCCTCCTCCATTAGAATATCTTGTATAGCTTCTAGATGTCTCTCCTTTCCTGCGGAATTCTTTTTCCATACTAAAATATGTGGGTGGTGAAATAAGCAGGTTTCCTTATTGAAGAGCATCCCACTACGCCTTTATGCCAACATTAAGGCCTTTTATGGAGCTTCACTAGCTTCAACCTATGATTGGACCAATGTAAGACTTCTTACATTCTTTCAACAGATTTATTGATTAGACTCAAGGTGACTAGTCCTCCTTAATAGACGACACAGATTTTCTTTAAGTCATATTGCTTTATATGTCTTGCTTGGCGTTCTACTAAATCTATCTTAATTAAATTGTGTTCTGTTGAACCCTTTAGGTGGGTCGTTTACATTGTCTAATGCCTTGGTGGGAAGATGCAACTGTGAGTTTCATGTTAAGTGGGGGTTATAATGTTGTTGACCTAATAAAGGAGGTAAACTTGTTCTGCTCCCTAATTTCAACGATTTTGGCTGTAAGATGACATTTTATCATTGTGAACATTTAATTTTGAGTGTTGAATTGATCAAGCACCATATAGTCCTTCCCTTTGCCACAGATAACAAAGCACTGGGCAAATCTCATTTCATAGCAATGCTGTCACTATTGTCAACATAATTTAATTGTGACAACAAATACACCTATTTTATACAAGTTTCCTGGTGCTTAAGTTAGAATCAGAAAATTTATTTTATTGGGATGATATTGAAGTTAAATCCAGGAACTTCATTGAAAAAAAATGCCAAGGAGAACAAGGAGCCATGTTCAACTTGGGAAGCAAACCCCTCAACTGTGTTCATTAGCCAACCAAATTATAGCCTATATCAGGCTCAGTTAGAGTTTCCTTTTCTCAGAGTATTTTCCAACCCCTCCCTCCACAAAAAGAAAAAAGCCAGTCTTGCCGAGCATTTTCAAGCAAATTTCACCAGCTATCAATTCACACGAAATACGGAGAGAGTTTGCTGCTTCATTTGTATCACTATGCAATTTATCTTTTCCTGTTCAAGAAAAACTGAGTCTGCAGTTGTGCAGCTATTATAAGAAATGTTGATCCTGTGCTCATCCTGCTGATATCAAGTCCAGCAAATACACTTTTAACTAATCCTCTAGGACATACGTTGATCCAAACTAAGAAGACATGCAAACTACCGGGAAACAGATGATCAGGGACTTACGTGGATTATATCATAGTTATGATTGACCCCTTAGGCAACGGGATTAGCGATAATTAACCCAAAGTTTCTTTAGTGAAACTTACTGTTCCTAATCAAAATTTTTAGTTAAAAGTGAAGATACAAGAACAGAAAGCTTCACCTGTGGTTGCTGAAGCTTTTTCTTTTTTCTTTTTTGACTGAAAAGGATATCTCTTGGGGTAAATCTTGTAATTGCTTTTATGGGTATAGGGCCCAGCACAACATGGGCTCAGTTTAACAAGCGGTATCTTTTATCTTCGATTTTACCTAGTGACATGGGTATCTATGAGTGCTTACTTGTACCTTCTACTGTTTACTTACCAACGTTAATTTCCTTTTTGGACTAGATATCTCTATTAATTATCATTAGCTAGCTCATTACATTAATTAAGATTAGTTGGCTTACTTCCTGCATATGGGCATTGGTACCTTGACCAATTTAAGCTGAGAAGGAAGTTAATAGATATAGGTGTGCTGTCCCGCTTCTTTAATTCTCATTATTTTCTGTTATTGATATCTCTAAAAGATTAAGCTAATGGATATAGGTTTGGTCTTGTATTTATACACTAATATTAAGTAATTGCATGTGTTCTCTGAGATTTTCCTGCAATACGTTTTGCTTTGTTTGCAATATCTCAAGACTCAAAGATATAATGAAATTGTCAAGGGAATAGAAACACAATTTTTCTTGAGAAGCCTTCTTCAAATCCTGGCCTATAATCATTGAAGGAATTCCTCAAGAGTCTTCGGTTTTATTATACTAGATAAATTTGTGATATCTACTGCTAATATCTGGCTGTAGTGCTATCTATCTCTTTATAACCAAGAGCATGAAAACTGTGAGGGAACAGAATCTAGTAGTGTCAAACTGGAAAGAGAGTATGAAATGCTGCCATCATGTTTGTGCATCTGACATGGCATTTTTGTTTCATACTTTTCAGGTGAAACAGAAAGTTCTTATTATCCACGGTGAGCATGACAGGATAGTCAGCAAGAAACTTTCAGTGGTTAGTTCTCTACTTGAATTGCTTCACATTAACATCATATATCTAGGTTAAAAAATCATCATTCCATCACATCTCTACCATATATTGACAGTACTCATTCAATCTTTCCTCTAAGAGTGTTTCCTGTCAAATTTTTATACCTTGCTTAGTCCATAATCATTATGCAAATATCATAATGTCTACTTAACAGTATTACATCAGCAGCATATCTGATCCACATGTACCTTTGTATGCTATATCACAACCTCCACTTGTGGTGTGAAGTATATTTTAATGAGCTTTGCTGTTTACTAGTTGTGATGGTTGTCAAAATCGCGATTTTACTTGGAATTAAATGGTATAGAATCGGTAGAATCATATGAAATTGTATAAAATCAATCGGTAACTTGTAAAATCTTATATCTAAACTTATAATTATATCAAAAGTCTATACCTAAATGATTTTTCTTTCATTTTGATTAGGAAAAACTTCATAAAATTGCAAACTCGTAGAATTGTACAATTGACTCGTGATTTTAGCAACCATGGTTGTGAACTGGGCAAATGCATGTGATAAGTGGTCAATGTATCTTCTTCTGAAGTTTCTGTGACTATAAAAAAGTTTGGTCAAAAAACATAAATTCATATGATCGGATCAGCAAAAGACCTGGGCATCGTCAATGATATGAATATGTTGTTGGGCTGTTTCTTTCTGCCAACTTTCCTCAGTCTGCTGGCTATGGTTTCTATGCAATTAAAACGAATGAACAATCCTTAAATATTATTACTCCTATTTCAACTTTTCAACTCTTCTGACCATCGAAAATGCAGAGACTTCACTGTGAGCTGCAAAATTCAGTCTGGCGGCAAGTATCGGATTGCGGCCATCTCCCTCATGTTGAAGTGCCTAATGCTGTTGCCCGGCTCATAGCAGATTTTGCTCGACATGGTCACTGTTGATCGAACTTGTTGCTTCCTGCATATATCTATATATATCAATTTAGGAATATAATGAGTTAATTAAGCTCAAGATAGCATCTAAAAAGTTGGATATATATAAAAAATTATTCTTGACTAATTTCCTAATAGACTGATTAAATTCATATGTGCTAGCTAGTTTTTTCGATATATTTATTCTTAAAATCTTTTTCGGATGAGCCTTACTTATGTTGAATAAATATAATGAACAACGGTCCCACTAAGTTTCTAGATTAGATAGCGGTGATACTAATCTTAACATGGCAATATATTTTGCATGTTATAATGTTTTGCATCCATTTTAAGGATTGTTTTTAAGTATTTCTATGAGCTATTTATCATAATCGTAGGAAAACTAGAAAATTACATAAAAATCGATAGGAGGAGAATTACCTTGTACTTTTATCATGACAAAAATGAGATATTAAAAAAAAAAAAAAGCCATGAACTTCGGAGTATATTTACACAAAGGATAAGATGTTGAGCATTTCTTCATATATACATATATAACGTGTTATTGAGCAATTTTGCATATTAACAGAGAAATTACAGAGGTTTCAAAACTTCTGCTTATTCCCCAACCATGATGCCAAAACTTGGTCACTTCTAGCAAAAGTAAAAGCACTTGGTGGTTTAGTAATAAAGGTTTTATTTTAAACCAAAACATATATATGTATATCTATGTAACTCTTGAGTCATGCTATATCAACTTTAACTCTCCGGTAGAGTATTATCTTTTTTTATTTTTGGGGGATCTGGAAAGTGGTGTGAGTTAACCTACTGATTTTGCCCTTGTATGAATGTTTTACGAAATATTTAATGGATTTAGAGGAGTTACTTGTTCCATTCATCTTCAAAAATTAGATGATCCAAATAAATTAATAAAGTTAGAGGAACCTCGTAACAGTGGAGAAGCATTAGTGCCAAAAGGGAGAGAGGAAGAGAGAGAAAAACTTCTAATCACTATATGCCACTTTATTTCTAAAGTTTTTTTTTACGGATGTCCTTAAAATTTATTTATATTATTTACATCATAAAATATACGATACACACTTTTAATAAAACTAAAACTAAAAAAAAAAATCACTACAACATCTTAAGATCTTTAACTAGAAATCCCAAAAAAAATGAAGGATCCTAATAGAATGGAGAAGGACCTCCACTTATTATTATTATTTTTTAATTTTTAGTATAATTTTTTAAAATTTCTGAAACCTTTCACTTAAGGTCCTTCATTCTTGGAGTCCATGCTAAGGACGCCCCATTGGGATAACCTAACTGTGATGGTTCCGGTGGTGGTCGAAGCAGAATTTTCAATGATAGAGTGAAACATCGTGTCACTTGGCATTTAAAATTTCCTTATATTAGTCTCTGTCCAGTTCCAAGGCACTAAACCACAACGCAGAAAAAGACTCAACACTAAGTCCAACGTTGAAAAGGTCCTAAGCCAATGACTCGTTGGTGCTTCATTAATCAATTCTACATAAAATATTACCTCGTATAGAAAGCGTAGTTAAGTCATGAACAAGACAGATAAAGGAAATTAAAGATTCCTCAAACCTCATCAGAACGAAAATTGTTGCATACAAAGACACCACTTAGGTGCATCGGCTTCTCAGCCTTGATCCAAGATCACCCCATAAAAACTCATGAACTAATGTGTAAGTAATCAGGGTCTTGGAAATTTGGGAACTAAACATACAATAAAATGACTAGACCACATGTCATAGCCATTCCTTATCCAGGACAAAGCCCTGTTATTCCCTTGCTGGAATTTTCGCAGTGCCTCGTAAATTGCGGCTTCAAAATCACATTCGTCAACACCGAGCTCAACCATGATCGCATCATGAAGGCAATGGCCGACAAGGCCTGCCTTGGAAATAATATTCGATTATAAGTTGGGAAAGCTGTCAACAGTAATTTTCCAGGTCATGCCAGGGAAGCTAGAGGAGCCAAGAAATGATATCAATTGGGAAGAAGATGATAAAATCACATGTCTTATTTCTGATATGGGATGGGCATTTGAAGTTGCAGAGAAGTTGAACATTGCAAAAGCTGCATTCTGGCCTGCATCTGTAACCTTCCAAATTCAGCAGGTCCTCCACGCCCACCATCCCCCCAATATATGAATGCTATACATGGATTGACATATTATGTTTTGGGAACGCCGATTAAAAGGGAGATGTTTTAATTGGCACCAGACATGCCAGCCATGGATCCTGCAAACCTGGTGTCGGCCTGCATGGGGACTCGGTTACACAGAAAATTATCTTCGTTAATAACAACAGAACTATAAAACTAGCAGATCGCGTGGTTTGCAATTCATCAATTTGTCTAGAGCATGTGGTGTTGCAGCCTAAGAATAAGGTCATGCGTGGTGTCTAAAACCCACAAAATTGGAATGTGCATAATATAGAAATAGTTAAAAAGATGGTATTAAAACTCTTAATTATACTGCACGTAAAGTTAAATTAAAAGAAATCACTATGTGGAAAGCGAATAGTAAAAAAAATTAGAATAAATGATAAAATAAATTAAAATAATAAACTTAAGATTGTCAAATAAAAATTTTAAATAAATATTTATGCTTAAATAATTTAATTAATTTAATAAAAAAAATTTGTATTAAAACACCAAAATTATTAAATCACATAAGTTACCGTGTTAGACGAATGGACATGGTAAATTAAAGAAAGTTATACGTGCGGCAAAGGACATATAACTTTTGAGATTCCGTTATGATCTATTATGATGAATATGGAATAGATAGAATGAAATGTTGGAATACTAGAGGCATTCAACTTTGTAAATTGTTGTATTTGAACAGGCTAGTTGATCTTGTTAAGATGTGTATTAATATATTATTTAGATGAATTTTGATTCTTAGGAACTCAATGTAAGAATGAAATTTGTAAAACTTAGATGTGCTTTTCCATTTTACTATTTTGGTAGGAGATTCCAATTTTCTGTGATCTTGGTCGACCGTGGATCATGAATATCCGTAGTTATATTCTTATTATATGATTATATATAATATGATTAGTTGTAATTGATTTAATATTTAATTAAAGTTTTATAACCTTTGATTTATAAGGTGATTATTATGTAATACACATGACGTAATAGCTTTTAGTGGAAACTTTCAAACTCCTTTTTGGGATGCGACATGGTGTCAAGAAAGATGGTGAATCTTACAACAATTTCAATAATTTTGTTGAGTGGCTAAGCATGAGATATTTTCCCACAAGTAAAGAAGTTACAGCTTCATTGTCCTTTTCTTTCCATCCTGTTGGGAGATAAATTATGCTGGAATAATAGAATCGATGAAAAGGATGAAATAAATCATGAGGCTGTAACCCTATATCTGTTAAGAATCTAATATCTCCAATGAATCATCAACTGTCGACTTCATCAACTCTTGAATCAGTGATAAAAATAAAAGTCATAGATAGGACTTTGGTGATAATCTGACATGAAGAGACATTAGATGACCAAGTGGAAGAAAGATAACATGCACATAATACAAACAATGAGTCATGTCTTAGAAGGCATAGCCAACACTTTTCGATGAATTCCAACGGTTTTAAATTGATGGTACTAGAACTGGTTTGGTTGTTGATGATTAAGGAGAGTGCATTTGTTGTTGATGTTGGAAGAAATCCATATAATTTACTATGAAATACTAAAGGAAAAATGGGAAA
This sequence comes from Laguncularia racemosa, assembly GCA_037954665.1. NCBI lineage: Eukaryota > Viridiplantae > Streptophyta > Magnoliopsida > Myrtales > Combretaceae > Laguncularia > Laguncularia racemosa. Next base: position 3,088,424 of record JBBMOL010000091.1, on the reverse strand, counting down.
AGGGACCTTCCACTATAAAAATCAAATATTTTTAGTAAGCATTTAGGCAAAATTGCAAATACACCCGATTGTGCTTATTTTAAACATGCTTAGCCCCTATGTTTGAAATTGTTCTTTTAGAGTCCCAAATCTTTAAAAAGGTGTATTTGTACTGCTATATGACCATTTTGCACATAATTTTATGTATTTTTTTTTTCAATTAGTGCTTTATTGTCAAATAGAGTTTAAATGTACAATTTCAAAGATAAGGACAATCTGACAAAGTATTCTCCAAAGATTTGGAATTAACTTAATATAAGCATTTGATTCTCACTTCTTTGCTTGAAAATCCCTAAGATATGTTACCGGTTGTGAAGAGGATTTGAATCCCCAACAGGTAGCTATGAAGAGGATTTAAATCCCTAACAGGTAGCATGGGCAGGCATTTCGTTCTTCACCATTTCCTGTGTCAAAGTTTAAAAAATAAAATAAAAGAATAGAGTTTGGTTTGTTCGAGCAATTTTTAACCATGTAATTTTGAGTCGATTTGAAAGTTTTTAAGATAGCTTATAACAAGAGCTTTCTAAAACTAGTCAGACGATGTCAAAATTATAAGATATGGAACTGTAAGTAAAAAATGAGTACCCAACAACTACAGAAGTTTAATTGAAACGTAATAGCATATGGTGATATATTATTATTATCCAGCAAGTCCGAAAAAAAATTCACATTTCAAGCCAAAGGAGATTGATTTACTAGTTATAGCCATGTTAAAATTTCTACCAAGTCCAGGCAGTCCTAGAACATGTATTGGATTTTATTTTAAATAAGCTTAGGTGCATAAAATTATGTTGTGTTTCCATTAATTTGATGCTTCATGTACAGTTGGATAGCAATTATATGTCATGGAGAAAAAAGCTATGTTGTTTTCCTGCAAAGTTGAGGAGAAAAATAGTTCCTTACATTTCAGATATATGATGTTCAACAGCCGGTATAAATCACAAGAATTGTTAAATGATGTTTCTTTGTGCCATTTTGTAGATTTGAGATACGATTATATTTATTCTCCTAGATCTGGGGAGCAGGCAATATGCTTGTCTTACACAAGAGGAGTTGGCGACATATGGGTAATGCCTGTGTTAGATTAAAATTGTAGGAATACTTTAAGTAAACAAGGCTAAAGAGCATGTGAATTTCTACAAATTCAGTTTTAATTCATTAAGCAGTAGTTGTTTATATACAGCAGATATACCAACAAAAAATAGCAAAAAAATAGGAGAGTTTTAAGCTAATAACAATTAACCACTAACAAAGACTTCTACTAATAAAACTAGATAAACATGACCTAAAATAAAAAAACTTGAACTATCTCCTAAAATAATGAAATCAATCTAAAAATATGGAAGTAGTGGAGATCATGGATCAGAAAACACGTGTAGTGGCTCCAAAGGCACAATTTTAATACTCCTCCTTGCCTTTAAAGCTGCAAAATCCCAGCTTGTTTCTTAACACTTCAAGCTTGGATTTTAGCAATGCTTTAGTGAAGACATCAGCAACTTGATCATTAGTTTTGCAATAAACTAATGAAACTTCATCTTCCTTTTGAATTTCTCTTAGGAAATAGAACTTGATCTTGAAGTGCTTTGTCTTGTCATGAAAAATTAGATTGGAGGAGATTTGAATCGCTGCTTGATTGTCCACAAAGATCTGAGTTGGCTTATGTTGCACAAAACCTAAATCCTGTAGGATCTTCCTTAGCTATATAGCATGATTTGCAGCTAAAGTTGCTGCAATGAATTCAGCTTCAGCAGTACTTTATGCAACCACTTCTTGTTTTTTTGAGCACTAATTTATGACTCTCGAGCCAAAACTAAAACAATAGCCAGATGTGCTTTTCATATCATCAACAGAACCTCCTCAATCACTGTCAGAGAAACCCATCAATTTAAATTGGTTTTTCTTGGTATACTTGATACCATAATCAAGTGTTCCTCTGATGTGTCTTATAACTCTTTTGGCAGCTTGTAAGTGCTCTTCACTAGCACAATGCATGAACCTGGACAATAAACTTACAGCCTACACAATGTCAGGTCTTGAGGCTGTTAAGCACATGAGACACCCAATCAAACTTCTATAGTAACTCTCATTTACTTTGGCAGCACCATCTTCTTTGCAAAACTTCATTTTAACTTGCATTGCTGTGTTTTGAGGCTTGCATTCCTCCATGTGAAACTTTCTCAGGATTTCTTTGGCATATCTAGATTGGCTTATGAAGATTTCACTCTCTTGTTGCTTCACTTCCAGACCAAGGAAGTATGACATCAATCCTAAGTTTGTCAAGTCAAATTCTTTGAGCATTTTCAACTTGAATTCTTCAATGAGATCCTAATTGTTTCCCGTTACAAGCAAATCATCAACATAAATAGAAAGTATTTGTTACTACCATCCTTCTTCACATATAATGTCACCTCACTTAAGCTTTTAACAAAGCCCAAGCTTATCAAATGGTCATCTAAGCGGCTGTACCATGCCCTTGGAGCTTGTTTGAGGCCATACAAAGCCTTCTTTAACAAGTACACTTTCTCCTTGTCCTTGCACAATGAAACCATTTGACTGCTCTACATAAATTTCTTCTTCTAAGGAACCATTTAAAAAAGCTGTATTTACATCAAGTTGAAACACTTTCCAACTCTTATGTGCTGCAATTGCAAGTAGCAAATGAACGGTGTCAAGCCTAGCCACAAGTGCAAAAGTTTCTGAATAATCAACATCAAAAACTTGTGCATATCCTTTCACGACAAGCCTAGCTTTATTTTTGTTCACGGTCCCATCAGCATTGAGTTTTGTTCTAAAAACCCATTTGACACCAATCACTTTTCGGTTTGTTGGTTTATCAACAAGCTACCAAGTATCATTCCTCTCTATCATGTGGAGCTCTTCCTTCATCGCTTTTACCCACTTTTGCTCTTGCAAGGCTTCGTTGACATCAACTGGTTCCATTATAGCAACATTGCACCTTGCATAAATATTTGAAAGTGGTTTGGTTCCTCTAACTAGCTGGTCATCTACATCATCTTCATTGGGCTGATGGTCATTAGGAAACTGATCAGCTCCTCCTTTGCTCCAATCCTACTGCTCATCTTCCATGAAGACAATATCTTGACTAATGATTATCTTCTCAAACTGAGGCTAGTACACTCTATAGGCTTTTGACATGTCACTATAGCCTATAAAGATTCCTGGTACAGATTTCTTGTCAAGCTTATCTCTCTTAACTTGAGGAACATGAGAGAAACTCAAACAACCAAACACTTTTAGATTAGCAAGTGATGGTTTGTATCCAAACCATGCCTCGTATGGAGTTTGTCGAGTCTATTTTTTTTTATTTCCCATTCCTAATCTGATCTATACTAAACCCTATGCTTATCTAATGTAGACCCTCGACTTGAGTTAGGAATTTCGTTTTATTTTGGAGTCGCCACCCAACTGTGGTTAGGAAAAATTGAATTAGGACTAATTGAGCAGATTAATCCTAATTTAGACCACTAGTCAGCGTGATTTCCTCTTTTCGTTTTTTGTAAAAAGAGGAAAGGGAAAACCAAAGTTTCTGAGTTTGGAGGCTAACTTATTAAAACCCTAAGGTTACCACCTTAATCTCCTAAAATCTTAAACCTTATTCGAAATGTCTTTTATTTATTTTTAGTTGTCTTTTTGTTGTGTTTTTTAATAGCCTATTCTAAAAAAAAATGATTTTTGTTCTTTTTAGGGTTGCCTCAAATGGGTGCCTACGTACCTACTATTCAGGATCAAACTTGCTATAGTTCGCTTTTCCTGAAAAACTTTAATGTGTTGGTGATTTTTAATTATGAAATTTCTTTTGATTTATGTTTTTACCATTTTAGTATTTTTCTAAAAGAAATCTAAGCCTAAGCTTGATAATTTGATTTTTGAAAAAATAATAATTTTTAGGAAAAACCAATTTTGGATTTATTTAAGAAAATGATTTTTCTAAGTGATGAAAATTTCATTTTTTCTATTTTTCAACTATTATAAATTTTTATTGATCTTTATTAATTTTTTATAATTTTGATGATTTTTATTAATTTTTTTTATAATTTTTATTGAAAAATTTTCTCCTATATTTTTTATCTATCCCAAACTAAAATCTAAATTTTTGCTATTTTTTTTCTAATATATATTTTTTATCATTTTCTTTATATATTTTCATATTTTCATTATTTATTATTATAATTATTCATTCTTATTATTATTCATCCTAGATTAATTCCTAAAAAAAGCTAATCTAAATTCCAATATTTTTTCTATTTTTGAATTATACATAAAAAATAAATAAATAAATAAATAAATTCGAATAAATAAATAAAATAACTAACTAAATAAATAAGAAATAAATAAAAAAAATCAAAAAATCCGACTTACCTATATCCGGGTCGGTGCGCCAGTCGGGGTCGGATCGGGTCGATCGGGTACGGCGTCTGGGAGTGCTCGTTGACAGCGTTCCGGTGGCTTTTTGCGGCGTTTAAAGGCGGCTTCCGAGCTTTTAAGGGATGGGGAACTCAACCGTGGCGGTGGTTTTCTTCAAAATCGCCTCCAGGTGGTGGTTTCGAGCTCGATCGGCGGTTGCGGGTTGAAGAATTCTGGCGAGGCTTCGATTCTCTCTTTTTTCTCTCTTTTCCTCACTTTTTTTTCGTGCTCCAGCTTCCTCCTTTCCTCCTCTATTTATAGCCGCTCAAAAACTCCTATGGATAAGCTCAAATCCGCCGATTGGTTAAACCCATTTTTTTTTTCGTTTCGGATTCGGCCTTATCTCGGAGATTTGATGTTAATCCATTGTTTTTCTGTGATTTATCTGATGGATTTGGCTTAAAATCGAAAGTAATCCAAAAGATTTGAGGAAAAACGAACGATTCCGCCTTCGTCGGACTTGCTCCGGCTTCCTCTCGCGTCTGTTCGGGTGAAGGAGATGATCATGTGCGAGGCGCGTGACTCTTTCTGGCCAATCATACGCTGCCATGTGGTAGCTTGAGGTAAAAGCAAAAAAAGATTGCACAGAGTGCTCGCGGGGGGATTCGAACTCGGGACCTCAGGCCTTTCGTGCGTTTTCGGGCGGACATGCGAACCAGTTGAGCCGGCTCAATTCTCGGTTTTATTCATTATGCAAATTGTATATATGTCTTGTATTTTTTATTATTTTTTTATTATTTTGAAATTCTAAAAATTGGTAAAAATTATTTAACTCTTTTTATTGCCATTTCTGCAATTATTTCCAAAATTGATGTATTTTTCCTATTTATTTTATTTTTTGAATATTTTTCCTATTTTTGCTAAACTAGAGAAAAAAATGGAAAAAATTGAAAAAAATGGTAATTGATTATTGTTGATTATTAGGGAAAAAATATGGTGTTTACGGTTGCCCCTCTTTGTAGTAAAGTTTGAAAAACTTAACTACAAAGACAAGAAAGACGCCATTTTTGGCCTCTTGATTGAATAGATAACGCCTTGGTTTGACTAGTTATCTGGAATTGGGTCTCTAGTAGGAAAATGCTCTACGAGCTAATAATCCCACGAGTATTTTGTGATGGTTGGTATTGCTTAGGGAATGGTCTTAAACAACCTAGCAATCACGGAGTAATATATCATCCTAAAAAGTGTTTTATGGGCTAACTAAGTAACGATAGGAAACATCTCGAGGATTGTTTAGGAGTGTGTTATTGTAAGTGGAATAGCTGATGATAGGAAGCGTCTTAACGGACTAGCAACCTTGAAGAGAAGATTGTCTTAGGATGCGCTCTTATGAGCTGGCTACTTATCAACAGAAGCGTCTGGCTAGACTAGCAGCTGTTTGGGAAAATACCTTCGAATAGTGCTCTTATGAGCTGACTAATCGGTTATCGATACATTTGAAAAGTGCTCTTATGAGCTGACTAATTGATAGATTCGAAAAGTGCTCCTCTGAGCTAACTAATCGATGGATTTGAAAGTGCTCTTCTGAGCTAATTGATAGATTCAAAAAATGCTTATATGAGCTAACTAATCAATAGCTTCAAAAAGTACTCCTGTGAGCTTACTTTAAGAAAGGGTGACTAAGAAAGTGCCCCTTTGCGGGCTAACTAACCTATAGCGAGAGGACATGCCTCAGAAGGTGCCCCTATGGGCTGACGTTTTTGAAGGGATGTTTGGGAAAGTGCCCCATTGTAGGCTGACTAACCTATGGTGGGAAGTGTCTTCTTAGACTCACGACCCTGGGGAAGAAATGCTTCGAAAGGTACCTCTACAGGCTGACCTTAGGAAGATATATTTAGGAAAGTGCCCCATTGTGGGCTGACTAACCTACAGAGAGGAACGTCTTAAAAAGTGTCCTTATGGGCTAACCTTAAGAGAGAATGTTTAGGGAAGTGCCTCAATATAGGCTGGCATTTTCAAGGGAATGTTTAGACAAGTGCCCTATTGTGGGCTGACTAATCTTATGCTTTTTGAAAGTTCTTCTACTGACTGAGTTAAATGATTTGATGTTTTCATGATATGTGGATGATAGTTATTTGTTCTAATATGCTTACCAACTTATCGCGGATAGCAACCAAACAACCAAACCTTCGTGCTGGTTTGCTCCTGCTTCGCTTATTCTTGCTTTAACACAGGGTTGAAGGTCTTGATGCGCTTCCTTTCTTGTGCGTATGGCTCTTTTGACAGTAGTGTTATCCTACTAATGCACCAGGTTTTAATGCTCAAAAGTAGGTAGAATTATATTACAAAATTTATTGATATTCATTATCATTTCTATGTTTATCATTCATTGGTGAAGTGATGGGTAATGTGTTTAGGAATGTTTGCTTTAATGAGATTTGGTTGGATTTATCGACTATTTAGAGACATTAACTTTGCTTGTAAAAAATGAAAACTAGACTCAATGAAATTTGTATTGAATATTGGCTTTCATAAATAATGGCAAAATTTCAATTCCCTTGCCTAAGGATAGTACATCTTAACAGCATCTGCATTAATGGGGTCTCTCAATTCTGAACCGTCCATTTGAGTTAATATCAGAGCACCTCCAGACAATACCTTCTTTACCACATAGGGACCCTCATAGTTTGGGGTAAATTTCCCTTTGGAATCTTGGGCATTCAGGTGAACTTTCTTTAGCACCAGGTCCCTTTCTTTGAAGCATTGAGGCCTCATTTTCTTGTTAAATGCTCAGGTCATCCTTTGTTAGTAACACTGGCCATGACATAATGCAGTGAGTCTTTTTTTATCAATCAAATTCAGTTGATCAAGTCTCTTCTTCACCCAGTCTGCTTCAGTTAACTGAGTTTTTGACAGAATTCTGAATGATGGTATTTCGACCTCGACTAGCAAGACTGCGTCAGTACCGTATACCAATGAATATGGGGTAGCTCCAGTAGATGTTCTAATTGAGGTCCTATAAGCCATGAGAGCAAACGACAACATTTCGTTCCAATCTTTGTAAGTAATTGTCATTTTTTCGATGATCTTTTTGATATTTTTGTTGGCTGCTTCTACTGCCTCGTTCATCTGAGGTTGGTAGGGAGTTGAATTTCTATGGTTTATGTGGAATTGTTGACATAAACCTACCATCGATGTGTTGTTAAGATTGGTACCGTTGTCAGTGATGAATGACTCAGGAACTCCATATTGAGCTATTATGTCCCTCTTCAAGAATCGGACTATTACCCCTTTGGTGACATTAGTATATGATGAAGCTTCTACCCACTTGGTGAAGTAATCAATTGCTACCAATATGAACCCGTGGCCATTGGATACTGTCGGAGTGATCGGGCCGATTATGTCGATTCCCCACATGCAGAAAGGCCATGGTGCTGACAATGAGTGCAGCTCGTTGGGCGGAGCATTTAACCGGTTTGCGTACACTTGACACAAATGACAGTGCTTGACATATTTGATGCAATCTGATTCCATGGTTAACCAATAGTAACCCAACCTCATGATTTTTCGGGCCAACATGTAACTGTTCATATGAGGTCCACATACCCCTTCATGTACTTCTTTCATCAGTTCACATGCCTCATTTTTTTCCATACATCTTAGCAAGGTGGTATCAGACAATCTTTTGTAAAGCACAGACCCACTTAATAAGAAATGACTTGCTAACCTTCTAAGTGTCCTTTGGTCATTCTTGCTAGCCATTTCAGGGTATTTACTTTCTTGGAGAAAAGTTTTGATGTTGTGATACCAGGGCTTATCATCTTGTGCTTTTTCAATTGCTAAACAGTAGGCGGGCCGATTTTTTATGTCTATTTTCAACGGTTAGACTTCAGCTCTCCTTGTTATCTGAATCATAGATGCTAGTGTGGCAAGTGCATCTGCAAACTGATTCTGAGTTCTTGGGACGTATGTGAAAGTGATTGCCTTGAATTCTTCGATTAGCTCTATCAAATGTTGATGGTATGGTACTAGTTTGGGGTCTTTAGTCTTATATTCCCCTTTTGTCTATAATATGATAAGTGATGAATCTCCTTACACCTCTAATTCACGGATTTCCATTTGGCAATCCATTTTGAGGCCGATGATGCATGTCTCATATTCCGCGATATTATTAGTATATGGAAATGTGAGCCTTGTTGCTGAAGGGAATTGTGTTCCGTTTGGGGATATCAACACTACCCCGATCCTACAATCGAATACATTGGCAGCTCCGTCGAAGAACATTTTCCACTTAGGGTTTCGCTCTATCCTACAATCTTCTACTGATGTACCTTCCACTGTTAATATATTTTCATCAGGGAATTGGGCTTGTAGTTCTTGGGAATTTCCCTGGACAGGGTGCTCTACCAATTGGTCGGCTAAAGATTGCCCTTTCATCGAGTTTTGATTTATGTATGTGATATCAAACTCCGATAAGAGTATTTGCCATTTAGAGATTCTCCTTATCAAAACGAGCTTCTCTACCAAGTACTTTAGAGGATCATGTCTTGTCAGCAGCTCAATATGATAGTAAAGGGTGTATTGCCTCGATCGGTGCATGACCCAAATCAGAGCACAACAAGTCCTCTCTACTTTTGAATACCTCTGTTCCCCATCTGTGAATTTCTTGCTTAGATAATATATGGAACGCTCTCTTCCCTCGTCATCTTTCTGCCCTAGCACGCACCCCATGGATTCAGGGAGTATCGTGAGGTATAAGAATAAGGGTTTCCCTTACTTTGGGACTATCAAGACTGGAGGCCTTACGAGATAGTCTTTGATCATCTTGAATGTTTCTTCACATTCGTCGTCCCATTCTACTACGGCATTCTTTTTCAACAAACGGAATAGTGGACGGCACTTATCTATGAGCTGTGAGATAAAACGAGCTATGTAATTTAACCTTCCCAGCAGACCTCTTACTTCTTTGTCAGTGCGTGGAGAAGGTAGCTCTAGTATAGACTTTACTTTGTCAGGGTCGATTTTAATGCCTTTCCGGCTTATGACAAACCCTAACAACTTGCCCGTTGTGACCTCAAAAGTACACTTCTTCGGATTTAACTTGAGCTGGAATTTACTCAATCGTTTAAACAACTTTCTCAGGATATCTGTATGGCTTTCTTCTTCTTTAGACTTGGCTATCATGTCGTCGACATATACTTCGACTTTTCGATGCATCATGTCATGAAGTATCATGACCATGGCTCTCTGGTACGTTGCCCCGGCGTTTTTCAGGCCGAAGGGCATGACTTTATAACAGAAAGTCCCCTATGTTGTGATAAAAGTCGTCTTGATTTTATCTTCTTCAACCATTTTTATCTGGTTATATCCTGAGAAACCATCCATAAACGAGAAAAGATGGTTTCCTCCAGTGTTGTCCACTAGAACATCAATGTGAGATAGGGGGAAGTTATCTTTTGGTGTTGCTTGTTTTAAGTCCCGGAAGTCTATGCATACGCGTACTTTTCCATTCTTTTTTAGAACGGGGACTATATTAGCTACCCATTCTGGGTAGTCAGATACTTCAATGAACCCTACTTCTAGCAATTTCTTGACTTCTTCTTTAATCTTTAGTAAGATGTTAGGCCTAAATCTTCTCAATTTCTGTTTTTTAGATTTGACATCTTCCCTTGTGGGAAGCCTATAAACCACTATTGATTGGTCTAGTACTGGCATGTCACCATATGACCAGACGAACATATCTGCATACTTAGTTAACGGCTCGATCATCTCACGTTTTTGCTCGGCACTCAAACCGGTCCCGATCTTGAGGTTTTTAGGTTTCTCAATGCTTCCTAGATTTACTATCTCCACCAGCTCGTTGATTGAAATTTCGCTTTGTTCATGTTTTTGCCAATTTTCTTGTATTATTTCGTGGTCAAGGATATCGCCTCCAACAACTGACCCACCAGCATTGGAAACGATATTAGTTTTTTTATTTTCTACCTGCGCGAAATGTCCCTAATGTTCGATGGTAGGAGATCTGGGTGAAGTAAAATGAAAGCAGATATATATAAGTAAGACAAATTGTAATTTATTGAATTATGTAAAGAAGTCTCAATAAAAATTGTTTAACAATTGTTCTCTATCTTTGAGCTGACCTAGAGCTATTAATAGGATAATAGAACCAATTATTGAGAGCTGGATGCTGTTTGGACGTGCGAGGGGTTGGGCTCCCATTGCTGACGTCATCTTCGCTTATCCTTGGCTCTTGAATGGTAATTGCTTGTCTGAATGATTGTTGGAGGGGTGGAATGCGCATCTGGGTGTAGCTTGGCTTCTCTTTCTTTTTGCCTCTGACACCTCTGGCTTGTGCTTCTTCCTGGGCTGTAGGAACGTACCCTAGTCCAAACGTCCCTTGCTGCCCCTCCTTAAACTGATGGCCTTCCTTGCTGGTCACCATATTCACCTCGTTGAATATTTGGAGACCAAGGTCTTCGGAACCATCATCCCCAATGTAAGGTATGGCGGTTTCTTTGTAGATGGCATAATCTTGCTCTCCCAGTACTGTGACAATCTGCCCATTTGCGATGAATTTGACCTTTTGATGGAGGCTTGAGGGTATTGCTCCAGCGGTGTGTATCCATGGCCTTCCTAAAAGTAAGTTGAAAGATCTTGGGATGTTGAGGACTTGAAAGGAGATGTAGAACACTTGCGGACCAATCTCTACCAGCAAGCTTATTTCCCTTACTATGTCTCTTTTTGACTTGTCGAAAGCCCTGACCACCGTCGAGCTAGGTTTAATATTGCTTGGATTGACCCCCAATAAGTCGAGGGTAGCCAATGGGCAAACATTGAGGGATGAACCGTTGTCGATGAGTACTCGGGAGACAATCATGTCATTGCACTTCACCACTATGAATAGTGGTTTTGTATGTTGGTCTCCATCTTCTCCTAGCTTTTTGGGGGAAAAAGATATCTGGTCCATGGTGAAGATAGAATCTACCACATGACTTAATTTGTCTGTAGCAATGCCTTCTGGTACCTGGATCTGTTTGAGCACTTTGAAGAGTGCTTCCCTGTAGGGTTCGGAGGTCGTAAGGAGGCTCATGAGTGATATTTGGGCTGGAACCTTGTTTAGTTGTTCCATGATCTTATATTCGCTCGCCTTGACCATTTTTGTAAATGCGGAGAGCCCCTCTTCCTTTTCCCCTCCTATCTCCATGTTGGGTTCCTCAGTTGAGATTTTATATTTCGGGTCATAAACTCCCCTAGAGCGGGTGATTCCTCCTACCATAGGGGGTCGCTCTTGCTCGAGGGTCTGATAGTCAAATGGTGCGGCCTTATACCTCTCGACAGGTATTGTGACATTGAACACATATCTCTTCTTTGGGATTTGTATCTTGGTTGACTGTCTTTCATAGCATTTTATGACCTTTGGCTTTTGATTTGAATTGATCATGTTCACAGACTTCTCCCCTTCTTTTGGTGGGTTGTCCTCTTTCTCAAACTCGAGCCCCCATCCGCTAGGCGACCTATATACAGTTGGGGTGTAAGAATAGTTCACCAGGTACTCAAATCTCCCATGTGACTCTCCCAAGGTGTCGATTGTTGGGTCTCCGGCTAACTATCTCTTTTTGATATGTGGTTTGGGGTTTTCTCTGGAGTTTGACGGGAATGCATTTTCTACTGGTCTGTCTCTTTTTGCTTGGAGGATTCTTTGGGAGCCGACTCTTCGGATGTGATCATATTGACGGTGGGCTTATGATTGGGCAGCGGATTGGTGTTGACATTGGGCGCTAGGGTGTTAACAAAGTCTAGCTGCACAATCCCTGCGTCAATCAGATCCTGGATTTTGTTTCGGAGCCTCCAGCATCGGTTTGTAGAATGCCCCTCTTGGCCCATATGATAGTCACATTTGAGGCTTGAGTTGAAGTTTCTGGGCTTATACCGGTCGTTTGGGATTTCGAAGTTGATCAAATTATCCGCCCGCAGCCGAGTAAAGACCTGGCTGAGCGGGATCGGAATTGGAGTGGACTGTCTCGGGACTCTGGCAGCTTGGGCGTGATTTGCCGGGGAGTGCTGGCCTGGGGCGCTTGTAGTCTGGAATGTCACACGAGTTCCAGCCTTGTCCGCTTTACTGGAGTTGACTGTGCTTACAGTAGACTCCTTGGCTTTGTTACCTCCCAAGGGCCTTTGTGATGATGTGACCTTGGGAGGATCCATTGTTTGGAGTCTGCCTGTTGTGATGGCATTCTCAATCCAGCACCCTGTGGCCACTACTTCTGCAAAACTAGATGACGTCTGGCCCACTAGATGTGAGAAGTAGGTCTTGTCCAAAGTGTTGACGAATATGAATGTCAAATCTTTTTCAGAAATCGGGGTTGCTACCCTGGCGGCTTGAGCTCTCCATCGCTGAGCATATTCTTTGAAAGACTCAGCGTGTCTCTTTCGAAGACTTCCTAGATCAATCACTGAGGGGGTGACTTCGATGTTGAACTTATATTGGTCGTAGAACGCCCGGGCGAACCTTTCCCAGGTATTGACTTGATTGAAATCCAGGTGGGCATACCAGACTAAGGCAGGACCTGTAAGGCTATCCTGGAATGTCTGGATCATCAGTTGGTCATATTGAGCATATTTGCTCATCTTCCAGGCGTATACCCTTGTGTGCATCTTGGGGCATCCGATGCCGTCATACTTTTCAAATTTTGGGGTCTTGAATTTATCGGGGTATACCTCCTCCCCATATGCTAGCAAGCTGGTGATCCTGGCTTGTTCGAAACCGTCAGACCCCTCTATTGTTTTCATTTTGTCAGCCAGCTGTTGGAAGAGTCTCTTTTCCATCTCTTTTTGTCTCTCCTCCATCTCCTTCTTTAAGTCATCAGAGGTTGGACCCTGGTTGACTCTCGGCTCATACTCAAAGGCCGGGTTGATGTGGGAATTGATTTCCTCATATTCTAGAGGCTGCCCCTCCACTGCCTTCCCTTTTCTAGCCCCTGAATGTTCTTCTTGAGTCGGCTGGGTGGTGCGAAGGAGGCCAATGCTTTCAGTTAGAAGGTGGACTTGTGCAGCTAGCTGCTGAACCGTTTGTTCTAGGGATACGATCCTAGAGTCTGAAGTAGTGTCAGCACTTGTGTTGTTGCGGTTGTCGCCACTGTTTGCCATTTTGGTTCTTGAACGTGTTCAGATTGGGCTTCTGGGAGGGTTCGGTTGTTTGGGAGTTATTTTTGATACCTAGCGTGCATTTTTTCTTAGTATGATGTATGCATGAAAATGCGATGCATGTGTCACACAGATGCTAAAATAAAGGGGCCAACAATTGATTGATGATACTGAAACTTTATTTTTATTAATATTGGAAACTTTGGAGTTTGATACTTAAAAAAAATGAAAAAAGTACAATAGATCTATTTTCTAATTCTCTTGGTCTTCTGTTGTGTAGACTCAGGTTTCCCATTGATGACAGCTTCCAATTCCTTGACTCTGGCTTGGGTCTTTTCCAGCTAAGCTTCCAAGGCTTTATTTCTTTGATCAGATTCCTTGAATCGGCCTTTCCAGATATCTTTTTTATAATCTGCAACCTCAAAATATACTTCCATTTGGGCACTGACCTGTTCTAGGTAGATTTCCAACTCTGGGTTTACCTTGTCTGACTTAGGTTAGGTAACATCTAGGACCCGGTATGCTCTTTCCCCTGTCTGATATAGCTGGTGGATCACGAACTCCCTGGTGGCTCGATATTTTTGCCCACTTCACCGTCCAGCTCTCCGAGGTCTACATTCGGGCTCTTGATTCGGGCTTCTCAAAGTGCTTTGACTTCTGCCAACTTAGCAAATTTCTCAGCTACTAATAAGTTCGGACCTTGGTATTCAAATGTGACTGCTTCCAATGAGGGCTGATAAACTATGTCTTGAATAGTACCGAACTGGTGGACCACTGAGTTGGGATGATAACCTATACATCCGTTGATACCGATTAGAGGCACGGCTTGAAAGTTACTGCAGGTTAAGATAACTTTGTCACAGTAACTCCATTTTGCTGTCCACAATATGTTGTCGGCACTGAAACTTTTAAGCACTTCTACCCAACTGTGGCTAGTAAGGTTGTCGGGCAGCTTTATCTTCTCTATACACGAGTCCACAAGATCCACTTGTTGAGCCAAGGTTTTCCGGATCATGTTCAGCCTGAAATACTTGAGGTGGCTTACAAACCGTATCAGGATAAAGTTGATATTTGAGCGGAGGATCCCATGGCCTTTTTTCTTAACAAAGTTTAAGTTCTGGATCTGTTCAGTCAATACAGTCGGGATGTAAGATTTTCCTTCCAGGAATTGGGCCACCAGTTTTGCGACTCAGTAGTGGATATAGAAAGTTCCAGTGGGGAAGAGTATGGTGGCGAAAGCTGTCAAGATCAAAGAACCCACCCTTTTTTGTCTGTAACTCTTAGGATCCCCACACAATATGTCTTTCCTGTCCCCATTATCTTCTCGGGCGATGAACCAGGCTTCCAACTCATCCATCCGTATGCAGTATCCGTTACAGTCTGCTAGGGCCTTGTTGATTGCGATTTTGCGGATACCCAGGAGTTTGCTGAAGATACCGGCTAGCCTGGCCTCAAGATCCAGTACATAGACCTCGTTGGTTAATGCTGGAGCCTGTAGCAGTTGTGTGTACTCTTCCAGGGTATGAGTAATCTCATGTGGCCTAATGAAGAAAGCTGTGGGTTCTATTTCCCATAGGTAGAGCATGGCCCATACCAAAGGCAAGTTCGTTTCCATCTTCATCAGTGAGAGGATGGGCCCTATTTTCTGCTGAATGAAGGCTTGCTCCTCTGGGTTGTACAGGGTGAACCAGTGGTCTAGTACCAATTTCGGGTCCAGAGGTTTGCATTCTCGAATTTCTTTGTGGAGGAGGCGGTCAATTGTGGAACTAGCCATCTATTACAACAGAAATTTCTAATTACAGCAAGAACTATGTTACAATGATAGCATTACAGGGAAATGTATCTGAACTCCGTGAACAGAATAAAAGTATTACATCATCAATCATTTGTCAGCCTATGATGTCGTGTATGCAAATAGGTAGGTTCTAACAGGTTTCCAAGCTCTATGGCCTCCCGCATTCTCGGAGAAATGGATCTCAGGCCATATCGAAGCGTTGGGTGGGGTAGCCTAATCAGTCTCGAACGGTGATCATATCACTTCGCCCGAAACCTATACAATGGCCCCCCATCTTAGGGTCCTAAGACGGCCCGGGTTTGACCGTATCTACTCACACAATTATATGCATGCAGACTCAACAACAAAAGTAAATAACTGATCCTAAATCTAGTTAAATCCCTGAAAGGTTAGCAACGGTATAACAATCAACAGACATTTATTGAAAAAGCAGTTCGTGGAGATTCAGGTGGCTAGCCTACTAGAGAGCAGGTCCCCAGCAGAGTCGCCATCCTGTCGAGTCTAATTTTTTTTATTTCCCATTCCTAATCCGATCTATACTAGACCCTATGCTCATTTAATGTAGACCCTCGACTTGAGTTAGGAATTTCGTTTTATTTTGGAGTTGCCACCTAACTGTGGTTAGGAAAAATTGAATTAGGACTAATTGAGCAGATTAATCCTAATTTAGACCACTAGTTAGCGTGATTTCCTTTTTTTGTTTTTTGTGAAAAGAGGAAAGAGAAAACTAAAGTTTCTGAGTTCAGAGGCTAATCTATTAAAACCCTAAGGTTACCACCATTATCTCCTAAAATCTTAAACCTTATTCGAAATGTCTTTTATTTATTTTTAGTTGTCTTTTTGTTGTGTTTTTAAATAGCCTATTCTTTAAAAAAATGATTTTTGTTCTTTTTAGGGTAGCCCCAAATGGGTGCCTACGTACTTGCTATTCATGATCAAACTTGCCGTAGTTCGCTTTTCTTGAAAAACTTTAATGTGTTGGTGATTTTTAATTATGAAATTTCTTTTGATTTATGTTTTTACCATTTTAGTATTTTTCTAAAAGAAATCTAAGCCTAAGCTTGATAATTTGATTTTTGAAAAAATAATAATTTTTAGGAAAAACTAATTTTGGATTTATTTAAGAAAATGATTTTTCTAAGTGATAAAAATTTCATTTTTCCTATTTTTCAACTATTATAAATTTTTATTGATCTTTATTAATTTTTTATGATTTTATTAATTTTTTATAATTTTTATTAATTTCTTAAATTTTTTATTAATTTTTCTTGAAAAATTTTCTCCTATATTATTTATCTATCCTAAACTAAAATCTAAAATTTTGCTATTTTTTTTATAATATATATATTTTTATCATTTTCTTTATATATTTTCATATTTTTATTATTATTATTACAATTATTCATTCTTATTATTATTCATCCTAGATTAATTCCTAAAAAAAACTAATCTAAATTCCAATATTTTTTCTATTTTTGAATTATACATAACAAATAAATAAATAAAGAAATTCAAAAAAATAAATAAAATAACTAAATATATAAATAAGAAATAAATAATAAAAAAATCCGACTAACCTAGATCTGGGTCGGTGTGCCGGTCGGATCGGGTCAATCGGGCACGGCATCTAGGAGTGCTCGTTGACGGTGTTCCGACGGCTTTCTGCGGCGTTTAAAGGCGGCTTCCGAGCTTTTAAGGGATGGGGAACTCAACCGTGGCGGTGGTTTCTTCAAGATCGCCTCCAGGTGGTGGTTTCGAGCTCGATCGGCGGTCGCGGGTTGAAGAATTCTGGCGAGGCTTCGATTCTCTCTTTTTTCTCTCTTTTCCTCACTTTTTTTTCGTGCTCCAGCTTCCTCCCTTCCTCCTCTATTTATAGCCGCTTAAAAACTCCTCCGAATAAGCTCAAATCCGCAAATTGGTTAAACCCATTTTTTTTTCGTTTCAGATTCGGCCTTATCTCGGAGATTTGATGTTAATCCATTGTTTTTCTGTTATTTATCTGATGGATTTAGCTTAAAATCGATAGTAATCCAAAAGATTTGAGGAAAAACGAACGATTCCGCCTTCGTCGGACTTGCTCCGGCTTCCTCTCGCGTCTGTTCGGGCGAAGGAGATGATCACACATGAGGCGCGTGACTCTTCTTGGCCAATCATATGCTGCCACGTGGCAGCTTGAGGCAAAAGCAAAAAAAGATTGCACAAAGTGCTCGCGGGGGGATTCGAACTCGGGACCTCAGGCCTTCCGTGCGTTCTTGGGCGGACATGCGAACCAGCTGAGCCGGCTCAATTCTCGGTTTTATTCATTACTCAAATTGTATATATGTCTTGTATTTTTTATTATTATTTTATTATTTTGAAATTCTAAAAATTGGTAAAAATTATTTAACTCTTTTTATTGCCATTTCTGCAATTATTTTCCAAAATTGATGTATTTTTCCTATTTATTTTATTTTTTGAATATTTTTCCTATTTTTGCTAAATTAGAGAAAAAAATGGAAAAAATTGAAAAAAATGGTAATTGATTATTATTGATTATTAGGGTAAAAATGGGGTGTTTATAGAGTTATGTTGTTGAGAGCCTTGGTGGGTAATTGATTCAACAAGAAGATTGCGGTATTAGCACCCTTTACCTAAAAATTCTTAGGCAAATTCTTCTCGTGCAACATGCAGCGAGTCATTTCCATAATAGTCCTGTTCATCCTCTCACTTACACCATTTTGTTGTGGGGTGTAAGAAGTAGTAAGTTGACGGTCAATCCTTGCTTCCTCACAAAACTTGTTAAATTGATTGGAGGTATACTCCTTTCCATTGTCAAATCTTAAGACCATCATTTTACAGCCACTTTGGTTTTCAATCCAAGCCTTATATCTCAAGAACACATTAGCCACTTCTGTCTTGAATCTAAGGAAATAAATCCAACACATCCTTGCAAAATCATCAATAAAGGCAATTTAGTACTTACTACCTTTTAGAGATGGTGTCATGAATGGCCCTCCAAGGTTCGTGTGAATAAGTTCAAGCTTCTTTATGGCCCTCCAAGCTGTTTTTAGGAATGGTAGCCTATGTTGCTTGCCAAATCGACAAGCTAGACAACTCGAAAGGGTGTCACCCAAAAAATCGACGCCTCGAGCCATGCCTTACCTTTGTAATTTCAACACTGCAGCATGATGGAAATGTCCCAGTCTCTTGTGCCAACGATTAGTGACATTGTTGGACACATAGAATGCTTGCTGCTCCTCATTTATCAAATCAAGAGAGAAGCATTTTCCTCTCATTTTGATAGAAAATACCTCCTGACCATCAACATCTTTAATTTTACAAGTTTTTTTTAGCTAAATAACACCTCATACCCTTTCTCAATTAATTGAACAACATTTAATAGGTTCCGATCAATCTCAGGAACATACAAAACATCAGAAATTATCTTCATGCCAGTTGCAGTTTCAATTGCAATCAGACCTATACCCTTTACATCAATAAACTGACCATTTCTGACTCTTACCTTAGAAATAGGAGTTTTATCAAGCCTTTTGAAAAGCTCGATATTGTTGGTCATGTGGTTGGTGCAACCACTGTCAATAAGCCAATTTTCACCTTGCTCATGAACCTCATAACATGATGCTACGAACAACTACTCCTCTTCTTGCCGGTTTACAACTTGCATCTCATTTGCTTGTTGCTTGCCTTTTACTTTGCAAATTCTCTCTTCATGCCCCATTTGGTTACATTTGTTACACCTTGCATCCGGTCTACTCCAACACTTTGCTGGAACATGATTTGTTCTTCCACAATGAATCTACCAGTAGTTGGAATTATTTTGTTTTTCTTCCATTTCTTCTTCTTATCTTTACTAGATCCTTGGCTTTGACAAATTTGAAGCTTGGCTTGCATTGCACCTTCCAATGATCCTTCTTCTCTTAGTTGTCTCCTTTGCTCTTGAGCCTCAAGAGCATTGAGAAGTTTTGATAGGGTAATTTCAGATAAGTTTCTAATTTCCTTAAGCGCAGAAATTTTACCTTCAAACTTCTATGGTAATGTAACTAATAGCTTTTCTACAACCCTGCTATCAGGCACATTTTCACCCATGAGTCTAAGTTCGTTGATGATTTTCAACAACCGATTAGCATACTCTTTAGTTGTCTCAGAATCCTTCATCCGTTGTAACTCGAACTCTCTTTTGAGATTCAAGATCCTAATGCTTTTTGTTTTAGCACTTCCTTGAAACTCATTTTTAAGGTACTGCCAAATTAGATAAGCAATTTTTAGATTCATGATCTTGGTAAAAAGGTTTTTAGACATAGTTGAAAACAGGCAAGACTTAGCTTTGAACAATTTTGAGATCTTCTTCTCATGATTCTTGATCTGCTGTACCGTGGGGTCTTCGATGAGTGGTGGAACAACCAACTCTCGCTCATCAACTTCCCAAAGATCACAGGCTTGCAGATATGTTGTCATTTTGACAACCCATGATTGATAATTTTCACCAGTGAACACAGGAGGTGGAATGGGTGTAAAGTTGTTTGAAGCCATTTGTGATTGCTCTTCAGAAAAAAAAAAAAAAAGTGCTTAACGAGAACCTTTTACTCAGCTGGCAAAAACACTCGTGTTTACACTCAACTTTCTTATGGGATGTACACACAAGTCCCTTAAGAAAATTGGCTCTGATACCAATTGTTAGATTAAAATTGTAGGAATACTTTAAGTAAACAAGGCTAAAGAGCACGTGAATTTCTGCAAATTCAGTTTTAATTCATTAAGCAGTAGCTGTTTATATACAGCAGATACACCAACAAAAAATAGTAGAAAAATAGGAGAGTTTTAAGCCAATAACAACTAACCACTAACAAAGACTTCTACTAATAAAACTAGATAAACATGACCCGAAAAAAAAAACTTGAACTAACTCCTAAAATAACGAAATCAATCTAAAAATATGAAAACAGTAGAGACCATGGATCAGAAAACACGTGTAGTGACTCCAAAGGCACACTTTAATAGCCTGCTTGACCTTTTTGTCTCTATCTTGTTTGAGTGGTAGTAAACTACAATGCAGAAAAGCCAAAAAATGATGGAAAGGACTGCAATGTAGAATAGAACCTAAGCTAAATAATCCATTGGTTCATCTCTGATAAGTTTAGTAATAAAATTTTGTGTGGTATTTAAAATTTATTCGCAGATGATCAGCGATGAATTTGAAGTGATCCTCGTGAATGCAGGTATAAGGACAAAAACTAAAACCAAATATAAAGGATGAAACCAAAAATGGATAAACCAAATATGTGACTTAGATGAAGGCACTACTTAGGTGCATTGACTTCTCAGCCTATAGCCAAGATGTCCTTATAAGAACACAGGAACCAACGTGAAGAAATCATCAGGCACTGTGAAATAATCGTAGTTTGTTGAATACAATGAGAAGCCCACATGTTTTAGCCATCCCTTTTCCTGCACAAGGTCATGTTATTCCCTTGCTAGAAGTTTCACAATGCCTAGTGAGTTTCGGCTTCAGAATCACATTCGTCAATACAGATTTCAACCATGAACGCGTCATGAAAGCGATGACCAATAACGACTTGCTTGGAGATAAGATTCGTCTGGTTTCAATCCCAGATGGGTTGGAAGCATGGGAGGATAGGAATGATTTGGGAAAGCTATGTACATCAATCCTTCAGGTGATGCCTGAGAAGCTAGAGGAGTTAATAAATAGTATCAATAGACAAGAAGAAGATAAAATCACTTGTGTTATTGCTGATGAGAGTATGGGATGGGCACTTGAAGTTGCTCATAAGTTGAAAATCCCGAAAGTCGCATTCTGGCCTGCGTGTGCGGCGCTGTTGGCCACAGGATTTTGCATTCCACAATTGATCGAAGACGGAATCATCAGCACTGATGGTGAGTAACCTTTTTTAGCAATTTTTCTGGCCCCCAAATTTGACTTCTTCATGTGGATTGACGTTTCTTGTTCCAGGAACACCAATTAGGAAGGAGATGTTTCAACTGGCACCAGGCATGCCTTCCATGGACCCTGCAAACCTAGCATGGGCCTGCTTCGATGACTTGGTTGTACAAAAGATAGCTTTCAACGTTATGGAGAGTAACAACAGAACAGTGAAACTAGCAGATTGGATGGTTTGCAATTCATCGTATTGTCTAGAGCCAGGGGCATTCGACTTTACTCCTAGAATCCTACCAATAGGCCCTCTTTTGGCAAGCAACAGGCTAGGCAGTCCTGCAGGTTGCTTCTGGCCAGAAGACTTAAACTGCTTAAAATGGCTTGACCAACAACCTCCTCGCTCCGTAGTCTATGTTGCCTTTGGCAGCTTCACGGTTTTCAACCAAATCCAGTTCCAGGAGCAAGCTCTAGGACTCGAACTTTCAAACAGACCCTTCCTATGGGTTGTCAGGCCCGATATCACTAGTGATACCGACGATTTCTATCCAGAGGGGTATCTAAACAGAGTTGCTGCAAAGGGAAAGTTGGTGGGTTGGGCACCCCAACAGAACGTTCTATCTCATCCTTCGATTGCTTGCTTCCTAAGCCATTGCGGTTGGAATTCCACAATGGAAGGTGTGAGCAATGGGGTTCCTTTCTTGTGCTGGCCATATTTTGCAGACCAATTCCTCAACGAGAGTTATATCTGCGATGCCTGGGGTACGGGATTGAGGTTTGTCCGCAATGATAGCAGGATCATCACAAGAGGAGAAATCAAGTACAAAATAGATCAGTTGCTTGATGATGAGAAATTCAGGAGCAGAGCTTTGGAACTCAAGAGTAAGGTCGTGACTAGTGTCAAGGAAGACGGTGAATCTCGCCGAAATTTCACCAACCTTGTCGAGTGGATGAAAGCCTTATAAGATCCTTCCCCACAATCATATACCTAGATGTACCATGGTCTTTCCTCTGAATTATCGTCTGTCATCTTTGTGAACTCTTGATTTGTGATGAATAAGTTATAGCATTTGATGTTGTTGATTATTCATATGTTAGTAGATTCAAAAGATTATAGAATTTAACGTTGTCTTACACGAATTAATAAATGATAAGAAATTATTCGGTAAAGAAAACATAAACAGGAACATATGATAAACTGTATTTAGAAAGGCTTAACTATGATGGGCGAATCTTCCATGAACAAGTTTAGATAACAGACTCGTTTAAAGACTACTAAGCCAATAATAAACAACTCAACGTTAGTCCTAAACCATAAAATTGATAAAAATATGTAATTGTATTGTACCCCAGTTTGGGTGTTGCAGGTTGTTATTTTTGTTTCATTCCTTGCAGCTTAAGAATAAGGTCATGCATGGTGTCAAGGAAGATGGTGAATCTTGCAAAAATTTCAATAATTTTGTTGAGTGGCTAAAAGGATTGTAAGATATTTTCCTACAAGTAAAGAAGTTACAGCTTCATCGTTCTTTTCTTTCCATCCCGTTGGGAAAATAAATTACGCAGGAAGAATAGAATCAATGAAAAATGATGAAATAAACCTTGAGGCTATATCCCTATATGCCTTATGAATCTTATATCTCCTATGAATCATCCACTGTCAACTTCATCAACTCTTGAATCAGTGATAAAAGCAAAAGTCGTAGGACTTTGGCAATAATCTGATTGGAATAGTCATCGGATAACCAAGTGGAAGAAAGGTGACAAGGACAATGATAAAGATCAACACAAACAACAGCAGCAACATCTTCTACAAGCAATAGAAGCAACACAACATCCTTTGAAAGAACAACAACATCATTCACAACAGCAACAGCAACAACATCAGTACATATGCAACGACAACAACCTTGATCAAGATCATCACAAATCAACAACAAGATTACTACAATAGGTTTAAATCTCAACCTTATGTAATTTGATAACAACAAACAACAAAAAGAATTATGTACAAATGTATTTATACTACAACAATCAATATACAATTTGAGCATTCTTCTACATTTAACTCTTGCAATTTCTTCATGGTATCAGAGCTACTTCTTGACATCTAAACTAAACCTACTACTCCACCAAGCTGCTCCTCGACAACATGTCTTCAGAAGACACATCAATAATCATCCAAAACAAACTAGAGCCAACCCAACCTCTCATCATGATAACAATCCACAACTTAATCAAACTCAACACCTCCAACTATCTTTCCTGGAAAACCCAAATTGAAGCCATCCTTATAGGACATGATCTGTCTAAATTTATAGATGGCACTCATCCACCTCCACCACCCACCATCACCATAGACGACACCATCTCCCCCAACCCAGCCTACCTCACCTGGTGTCGACAAGACAAGTTGCTTTTTGGAGCACTTGTTGGTACCCTCTCTACCAACATTATCCCCTTTGTTACACAAGCAGCCACCTCCCACCAAGCTTGGTAGATCCTTGCCAACAACTATGCCGAACCTACCCATGGCCACATCAAGCAACTCAAAGACAATTTGAAACATATTACCAAAGGCTCAAACTCTATCACTGACTATATGCAATCCATCAAGATTCGTGCTGATGAACTTGCAGCACTTGGCAAACCTTTTGATCAAGAAGACCTCATTGAGAAAATTCTTGATGGACTAGATGACACCTATCAATCTGTCATCGATGCCATCAACAGCCGTGACAACCCCATCTCCTTTAATGAGCTCCATGAGAAACTCATCAACAAAGAGCTCTCCCTTCTTCACACCTCCTTCCCTACCTTTGTTCTTTTGCCTCTGCCCACATCTCACATGCACGTTCCAATCGCTGGCCTTCCTATAACTGTATGCCCCGATCATCTCCGAACTCTTCCTCCCCTGCTCCTGCAGTAACACTCCCTTCTCAACCATCTCCCATCATTGCATCTCGCCTACCATGACCCTTCCTTGGCAAGTGTTAATGGTGTCGTGAATAGGGGCATGTTATCGCGCATTGTCCTCTCTTCCGTCAACAATACCCTCACACGCGACCCCCCGCACCAATCAATCGGCACATTCCCTCCCCCCGACCTCCTTCCTAGCAAACGCAGGCCAATGTTGCCCTCACAACTCCCGCAAATACCTTTTGGTTGCCGGACAATGGTGCCTCTCACCATGTCACCACTGATCTCAACAATCTCACTCTCCACAACCTCTATGATAGCACGAATGAAATCCTCATTGGCGATGGCTTAGGGCTCTCCATCACACACACCGGTTCTACCTCTCTGCCCAACTCTTCTCGCTCCTTTACCTTGTCTAATGTTTTATGTGTTCCATCCATACATCGTAATCTTATTTCCGTTTCTTAATTTTGTAAGTCTAACAATACATCGATTGAATTCTTACCTTCCTCGTTTCATGTGAAAAATCTCTAAACAAGGGTAATTCTCCTCCGCGGACGCATTAAGGATGGCATCTATATTTAGCCCTCCACCACACCACCACTCCTTGCCTTCTCAAGTGCTGTCACATCTCTCCCTACCTGGCACCATCGTCTCGGCTATCCCTTGCTACCTGTCCTCGAGCATCTCCTCTACTCTAACAACTTAGCAATCTCTAGATTAGCAGATTCTTCCTTTGATTGTAATTTTTGTCATTGCAATAAAAGTCACAAGTTACCATTTGCATCCTCTACTCACTTTTTCCTCTCCTCTTGAACTAATTTTTACTGATTTATGGACCTCCCTACTCATGTCTATTAACAACTTTAAATATTATGTTATCTTTGTGGATCATTATACTAAATACATATGGGTCTTCCCTCTTAAACGCAAATATGATGTTCTACATGTCTTCATACATTTCAAGACACTTGTAGAACATCATCTCAATCGCATTATCAAAATGCTCTACTCTGACAATGGTGGTGAATATCAGGCCCTATCGGCCTATCTCACCCCTCATGGCATCTCTCATCTTACAACTCCTCCACGCACACCAGAGCACAATGGCTACTCTGAACGCCGTCATCGTCATATTGTTGAAACTGGCCTTGCTCTCCTCTCGCATGCGTCCATGCCCCTCATCTATTGAACATATGCCTTCCTCACTGTAGCCTACTTCATCAACAGACTTCCCACTCTAACACTCTACAACACGTCTCTGTTTGCCAAACTATTTGGCACCACCCCTCATTATGACAAGCTTAGGAGCTTTGGCTGTCTTTGCTACCCTTGGCTCAGACCGTACACAAAGCATAAACTTGAACCTCGATTGCTCCTTTGTGTGTTGGTTGGCTACTCCTCCACTTAAAGTGCCTACATCTGCCTTCACACATCCTCTGGTCAAATCTATGTCTCTCATCATGTTCGCTTTGTCGAGTCCATCTTTCCCTTCAGTTAGTCCCCTAACGCTACCAATAGAACTGTGCTCCCCACATAATGGTGCTCCCTACAGCTTCATCTCCTACTGCCCTCCCTTCCGCGCTTGCTCCGCCCCCCCTCAAAGCCATCTTCCTCTCCTTAACCTTCTTCGTCCCTCCTTAACAACTCTTACACCACTTCCACCTCCATCCCTCTCCAACCTTCCTCCCTACGTGTTATCATCACTTGCTCCAAACACAACATCCGCAAACCTATCCAAAAGCTCAACCTTCTTGCAGCTCTTCCACCCCCTCCTCTTGAACCTCAAACCATCAATCAAGCCCTGAAGGATCTCAAGTGGCAGGCTGCCATGTCTAATGAGTTCGATGCTCTCATCCGTAATGGCACTTGGGAACTTACGGCCCCGCAACCCCATTAAAACATCATTAGCTGCAAGTGGATTTTTCACACTAAATATTTACCTAATGGCTCTCTTGATAGGTACAAAGCTCACTTGGTTACTAAAGGGTTCCATTAACGCCTTGGCATAGACGACACTGAAACCTTCAGCCTGTCATCAAGCCGGTCACTGTTTGCCTCATCCTAAGCATAGCTGTAAGCAATGGCTGGTCACTCCTCCAACTTGATGTCAACAATGCATTCCTCCAAGGAACCCTTCAAGACAAAGTATACATGTCTTAACCTCCTAGCTTCACTGACTCTGATCATCCTCATCACGTTTATAAACTCCGGAAAGCCATCTACGGTCTCAAACAAGCTCCTCGTGCTTGGTATCATGAACTTCGTCAACATTTACTTACAGCCAGCTTCCGCAACTCCATGGCTGACTCCTCCCTGTTCATACTTTAGTCCCACGAAATCCTCCTCTATCTTCTTGTTTATGTTGATGATATTATTATTATAGGTAATGAAGCCTCCGCAGTCACCAAGTGTATCCATAACCTTGCTTATCGCTTCTCTATAAAGGACATGGGATCATTACACTACTTCCTTGGCATTGAAGTTCTTCTATGTCCAGCTAGTCTCTTCCTCAATCAACGAAAATATATTGCAGATCTTCTTCATCGGACCAACATGACCAATGCCAAACATATCGCCACACCACTTGCGGTCACACCTCCTTTAGTCCTCCATGATGGCTCAGCCTTCACAGATCCCACTGAGTACCGCCACGTTGTTGGCAACCTCCAATGCCCCTCCCTCTCGCCTGGACATTGCATACACTGTCAACAAACTCTCACAGTTCATGCACCACCCCACCACGAAGCTTTGGCAAGTTGTCAAATGACTACTTAGGTACCTTTATGGCACATCTGATCATGGAATCACTCTTCGCAACTCCTCCGTACTTGACCTCCATGCCTTCTCCGACGCTGACTAGGTTAGCAACAAAGATGACTACACATCTACCAGTGCCTACATCATCTATCTGGGTCGCAATCCCATCCCGTGGAGCTCCAAGAAACAATGCACTATCGCATGGTCCTCCATTGAAGCAGAGTATCGAGCAGTGGCTTCTACAGCAGCTGAACTCCAATGGATTTGCTCCCTATTACAAGAACTATGCATTACAATTTCTTGCCAACCGGTCATATATTGTGACAATGTTGGCGCCATGAATCTCTACTCCAATCCCATCTTTCACACTCGCATGAAACATGTCACACTTGACTACCACTTCATCCATGAACAAGTACAAAATGGACTCATCAGAGTATCGCACATCTCCTCCTCGGATCAACTGGCAGACACCCTCACTAAATCACTACCTCGCTCTCACTTTCAGCACCTCAAAAACAAGATTGGACTTACTTTACCATCGTCCATCTTGTGGGGGCGTGATAAAGATCAGCACAAACAACAGCAGCAACATCTTCAACAAGCAACAGAAGCAACACAACATCCTCCAAAAGAATAGCAACATCATCCGCAACAGTAACAACAACAACAACATCAATACATATGCAATGACAACAACCTTGATCAAGATTATCACAAATCAATAACAAGATTACTACAACAAATTTAAATCTCAACCTTATGTAATTTGATAACAACAAACAACAAAAAGAATTATGTACAAATGTATTTATACTATAACAATCAATATACAATTTGAGCATTCTTCTATATTTAACTCTTGCAATTTCTTCAGACATAATACAAACAGCGAGTCATGTCTCAAAAGGTATAGCCAACTCTTTTGCATGAATTCCAACAGTTTTAAATTGATGGTAATAGAACTGGTTTGGTTGTTGATGATTAAGGAGAGCGCATTTGTTGTTGATGTTGGAAGAAACCTATATAGCATTATGAAATACAAATATTGAAGGAAAAATGGGAAAAGAGACATTCCACTATAAAAATTAATTAGAACCCCCAAATCTTTGAAAAAAGCGTCTTTATACTCCTATATAATCATTTTGCCCTTAGTTTTATGCATTTTTTTTCCAAGTAGTGTTTCATTGTTAAATAGGGTCTAAATATACAAATTCAAATATTCAAACTATTTAGCAAAAGTATTCTATTTTCTAAAGATTTGGAATTAAGTTAGAATAAGCATTTGACTCTCGCTTCTTTGCTTGAAAATCCCTAGGAGATGTTAACCAGTTGTGAAGAGAATTTAAATCCCCAGTAGGTAGTATGAGCCATTTAATTTTATCATAGAAACAAAAGTATTAAAAAATGGTCTTTCTTTTTATATGCTTTTATAGAGTTAACTCATATTATTGTAAAATGGTCATTCTTTTTACCTATATCTAGTTGTTGTCAATACTAGATTCTACTTTAATATAAATGATATCATGCAAAAATCATGAAGTCCAAGGGTAGGAAATGGTTCTTTATATTTGTGTAAGAGGTACTGTTAAACTTGTAATTGGTAAATTTATTTTACTATTTTTTCCTTTCTTTTCTATATTTTATTATATTCATTTAGTCTAGTTTCAGCATATTATAAAATATTGAGTTATTATTATTATTATTATTATTATTATTATTATTATTTTCTTGTACTTTAGCTACTAAATCATTTTGAATAATGAGAACAATTAGGAAAAAGGGAAGAAAGAGGTCAATAGATTCAATAAAAGTAAGAAGTGAGAAAACATGAAAAGCAAGAACACTCAAAAATACATTTTCTCGTACCAAAGAAAATGATAATTTCATATTGAAAAACTTATAAATGCTAAGTATTTTGAGATATAATTACACGTTACAAGTAATAAATAATCAAAATTTTTGGGTCATAAAGATTTAAATTTCACTTTAAAAACATGTATGAGTTTAGCTTTTTTTTTTTATGAAGAAACTTAATAGTCAATAATTGATTGTGGTAGAATGTTTATTTTTTTATAAATTACTTTAATTCATAAAAATGAAACACAAATCATAATTAATATGTGCCCTAAGTGTGAAATGAGTTATATGGAAAGGAGAAATGGAAATTAATAATTTCCATTATATTTAACTCCAATTTAATGCTATATTTCTATCTAAGCTTTCATATAGATATTTGATATGAAAATGGTGCACTCAAGAACACTCAAGAATGCATTTTCTTGTACCAAAGAAAATTATGATTTCATTTTGAAAAACTTATGAATGATACATATTTTGAGATTTAATTGCATGTTACAAGTAGTGAAAGTTCAAATTTCTTAGGTAAAAAAAGGGTCAAATTTCACTATAAAAGCAAGCATGAGTTTAACTAATGTTATTTTTTTATGAAGAAATCTAAAAGTTAATAATTAATTGATAATTTTTTTTCAAAAATGGTACATGAATCATAATTAATATGCACCTTAAGCATAAAATGAATTATATGGAAAGTAGAAATGAAAATCAATAAAGCTAATGATATTTATGTCAAATTTAATGTTATGTTTCTATCTAAGCTTTCATGTGGATTTTTTATATGAAAATGATACACTTGAGAACACTTAGGAATACGGTGCCAAAGAAAATGATGATTTCACATGGAAAAACTTACGAATGATAAGTGTTTTGAGATATAATCGCATGTTGCAAGTAGTAAAAGTTAAATTTCCTAGGCTAAAAAAATGTTTAAATTTAACTTTAGAAGCAAGCATGAGTTTGGCTAATGTGATTTTTTAGTGAAAAAAAAATCTAAACTTCAATAATTAATTGTGATTGAAAGTTTATTTTTTATGAATTATTTTAATTTATAAAAATTATACACGAATCATAATTAATATATGCCTGAAGTGTAAAATGTGTGATATGGAAAGTAGAAATGGAAATAAATAAATCCAATGATATTTATGTCAAATTCAATATTATGTTTCTATCTACGCTTTCATATAGATTTTTCATATGAAAATAGGACACCCAAGAACACTTACGAATAAATTTTCTTGTACCAAAGAAAATGACGATTTCATATTGAAAAAATTTACAAAATAATAAGTATTTTAAGGTATAATTGCACGTTACAAGTAATAAATAGTCAAATTTCTTGGTCCAATTGGGTTAAATTTCATTTTAGAATTAAGTATGAGTCTAGCTAATGTTAGTTTTTTAATAAGAAAAATTAAAGTCAACATTAATTGTGATGGAAAGTTTATTTTTTTATGAATTATTTTAATTCATAAAAATGGTGCACGAATCATAATTAATATGTGTCTTAAGCGTAAAATGAGTAATATGGAAAGTAGAAATGGAAATTAATAAATGTGATGATATTTATGTCTTTCATCTTTGTAAAGTTGTCTATATTTAGATATATAATTCTTAGAATCTATAGACTAAATTAGTAAATTGTTATAATATCCTTATATTAGAATGACAAGTTTATTTAATCAATAAGATTTTCAATATTGTTCTTTTTCCCTTTTGTTTTCTTTCTTTAAATAGTCATCACCCATGAGAATTATTTGATCCATTTACCATATTAGAAACTAAATATTAATCTTGTAAAAGACTTTGTCATTTTAACATGACATTAACAATTTATTAGTTTTATAAATTTTGGATGAATATATAAAGAAAAAACCATCTTATGATAACTAATCTAAAACTTGAATGTACTTTTATGAGTAAAAATTTACTTTTCGTTATGAATATAACGATATAATTTAAGTAATTCTAGTTAATTGTATCAAAATTTACTCAATATAAGTTTTATACTATATAAACATAAAGGTATAATTTAATGTATATATAATATAATGTGAGTAACCTAATTGAATATATAATTTGCTTCCACGTATGATGATATAGTTTTCTTATTCACTAAGTATATAACTATGTAGTAGATACATTCACTTATGAGATACATGACTGTATCTTTGACATAATGTAATGGTACGTCTACAATTCTTAGAGATTATATAAACCCATATGGAGTATATAAGCATGAGTTTGGCTAGTGTTATTTATTTATTTTTAATGAAAACAATTATTCTAGTTTGTTGTATCAAAATGTACTTAAGATATAAGTTTTATACTATATAAATATAAAGGTAGAATAGAATGTGTATAGTAGATGTAGTATAATGTAAGTAACTTGATCAAATATATAATTTATTTCCATATATGGTGATCTTTTCCTCTTATTGACTAAGTATATAACTACATAATTTATAATTTCTCTTATAAGATACATGATCATATCTTTGATATAGAGTAACGGTATATCTACAATTCTTATATAGTATATAAGCTCTTTCTAGATAAATATAAATTAAAAGTTACATATGCATGAATTATATATATATATATATATATCTTTGATATAGAGTAACGGTATATCTACAATTCTTATATAGTATATAAGCTCTTTCTAGATAAATATAAATTAAAAGTTACATATGCATGAATTATATATAATATATATATATATATATATATATATATATATAAATAGATTATGTATAGATACATATATAGTGTATATCTATGTCACATTTGATATTGCTTTCCTTTTTTCATGCAAAATAGAAAAAAAAAAGGAAAGGAAATTAACAAAACTTAAAAGTTAACAATTAATTGTGATGGATTTTTTTTTTCATTTTTTTATGAATTATTTCAATTCATAAAAATAGTACATGAATTATAATTAATTTGTAACTTAAGCACAAAATGAGTTATATGGAAAGTAGAAATGGGAATTAATAATTTCGATGATATTTATGCTAAATTTAATGTTATGTTTTTATCTAAGCTTTTATAGGGATTTTTTATATGAAAATGATATATGGATTATAATTAATATGTGCCCTAAGCATAAAATGAGTTATATAGAAAGTAGAAATGAAAATTGATAATTTTCATGATATTTACCTCAAATTTAATGTCATGTTAATATCTAAGCTTTCATATGGATTTTTGATATGAAAATGGCACACGAATTATAATTAATACGTGCTTAAGGAGTAAAATGAGTTATATGGAAAGTAGAAATGAAAATTAATAGTTTTTCATGATATTTACCTCAAATTTAATGTCATGTTTCTATTTATCTTTTGCCTAGATTTTTTATATGAAAATAGTACACAAATCATAAGTAATATGTGTCTTAAGCGTAAAATTAGTTATAATGAAAATAGAAACGAAAATCAATAATTTCCATGATATTTGCCTTAAGTTTAACGTTATGTTTCTATCTTTATAAAGCTGTCCAAGTTTACAAATATAATTCTTATAATCTATAGACTAAATTGGTAAATCATTATAATATCCTTAAGTTGAAATGATAAGTTTATTTAATCAATCAGATTTTTAATTGATTCTTTTTCCTTTTACTTTTCTTTTTTTAAATTGTCATCATCCATGAGAATAATTTGGTCTATTTACCATATCAAACCTGAATATTAATCCCATAAAAGGCACTGTCATATTACTACGAAATTGAAAATTTATTAGTTTTATAAAGTTTTGGATGAATATACATTTCACATAAAATATCATTTTATGATATCTAATATGAAACTTGAATATAATTTTATGAGTAAAAAATTACTTTCCATTATGAGCGTAATGATACATTTTAAGTAATTCTGTCAATTGTATCAAAATTTACTTAAAATATAAGTTTTATACTATATGAATATAAATGTATGCCGGATGTTATGTAGTAAATGAATGACTTAGATTGTTATGTTAATATTAAACTTACTTTACTAAAGATTTTTGTTTGTCACATTATAATTCATTACATTTAAAAATTTAATTAATTTTTTTAAAACTTTAATTTGATAAAGACTTTTGTTTTAATCATTTAATAGATAGTATAATTATGGTAAGATTATTATAGATTTTTTCTAATTATACTTATTAAATGAATTGGGTTATGAATTTAATTTTTTAACATAATTAATAAATGGATCGTATTACAAGTTATGAGATTTTTTTAGATACTAATTCGTTTACATACGAATACAAATACAAGATACAACATGTTAACACAAATTACTATTCCTATTCCTAAAAGTAGGCGACATAAAAATATATACAGCATAGAAATATATCTATCCTTCAATTACATTGATGCACTTCATAAGTTTTATATTTATATTACTAGAGACAACAGCAATGTAAAAAATAGTATTCTTGCCAAGAGAACCACTCACTAGAGTCCTTGCAACGTCACAGGGAGTGATCCGTGATTCCTATATGGCTATATACGAAACACAAGGGTGCTTCGTGCTCAATAAGCCATAACTTTGGTAAACAAATCGATGTACACCATTTTAATGATTAAAGAAATTCTTTTTTTTTCCACAATAACCAATAAAATTAAATTTCATTTATTAGAAAATAATAACTAATGAAAATATAATTATAATAACAAACTGATTTTTTTATTTATAATTCTAATAATAATTTATATAAAGTAACTCCTGCAAGCAGTGTTATTAGGTGTTTCTTTACATATTATTTTGAGATTGATTCGGGGAAAAAAGTCATGAGAAGCACTTGTTCTAGTTTCTGTCATTACTAAAATGTATTTATCTATTTCTTTCTTTTTATTATAAAGCATGACTTAAGATGAGAATTATAACATTCTGTCATATCTGTACATGTAAACTCAAATAACGTTGGGAAATGGAAATAAAGTTTGGAAATGACGGGGAATGAATGATAACCCATATGTATATTTCATTCTAGAACCCAGCTTTAGTCTAGCAGCATTGGTGTCAATGATTGCAAACAAAAATTGATTTCTTTGTCACACCGTTTCATTATTTAATTTCCTCTTTTAAGAGGTTTCAAAACTTTTTCAAATTTAGGTTTTTATTTTCTCTTTTTTAATAAAGATGAATTTTATTAAATAAAAATTTGATGATATTAATGGTAACAATAGATACCTGTATTCTTTCTCCATCTATATATTATATATAAATTGATGGAAGATGAAATTCGAACCCACTTCAAAAATCAAATTATCCACCTAAGGGCTAAAAGAGTTTCTCCTATATGAACTGCCCATTCCACTAGCGTGTACCAAAAGTTCCAATTAAGTAATGACATAATCCCATATAAGGGATGATAATAAAATTTAAAAAAAAAATGACAAATACATAAAATAAAATTATTTATTAAAAAACAACTAACAAGCAATATCCCATATCCCAATCTCTTCAATGCCGCCAAATTTGTAAAAAGAGACTTATGATGGTAGATTGCAATGGATAATGATGTTGGAAATGATTAAAAAAATTATAAATAAATAAAGAGAAAGGTAGATTTGAGAGCTTCTATTTAACAAGGAAGTTGGGATCTATAGATATTAAAATTGGTGGATAATTTTAATATCAAGTGAATGACTGTAATATTTCCGTTTTATATATTTATCTTACTACTTTACTTTACTTATAAATTATATATATAAATTTTTGGTATCTTTTTAGCATTCATTCAAATTATATGTTTATAAAAAATAAGATATCAAAAAGATGAAAATATAAATATTATATATCAATCTTATAAAATTAAACACTAACAAATTCATATAAAATTGAATTCTATCTTTTACTTTATTTATTTTTACAAAAATGCCAATTAAAATTTTATTTTTCAATACATAAAATATATATCTTTAACTCTTTATTTTCTAAAAATATATGAATTTTCATTTTTTGATTCACATATCTTACTTACCACTTATCCATAATTATGAATCAGAAACACATAAGATACAAATAAAATCGCTTTACAAAAGCTAAATATTGAATAGATATAGATTAAATTAAAAAAAAAAAAAAGCCTTTTAAGTCGAACACTGCACTATGACAACTCCACAGTTTTTTAGCACATAGGTGTAGGTACTAGGTTATGCATGTAGAGGACTTTCGAGTTAGGAAGCAAGCAGAAGTTGCACGCGGCACCGGTGATGTCGGCTCGGCGGGAAATCCCCAGCAGCATTTACTCATGTTATGGGCATCGCTCATGTATTGCAAGCGCAAAGTGTGGACGCTTCGGCTATGATGGTTAGCGGGGTTCAGGTTTACGGATTGATTCAGTCAGCGAAAATCCAGTAGGATATCGAACAGCAATGAAGTATCAGAAGGATGTGGCCTATTTTTAACTGCACCTTCACCTGGTTCCCACCTACCACCCTATCTATAATCAGGGGCCTTTTCCTATCTAATTCATGTACTATAGCTATTCTTTGTGGATCGATTGTATCGTTACTTCTCTTTGATTTATGGAGTTTGGCTTATGGCCACATTTTAGCCCTTCGTGGATTTATTGGTTTTATTTATGGCTCTAATATTAATATTGGTTCGTGTTTACCAAAATAAACTGGGATATATCTACTAATCTCTTATAGATACACAAAACCATAAGCACTAGTTGAATCACTAATGTGACTCATGATGCTCCAAGAATGGCTTTATAGTAGAAATAAAAGTATAATGATTTTCTTTATTAAATAATATTGATCTTCTTTTTATACTTACTAAAATTTGAACTCGAACTTCTCTATCCACTATTTTAGTGGAACTGGGTTTCGATTCAAGACACAGAGGCTGGACTCCACCTAATAATGAACGTGAACAGACGACCCAAAATATAGGCTTTTGCACGTGGTTTTCTCATTAAAGAGTGAGTCGTCAATGTTATCCAATCCCCACATACCCCACCAAGCCACGAGGGGCGCTGCAACTGCAATGCAATCTATCTCAGTGAGATATTGCGTGAAATATTGAATACAATACCAAACACCCACTCTTTGATATACCAGAAAACACTGCTATCAATATCAATATATGCTATGTTTAAATTAATGATGGATAAATACTAATAATAATATTTAAATATATAATTTTATTAATATTCATCTACTTCGAATCCATACAAGTGCTCTATATTAACAATAGCAAAACTTTTCTACACCACTCTGCACTTCGAGTGGTTCACTCAACCATAAACATGGGCGTTGGCTATGGCCCACCAATCCAAACATGCTTGTCAGCATCACTGCATCGACATATACTTCTCTTACAGTGATTATGCATTTACTAGATCTGGCCAATTCTATGATGCAATTGCCTAGATATTTCATAAAAGTTGCTTTACTCGTTTAAGAAGCCAAAGACCGCTCTTACCCTCTAATATTGTAGATATATATATCAGTAAAATTACTACTTTTGTTTAAGACGTGTAGTATCTAAAACTTCTATTCATGCCCCCTAAAATTTTAAAATTAGCTGGTTAAACTTACTATGAATTAGCTTTTTTTTCTCCCGATTAAGATAGAAACCAATAAAAGTTGGATAATTAATTAAGTTTCACTAATTTCCGCAAGTGCAGAATAAAAAGGTTAAAGAAAACCATATTAAAAAAAAAAAAAAAGGCCTTATAGCTAGTTGATATAAACGCAGCCTTCCATAGGATAGTACAAGTTTGGATCTCTATCCCCTGTTGTAGCCATTGAGAAAAAACTAGCTCTAGCTATAGTAAGAGAAAATGTACCAAAGCACTTGATTTGAACTAATTTTACTATTTTGTGAATTTGAATAAGATTTTGAGGACTTAGAATAGAAAAGATCACTACCCTCATTAATTTAATTTAATTTTTTTTCCTTTTCCCTCAAATAAGACTAACTAGACAAAGCATTATTACCACATCAATGAAGCAATATATACCCATAACTCAATATATATATAGATTCAGCACTTCACGAATAGTGCCAGCCTTTGTGATGTAACATGTACACACACAATTCCCATCAAATCTGGCAACATCAATTTGAATCATTGTTATGAGATGCTATCGATTAACCTTACTTTATCTGAAATAAAATACTAGTTAGATATGTTTTAGCAAGATATCTGTGATAAATTTACGTGAAATTGATTGAAGATCTTGTTATTTAGCCATTTGAAGTTTCATAATAAGTTAGTTTCCTAGACCATTTTCGTAAATTTTCTCGTAGACATGGCTATATCGCTTAGATGGTATAGCTTCTTGTGTATGTTTATTACATAAGGCTCTTCTTTAAGTTGGAAATATGGATCCTACTTAGTTTGGGTGAAGTGATGATGGTTAGAGGTATTCATAGGTAATATGTAAATATTACATTCTTTCTTGTATCCTTATGAAGTATAATTATAGGATGTGCTTTCATGAGACTTGCATTTGGATATATGTAGGTGGGGATGTGGAGCAAAAGAACTCAAACGTGAGATGCGAACCGGATTGGTTTATTGAAGACCAATTCAATCGATCAAATCTTGTTTAATCATTTCTAGGATTCTATAAGCCAGCCATATGCGATGTCAGTGACTCGTCTTATTTCCTATTTTAACTTCTTCTTCTTCTTCTTTTTTTTCATTTGTCTAAGTTTCTTTCTTTTATTGAGTACTAGGGGTTGAGTTTTATGTGTATATATATATATATATATATGTTATCAATATATTAGAGAGTAGAAGAGAGTGGTGAGAAATTAAAATTAATTCTTTTTTTTTTTGCTAAGTTTATGGGTTGGTTATGTGGATTATAGTTTGATTGGTTATGTAACTCTTTCATAGTGGTGGACCATTTACTTCAATTGAAAATTAAAAAAATAACAATAATAATAAAAAAAATACAATAAATCAACGAGACTCCATCTTACGGTGGTGGCTAGTTGCCCTCTAACTGTGGGATAGCTTAGACCTAAGAAATGGTTAAACTGGCCTTGATCCGACTTGTGAACCAACGGTTCATGAGTTAAAAATTCTTGAACCAGGCCCAACCCGGGGTACCCTAGTTCCGAGTTGGTTCAACTTAATTAACCCTTATTTTTTTTCTTTTTCAGCTTAAGAAAGGCTCGATTCAACATGGTACCCCTCAATTCAACAGGTTCCAATGTTGAACTAGGATTGGCCTTGCCTAACCAGCAGGTCCTTGTTGGGTTGAGCTAGCTAGGCCAAGTTATCCATTCAATTCGACCCATTCCTTGGTTTAGGGTAGCCAACCATACATTCTAAGGGCTTTATTTCATTTCCAATTTTTTCTTTCTTTTTTATATCTTCTGCATTTTTTATTATTTAAATTACCTAATTAAATATGCTTAAAAATATTACTTTATTAAACTAATTATTATAGATCCATTACAAGTTGATAAATGTCACTTAACTAATATTAACAGATAATAATAAAACACATGTTATATATTTATTAAAGAAAAAATATACGGGTAATGAGTTTATAAAAGTACTATAATATAGTTATAATATAACTTTTAGTTGTAACATAACTTTTTTTTTTCAATAGAACTAAAATTGCAACTCTCTGTTTTACAATTTATTTTAAACTTGAATACTAAATCTTTTAGTGCCAATCAAGCTCCTCTCCTATGCATTGCTATGAGAAGAACAAGTGTTAAGTGTATTGGTTCCTAATCTTCTAGTTACCTAAACATTGATCCCTTGCACTATCTATACCCTATGGGTGGAAATTTAGAGGAACTTTAATTTGAAATATAATCTCTATCTAGATAAGATTAATTATAATCAATTAAATTGAATCGAGTCTTTAAATGCATTAGCTAAGAGGCCCATTGTACTTGATCTTTTGACTGCACAACAACTATTTTCAATTGCTTATTCAATGCCTAACAAGTATGTAGGCCACCTATAGGAAGTTTATGTGTTGCACACCAAGTTGGCACACGTTTGTTCCTATCTTAAGCTTAAATTAAGTTTTAACTAAGGATGTTTTGAGTATGTTTTAGATTTGGGAGTAAAATTGATCTTACATGTGAAATCGGACTTAATTGAATAAATATGGAATATTGATTATGAGCATAAAACTCATCTTTATAATTAAGTAATGGCTTCGGTTAAGTAGCTTAGATTCTATGAATTGGACTTTGCTATGTTACATTAAATGCCTGTAGTTGTATATTATGCTTGTAAACTTTAATGAATCCTAATACATTAAAATATAATAAGTAGGTTATGTGCATATGTTTGTTTGCTAATAGATTCAATTTGAGGTATATGGCATGTGATGCAAATTGATGGTGGTTATTTGTTTGGACCCATTGATGGTGTATTTTCATCAAGCTAAATAATGAGCTTAAGTGATCTACAAAAAAGAACACGGCTAGAATAGGTGCTTGAGTTTTCTCCAACGTGATCACTCTAATATTTAAGTTAGTTTGTAAGTCATGAAAAATAATAATGAGTATACATGTGTAAGAGTTCAAAATTCAAAATCAAGAGTTCAAAGATGGACCTTTTGTATGAGTTGCATGGGAGTATTTATAAGTCCATTGGCTAATAGCTTTTGATACTTAGACTTAATGTGTTTCCCCTAGGATAAAAGTTAGTGTGATCTTCTGAAATGATAGGACATGATTGGTATAATTACTTATGCATTAAAATTTGTTCTCATTTAATGAATTGCATATTTTGGGGGCTTCAAGCGCACGCCCTTTTATACCCATTATGGATGGGCATATCTTGGTTAAGCCCTCTTAGGCTCAGCCATATTGGACCTTAAGGCTCAAGTCCAAAATCAGCTATCAATAGGACCTATTCCAATTTACTAATGGTATATGAAAATTACTTTATATGTTCCAATATGCGAAGGTGGATGATCATTGAATCATACGTAATGATTTAAATGTGATGAATGGACAAGATTTATCTAGGAATAAAGCTTGCATGCCTTGGTTATGGGTTAAGAATCAAATCCTTTATAAATTTTATTTCTATTCCTAAATTCTTTGTCATAAGCTAATAGAGTGGATTAAGCCCATTTAAAGAATGGAGCCAACACAATGAGCATGAAGCCTACGCATGCAAAAGCTACTAAAAGCCTATGGTTTTTACTCTTAAGTAACTTGGTGAATTAAGCTTTTGGCTAAACTGATTAAATGGTTTTGGTTATGACACATGATTGGTATACATTTATGCATATATGTCAAGCGTCTTTTGCAATGGTAAGCTTCTCTAAGCTTAATGGTTGATATTAGCTCAAGCTAATGTGTTTCGTAACAAATTACATTTTTTTTTAAGATTATGTTTCAATTCTTCTGTAAGATTTTTTAATCATTTGTGATGTTTTGTGGTACCTAGTTTAGAAACATATTAAAATTTTTTGTTGGGACCTTGAGCTATTAAGCGAGCTTAAGGTTATGTTTTTGGGATGCTATTTTCATTAATACTTTTAAGAAACATTTGAGACATTGTTTCCTTGTATAAAGCAAGAAGTTTGGATTGTGATAAATGGTCTTATATGAGTTGAGAAGTGTCAGCCATGAGCTTAGAATTTCTATGGACTTTGAACTTAGAAGGTGTTATATCTTAGTTATGAAGTTAAGAGATAATGGATCTTACAGAGTTCCTAAAACTTTGGTTTTAAATAAGATTACATATCTTGATTAGATATTGTTTCTTTGGACAATATAGTTTATAAAGAGATTACAGGTTGCTTTGTTAGATGAAAGCCTAATAGTCTGGGCAACTCATGATAGGAAGTATAATATCCTAGGGATAAGATAGGAACCATGGCATCTTAGGTTCTATGGAACAAGAAGAACTCAAACTGTGGCTTGATCACTGTTTCACTTAAGAGTTGTACAACTTAAAGGAGTTAGTGGGAGCTAAGTTAGTCACAAGGAGATATAATGGCTTGGATTAAAGATTAATGTAATTGGCTATCAAGCCTTAAAAAACTAATGAGACATGATTGAAGTTACTCTCCCTCTTGTTTAAGGCTATGTACATGTTAGATTATTGTGATCCATAATATAGTTAAACACTCAAGTTAGTGTGCACACTCATAAGAAAGCTAATGCTTTATTCGAGTCTCGAAACTAACACAGGTCATAAGATCTTGATAGGGTATTTTTTGAAAGGAACATTGAATGGATCATAGTGGGATTACCTATGAAACAAAAGATTTCACTTGAAGTCATAGAAAATGAGGAAACCATTTCACTCAAAGACATTGTCAAAGTTTTATGATCTTGTTTACATACATATTTTTCTAGAATTTTAAGATTAGATTAATAGAAACCAAAATTATTTTCTTTTAAAACTGGTTATAAAAGATATAAGAAGTAATCTCTAGGTTTCATACCATCTATAAATGCAAATCAGATAGAGTAAAACACTTAAAAAATCTTCAAACTTTCGTGAATTTTAAAATCTTAGAGTTAAAGATTGTTAGAGAAATATGATAGTGCCAAATCCTATTAAGGCCTTGAAGCATGATACGGTTAGTGGGAGATTGTGAGTAGGAT
Organism: Laguncularia racemosa; assembly: GCA_037954665.1. Classification (NCBI taxonomy): domain Eukaryota; kingdom Viridiplantae; phylum Streptophyta; class Magnoliopsida; order Myrtales; family Combretaceae; genus Laguncularia; species Laguncularia racemosa. The sequence goes on along the minus strand of JBBMOL010000091.1, from coordinate 3,047,086 downwards.
TAGTCTTAAACTTGCAAGAAGTTTTAGTTCAATCTTGCTAGATGCTTGGCAATGTTTAAGCAGGTGGAATCTAAATTAAAATTGTTATTTTAAAGGATAAGATTAAAGTGGATTCCAAAGGCTAAGATAAGAGCATATATGCTGACAAAGGAATTCTACTAGACTTCATGCTTATGTCACTTAGCGGATGTCTCTTCAAGAAAACAACTTTGAGATATCTAAGAAGATAGCATGCACGAGTTGGATCCAATCAAATCAACCATGAACATTATTAGAGTAATTAACTCACGGTATCAAAAGCCTGGACTTATATGAAAGAAAAGGTCGAGTCTATCCCAAGTGACGGATCGCCATGTAACGCTTGATAGTAACAAATGTTTTTGTTATTGGAATGGAAATGGAAACAAACTTGGGGACCGGTTTCTTAAAAAAGATGAACATTATAGTAAAATATAGAAGGTAAGTATCATGTGACTGGCATGGTCAGACATGAGTGGATAGCTAATGTTATATAGTTTGATATGACACAACAACAGCGGGGATACTCTCATGGCTTGCGCTAAAGTTCAGTTAATTTGATTCATGTAGACAGACAGGTCAATAAAGTTCCATATAAGCCTAGTAATGTAGAAAGACTACAACGAGATCCTATAGAAATCCCATGATAAATTGTAGCATACATAATAAGTGTTTAAATACTTACATATTAATAATTATATCTTATTCTGGGCTTGATGTAAATGCATTAGTTTTAAATATTATGTTATTACAGAATCCGCGGCTGATTGCCAACCAAAAAATTAAAATCATATAAACATTCAGATAACTTGGGTGTTTTTCGAATATTCTTAAGTTCAAGTACTTAATTATCCATCTTCCACACATTGCTTAACCTAGATCCGTACCTAACCAAAGAATAAACTCATGACTTAGTTGAATATATTAAGGAAATTGGCCGACTAAACCTTCATTACTAAGAAAACTTATGCTTTTTGTCATTTTCTTCAATATACCAGAAAATTCCCTTATCCCTATTTCCTACTAGCCACCAAATGAGAAAATTCACAGAAGCCAATGCTAAAACTCAAGCCTCTTTTTTAACTCATTGTGATTAAAAATTCCAGGCACACGTCTTGGAAAAACTAATTATAAAATCTACTTATTAATCTTGTTTTAATTTTGTTTTTATCCGAATAAAATTCGATGTTTTAACTTAATAATATAGATACGCATTACTGAACTAATATCAGGTGCAATATTAATTATACCACTATAATGTGATGAAAATCAAGAAAATAATTATAAAAACTGGACATATTACAACCAAAGTAAAAAAAAAAAAAAAGAAGAAGAAGAAAGAATTAAGAAATTTAGACCTAATCCCATAAATCATATAGTCCAACTAAGTTGCAATGCATCTGCCATCTAAAGATAACATGGAGATTTGAGAAACCATTTTTCGTATTTTGGGAGAAGAAAGAGAGCATTTTGATTTTCCTTTGGCTTTTTTCCATTTTCTGGTCAGCCAAACGCGACAGCAAACAACACGCGTTCTCTGTTTCGTCGAGTTGAAAACAAAAGATCGGAAAAAAGGAAAGGAATTAAAAAAAAAAAGAAAGAAAGAAACATTTTAGCTATAAGACGACGGCATTGCTGTTATTGTTATCATCATCATTGTCTTTGTCGTAGAACTGGATCAAATGTTGAAGAACGACGACTTGAGTTTTCAGACGAAGGATGTAATCAGCAGTTTCCTGGAACAGTTCATCTGCTGCTACACCGTCTTCATTTCTTGAGGTTGCCGGAATAAGGTTCTTAAGAGCCATTAACTTCTCCGAAACGCTGTCGTTCTTGCTACTGCCGCTGCCGCTGCAGCATGCGCGTGATTTACCAGCTGAGCTCATCATAGTTCTTCTTCTCCTCCCATTTCTGGTTCTTCTTAACAGAGACTTTGGTATCTTCGCTGTTGTTGATGATGATGAAGAACTCACCGTCATCGTTAGAAGAGAGCGAAAGAGAGAGATGAAGGAGAAGGAGGTGGTGGTAGTGGTATCGAGACGAGGAAGGAGGTGGCAGGGGTTTATGTATAGAGGGAGGAAGATAATTTGCCATTAGGGATGGGAAGTAATTACGAGGATGCCATATTTTGGCGTTTAGTTGATCTCATGTGCTAGAGTAATAGTTGTATTGCAGTTCCACTTTTGGACAGTTATGGGGGGCCATGGCCATGGGACAGGTGAAGTGAGGTTATTTGCCTTCGTGAAGAGAGCTCTTTCATGTATGGTGAGGTTAGTTTTTTTTTTTTTTTTTTTCTTATAATTTTTGGGGCACTGCACTATCAAATTTTAATATAATTATTTAATAAAAATATAATATAAGTTTAGTTTGGATATATACTATACTACAATTTATCGAATACGAAGTGTTTTGAGCTATAATAGAATTTTTTATTCAAAAAGAATGATTCTTTTTCTTAAATAACCGTGACTAAGCCAGCTCGATGAAAACTTAGTTTGAACTCTTTAAATAATACTGCAGGATAAGCTCATGCTTCAACGTTTAAGCTCAAAATTTAGACTTTCCAATCGAATTTAAGCTTTTAAGACGGTTGGATTTGTTTTCACACTCCTAACAGGTGAAAGAGAACCAACTTTTTAATCTATATTCCAAATATTTTATAGAAGATTTATTATAAGATGGGTTGACACATAGGTTTATTTGTTTACTTTAAATAAATGATATTATTATAATATTATTTTATATATATATATATATATATATAAAAAAAAGACATGTGGCTCCAAACAATTTCTCAAATAACATTCTAATAATTTTATATCTCAATAATAAATTAATGCATGATTCGAGTCTTAAAGTGGATTTTTTTTAACTAATATATTCCTAAACAACAAATCAAACCCCTATTACTTATTGTTAGGCGTTGTTAGAGCAAGAAGCACTTGGGACAAATATTTACTATCTTTAATTTTCTATTTTAAGTATATTTCTACCAATCATAAACATATATTTAAATAATAAATTATTGTATAATCATAAAAGTTTATTCAATTAGACTATGTCATGCTCGAGATAGTGAGTTCGGGATAGTAAATATTCATCTAGAATTAGGTATGTATTGAGTACTACACGCAATCCAAATCATACTTTAAAATATAGATATTGATTCTCAAATTTTAAAAAATCTATTTAGTAACATGCAGTAATCATCTTAAAAATTGTACCATGTAGAACCTAAAAGTATAGCATAGATTATGAAACTTATAACTTTATTTATTATATTTTTATAGTATAATTTGGAGGCATGCTATCCAACAACATATCGGTTTTTTCATATATTTATAGCTAATGCGTTAATCATTTTGATAATTTCCAACAATTTAATCACATATATTTCAAGTGCATATTTCTCACGAAATTATACATCATGAAAAAGTTGTCTTATTAAAGAATATGATTTTTTAAAAAAAGATTAAATTGTGTAATAATAAGGTAAAAAGGAATATTTGCCGAAAATATATGATCCCTTATTGAATGCTTCCATTGTGGAAGGATTAAAAAAAAATCACCATCAACGATGACTAAAACTTTTATAAAAAAAATGATATAGAAACAAGTTTGATAAATAAGATTTATAGTATACTTTTCCCTATAGATTATGATAAAATTGAAGAGAAAATAGATACATTCAATAAAAACACATTATCAAGATAAAAAATTGAAAAAAAAAATGATTTATTTCCTAAAAGCAAACGGAGAAAAATTGTAATGTTTATCCGATATGATTATGGTTGATTTGAAATCTAAAAGAATAAGAAAAAACTCCATTAAAATAAAAGAAATCGGTAAAAAGGTTTTTTGCAAGTTGTACAAATTAATTGACGATTTAGAGCAATAAAAGGAGGAACAAAAATTTAGAATTCCTACTAATATGTATAATAATGGGTAATAGTGGTAATGGAAGTTATAGGCAAATCGAGAGATCCCCAAAGTTCAAGCTATAAAAGTTGGTAAGTTGGTTATGAAGCCTTGAATGGTAATGAAGAAGATTATTGGGAGGATTTAAGAAAATGTAAGTTTAATAAGAGGAGTTATCATTGTGGCCAGGTTGAGTCTTTTGAGATATTGAAGCATTTGAGGAATAATTAGATCATTTCTCATAAAGCTTAAAAGATTTACATAAAATGTGATGAAGTCGGCAGATCGAACTAAGGATAATTATTGGTGGAGAATAAACCGGAAGGAATCGGTTAATAATAATACCTCCTATATAATTAATTCTATTTTATCTTACTAGTTATTTTCAGTGAACACAGCACGTTCATCGGAATATATCTATTTAATAAACTGTTGATTGATAGAGAAAATTCATAGTGCATCCATGTGAGAAGATATATGGAACTACGTTTCTCCTCTACATATGCCAACAACATAAATCTCTTCATGAGTTGTTTACAAGGTCACGACAGTTCGTCGTATAATAATCTTTCCAAATAATGTATGCATGGGCGATATTAATATTATAACACATATAATGTATATATATATATATATATATATATATATATATATAAAGAAAATGTTTCTTAAACCGAAAATTAATTAAAAAGTCAATTCTAAACGATATGGTGGAATTGTATTGACTGATTTTATCTCGAAAATGAAAAATAAAATTAAATAAATAAATTCATTACAATTTCATAATAAATGTTGAATATATCTATTATTGTTCGGTCAATAATACTTAAAAATTGTGGACCGAAATCTATTGGGAACTATAAATGGATTGCAATCTTTTCAATCCTAATAAAAACAATAATATGTATAAATAAAGAAACTAAAAACAAGGATAGCATTTTGTTTCATATTAATGTACCAAACGAACGGTTCAGCAAATATGAAAAATACATTTAAGAAAAAAAATAAAATAAAATTTTATAACTGAGTGAGTTTTGTTGGACAAGATAAGATATTTTTTTTGCAATAAATGAGGAAAGCAATAATGGCCACCTATTTTGGTAAAAGGGATCGAATTATTATTAGAAAATGCACTTCGTCGCGCATAGAATTAATAAAGAATACTTTTTTCCTCAAACCTTCTTGAACTTTTGTTTTGTCCCGTCGCAATCCTCAAATTAATAGTAACATGATTATAATTTCGATATGATATTATGAATATAAATTTAACATGATTAGTAACATGATTATACAAATAAAACAAAAAATTTATATAATATATAATATAAAAGATATCATTATAATATAAACGATATGATCTTAATATAATCTAATGATTTATAATTTTTATTTAATTTTACATTATTTGGATACTGAAACAAATATAATACGAAAAGAAGCATGAAGCAAATCCACTTGTCACTCCTAATCATGAACCGTCTAATGAATTTAGGTGTGAAAGGCTATAAAAAGAAAGAAAAGAAAAGAAGAAATAAAATTCAAATAAAAAAATGAAAAACATAAAAGGAAAGAAAAATATTGATGTCTCCCTCTAAAGGAGAAGGAAGCAGAGGCAAGAGATCACATGAATTTGATGGTCCCACCAGCATTAATGGTCCAGATCATCAATGTGACATGTTCGATGGGGAATGGGATTATAAGAATCATGGCCTTAAATGGGCCCTACGCAGGAAGGTATTTATTTAAATTAATTTCCTTGATTAAGCATGTGAACAGTTTTTTTTTTTTTTTTCCTTTTTAATGAGTAAATTTTAATTGGGTAGATATAAATTATGAGAGTTGAAAAATGGGAAGCGGGAGAATGGAAGTGTAATGGCACAACTTGCGAGCTATTAAAGTGGTTCGTCCCATGCACCTTTCTTCGCTTTTGGCTGCAAAGCCTGCCTATCTGTATTGGCCCATGTGATCATGTACGGACCATTTTATTGCCCTTCTCTTCCTTTACATCCCCAAGTTTTTATTCGAGATTTTTTTATTGAGTCAAAAAATTATAAATTGCCTCCAGACGTTTTTAATATCTGTCATGATTAAAATTTTATGGTTGTATCACCGTGATTATCTCAAGAAGTCATAATAGTCTTCTCGATTAGTAGTGATGGTTAATAATTATATAAAAAATTAAATATATATATGTTTTATTTTTTAAAAACGCAAGTCATTTATTTATTTATTTTTATTTTTCATTTACCGTTAAAAGCTACTAACAATCGTAGCTCTTTGTAATGGTTGAGATCTTAATAATTTTAAAATTTTAATTATAACAAATATTAGAAAAAAAATCTAAAAATACGTCCCGCGAAACATAAACTCCATTGCAATATGCTTGTTTGCAGTTAGTATGTATCATTATGGAATGTTACGTCAATAATTGAAACATTTCTAGTTCCAGCTAGTTGCAATGAACAGTCAAGGTAGCTCTGCTACATTCAGCTGGCGTGTGCGACTTTGCATCCACAGTAAAAGTTATAGAAACATAGGGGCTAAAATAAAAAAAATTATGTTGCATTATTACTATATATATCTACAAGATTTTATAGTTCAATCAATATAAATGCTGTTATAAAATTAAACCCTCTCCTCATTAAAAAAAATTGTATATTTATGTCTATATAATCTCACCAATAAAGAGTAAATATAAATTTTGAGGGAAGAAACAAAGTTAAGAGAAATATGAATAACATGGGAAGTGAGTTTTGAAAATTTTCTAATGCATGTATATAGATGGATGAAATTTTAGTCGATTCCGACTCTAAACTTTTTAATTAAGTAATATTAGTCTTTACTCTCCATAATTATTTGGGGCAAAGTTGGGTATCATGGTAGAAAAATATATGAAATTGCGTGATTCATCAGACACGTTGTCTTGAAAACCGAGTAAACATACGAAATATCCCGTGTTATGTCTTGTTTGGTACATCAAGGAGGGCTAGTCTTATTATTAATTAATAATGTTGACAGAACCGAGGACGGAAAGGTACAAGGATTAAAGTTATCCAGATCTTGGTTTTTAATATATATATATATATATATATATTTAAGAAAAAAAAATAAGGCTGAGAGATCTTAAGGAAAAAAGAAAAGAAAAAAAGAAAAAAAAAATCCAACGTTATTATTCGTGATAAGAAAATTATTGTCATTCTTGATATTTTACGATTATAGAAGCTTCAAGATGAAGATCATAAAAGTATAAGAATAACAGGTATAAGCAATTGAAAATCTTGCATGGTCGACTCGTGAACGTGTCCGGAAAACATGTGAGACTAAACGAGTACGAATTCCAATTAACTACCGTTAGTGGACTTGTACTTGTAATGCCTGTCTAAACAAGTCTTGCGAAGATAGTGGAACGTTTTACTTTTAAATTCTTAAAAAAAAATCTTTTTCAAATAATTAATTTATACAATTATTTTGGCAAAATAAAAATTTAAAAGAAACATGAAAATACTAAAAATATAAAAAAAATATACATATATCTATTCACTTTAATATTATAAATATTCATACGCAATTGACATTACCAAAAGAATATTCCGGAAAGACCCTAGATGTAGAAATTTATAAATCAAGACGTTATCCTTGAAGATAAACATCAATGATGAAATGAATTAAATGGCATGATTAGGGATACCTAGGAATTGGCAAGGGCAAATGAGTAAGAGGGAATGAAAAGGGAAAATGTAGGTATCTGTGGCTTCCCAAAAGGGTGCATGTGAAGACGAGATGGGCCAGCAAAGACTCAATTTCAGTGGAGAAGAGGGTGGGGGGTGGGAATTGGGGATGGAGAGAGAGAGCACATGGGAGAGCACATGCCTGAGAAAAAAACAACACCATTTGAGAGGGTTGATGAAGAAGAAGGGGACGGCATGTGACAAAGGTGAGACAGTGAAGCAGCATCGGTTGTACAGCATGTTCTGCACATTCCCTACATATATCCAACTGATCCTCCTTCATATGGCAACTCATCTTACATACTCCTTCCCATACTCCCTCTCTCTCTATTCTTATTATGTTGTCATTAATTCATAGTAATCTCCTCCTTCTCAATAATACCCTGCTTTTATCATTTTACGTTTTCATTTAATATGACACATGTCCAAGACATCAAAAGTGTATCATCTTTAAAGAAGAAATAACTTATATGCCTATACGTTAAATATATGTATAGAATATAGATGTATTTTAAATTATTAAACACCATTGTGGTATATAAAAAGAGTACCATGTTTGTACTTAAATTCAATTCAACCTAACTCTAACACTTGAGTTCGACAAGAAAAATTGCTCAACTCCTACTTTTCGGCTTCTCTATCACATACTTCGTCTATTGTTCTATAAATTCCACACCCTAGCTAACTCATTCACGTTTCTAAACTTCATATCAAAGGCATTATCCTCCGGCATGGACAACATTTGTCATGCAAACATGCGAAACTCATCTTTTAGTTTTTCCATCAAAATACTAAAACTTAAACTAAAAAATTAAAAAAAAAAAACTATATATATAGACACATGTTTAAATAAGTAATAGACAAATACTAATAATAGGTATTTTAAAAAAAATATTATTAATATTTTTAAATATTAAAATTTTATTAATATTTATACAATACTAATCCACCCATCCACGTAAAATATTAATAATATTAAAACCGTTCTCCTTAACCTCACCCTTTCGCAGGGTAAGCAAGTCGTCTTTCCCCACCAAATCTGACTTTTCAAACAAAGCATTGTTTATTTGACTCCATAAGATTGATTATCCATCATTAATTAATTTACAATATTATTATTCCTGTTTACATGATGCAAAGTCAAGATGAAAAAGAACGCGTAGGAAATTAAAATACCATATGATTCCCATCACAATGAAATAATTAAACTTGACGTTCACGTGTTGGAGGAATAGTTATCACATGATATTAGACTCACCAATAATGGAGTTTTGATCTTATATTATATGATTCCGTACCCTTATGTGTACTGCTTTTTGTGGCTTAAGTTTGGTAAGCTAATTAACATTTAGGTAGGGCTTGCCCAACATTTTGACTTTGTCCAGATCTTTCTACTGATTCGATTTTGCTAGCATTATTATCATGTACTGTTTCACGAATGAGTACGGTCAAGTGCTTTAATAGCACGTTTTACTTGACTTTATAGTATAAAATAGGATAATTATTACCTATTTCTTCATTTCATCGTAGTATAGCTATTCTTCTTTTATGTATTATTATCACTATAAAGTGATAAATTATAATTCCTTCATCCATTCAAATAAATAATTATTTTTTTAATCTTTTTTAGATATTTTTATATATGTCCATAAGCTATTAGTTCATAGAGCATAATAAAAGTTTTTTAAGTACTTTTACATATATTTTCAATGTATTACTAATACTATATTTTTTAATATAATTAAATAAAGTAATAATTATTACTATTATTTGTGCATCCTAAAGAGATGGATATTTGTTTTCATATTAGATGGATTGGATTCTAATCCCTTCTTATCCATTATAGTATAAAATTAAAGTTTTATTTTTATCTTATTTCATTCCTTTGATTAAATATTCTATAAATATTTATTTGTAGCTAGTTGTTGTACCGATTACCAACTTGTGTAGCATTAATTGTACTTGAATGAAAACCAAGTTTGAGGATTTAAATAAAAAATCTTAAGGTTTTTCAATATTAATTGAACATTCTATAGAAAAAGATATAAAATAGTAAAAATATTCTTTATTAAACATTTTAATAAGTACCCGATTCTAAAACATGGGATGAGATATTTTATTTTTAAAACCATCATGTATTTTCACTTCACACCTCACACAGGTAAACTCAATCTTAACCAAAGCTTTGAGCTTCGGGTTTCTCAAAGCTATGACCGACCATGAACGTATCTAACCAAGAAAATCGAATTTGTTTGTTTTAATGTCTCTCAATTTTGGGCCAAACTTAAGATATTCTTTCGGCACAACATATATAAATAGCCTCATATCTATATATATATATATATATTATGCCCCATGCTATTGCTAAACTAAGATATGAAATAATAATAATAATAATGTGATTTCTCTATTTTGCTCCAAGAAGGAAAAAGGGGGAAAATGAAGAAGAAAGCTTATGCGGTACTGGAATTCATATATTTGCTATTTCTAAATTCTACTTAAAAACTAAATAAAAATATTTCAAATTTGAAATTAGCTATTTTCTTAGAGAGGTGCTTCTTGTTCATTTATTTTATTTGTTTATATTTGACAACGTCCTTTTCTCTAATGTTATAATATATAAACGACATGTTATGTGACGCAACGATAAAAGCATAAACCTAAGACCAATTCTAGGATTTGAACTCTAGAATAAATAAAGAGGAATCTGAGTTTATTCTTCAATAATTCTCAATTGCGCACAATCGAAAAACACAGAGAAACTCGTCTCTAAAAAGTGTGTATAAAATATTGAATAATAGTTAACCCTAAAATGACCTAATAACTATTTATACTCCTCAGGAAAACACGTAAAAAAGGAAATAAATATGTACACGTGGAAATAAATATAAGTATACACATCTGTCATCTGGCATGTATACGGTCGTGCATGCAGACCGTGTAAGCTTCTGGGAATATTTCTGACATAATACACGGTCGTGTCCCCTGGCCGTATATGGAGACTGTGCATGTTTCTGGGAGAGATCCTGACGGAACACACGGCCGTGCCTCCTGGCCGTGTAAGAGGCCGTGTACGTTTTTGGGACTCATCCTGGTATATCACACGGCCGTGCCTTCTGACCGTATGTACAGCCGTGTGTGTTTCTGGAAGCTCCCTGACATCATACACGACCGTGCTTGTAATCGACACGCCCGTATCAACCTGTGTCAGCTATGATGTCCTCATCATTCTCTCCCACCAATGAAGAACTCGACCCCGAGTTCTCTTCTGGATATAGGGGTTCGTCATCTGCGTAAAATGGGGATAAGTCAGCTACATTGAAGGTTTTTGAGATTTTCATGCTTTCCGGGAGCCCAACCACATAGGCATTGTCATTTACCTTGGCGACAATATTGTAGGGGCCATACTTCTTTAGTTGCCACTTGCTATACGTGCCTACGGGAAAGTGTTCCTTCCTTAAGAACACCATCACTTGATCTCCTACCTTGAACAGTTTCTTCTTCCGATGCTTGTCTGCGGTTTTCTTATACTGCTCATTAACCCTCTCAATTCGCTCTTTCACGTCAGATGCCACCGTGTGATATTGTTCCGCCAGGTGTTTAGCAGCAACATTGGTTTCAACACCCTTGGGCAAATAAGCTAAATCCAAGGCGTGAGACGGCGCTTTGGTATAGACCAATGAAAAAGGCGATTTCCCAGTAGTTCTAGGAGAGATCTTAATGGAATACACGGCCGTGTCTCCTGGCCGTGTAAGAGGCCGTGTACGTTTTTGGGACTCATCCTGATATATCACACGGCCGTGTCTTCTGGTCGTGTGTGTTTCTGGAAGCTCCCTGACATCATACACGATCGTGCTTGTAATCGACATGCTCGTATCAACCCGTGTCAACTATGATGTCCTCATCATTATGAGATATGTCCTCCTTATAATTTATCACTAGCTAATAATTTTACATGAAAAATTAAGGTGCACTCGACAGACATTACTATATTTACATAAAAACATTCAAAATTGGAGGGAAAACATTGATGGGTGTAACAACGTAAATTCGAAAAGGACATCCCCAGTGAAAACGTAGACACCGTTGATGTCTAACCTTTTTTTTCTGTTCTTTTCTTTTCTCACCCCTCTTCTTTGGCTCTTTCTCTTTTCCTTTATAGCTACTCGAAATGGACACATATGGGAGTAAGGGACACGATGATGAAAGCCACTATTACATTACACTCTTTCGATGTGATGTGACATTACATACACAAAAACATTTTCACGATTCATCCTTTTATATATATATATATATATCCCACCTATACAGACCAAATGAGAATAATATATGGAGTATTATAAATTTTATAATCAAGTATATAAAGTTAGATCCATATTAGCTCTTCCTGTTGTTGCACGTATACATATACTTGTTTTTTTTAAAAAAAAAAAAAAATTCTATATATGTTGAAATAAATGTAGATAGTGTTGAATTTGAATGACATGTGGTCATCTAATATTAGGGTTTATGAGTGTTCCGTGCATGTGCAGTTTTCGCTTTATTCCTTTTGTTTTTCGGTCGGCAGAGAGCTCATAATAAACATGTGTTACTGCCCCTTTTTGGTTGGAAGTCACGACCCCACCTGTTTTGTCTAGTGTGCACCACGGTGGGGCTTGGTTTTGTTTTAGCTTCTTTCATCTCTTTCTTGTTTTAAGGACTTACTTGCGTGCACGAGACATCGCAAGACGAAATTATAGAGATAATAGCTAGTCAGTTCAAACCTCCAACAAGAGACTGAAAGATTACACTTTTTGTTATTCCACCGGATGAATATGATATGAATCTTGCTGCTTCCTGCAACTTTAGACAGATACTTACCATTCTTCCTACCTGGCTAGAATATAAATAAATAGAGATAAAATTCAGATTTCTCCGAATTATGTGTTCCTGCGAAAAGACTGAGCTTCGAGCTTATACCCTGACAATCGATCAGCCTATACATAAATTTAAAGCCCTTTTTTTTTTTTTTTCTACAACATCAATCCTATGGGCTATATCTAAGCAAAACGGTACAAATGCTATGGCGGTGACTAGGTTTGGTATTTATTAAATTTTGAGATGATCATAAAGAAAGCTAAGACCAATTATTAACTATGTAGTTTTTCAAGCTCAAATTCGATCTTCAAAATACTCGAATTGTTGACTTTGCTACCTTAAATCGAGCCTGTGTTAATGTTTGCATGAATTTACTATTTTTACCTCCCTTTCTATACTTATATCTCTAAGTTGAAGGTGCTCACGAAATTCTTTTTCAAGACTTCCCTTTGAGAGCCAACTATGGAAAAATTAATCAACAAAAAAGTTATTCCATATCCAAGACTAAACATGAAAATCTAGCAAATCATACCAAAATTGTTTTCTAATAAAAGCAGAATTGATTTTGAATCAAATATGTAGTAAGAAAGCGATAATGCGTATGCTCTTAGCTTAAAATCTCCTAACAAGGCTTCTCTTCATTATAAAAACAATATTGCACTCTTTGTCATTTTAGAGTTTCCGTTCAATACTTGATAGGATTGTATCAGCTGATGATGTTGAAAAAAGATTGGGTAGTTATGATATTTCGTATGGAATGTTTAGTAATAAGCAACAAGCTACAAATTTTGATGTATCACCTATTATGTTAGGCAATCTAGTATGAGTGGTTGCAAAACCTTCTATATATCAACTTTTTATTTGCCTATTCCCATCATTAAGCAATACATGTGGTGCATCATTTGATGAGTCCAATCTTTCAAAATTAAGTTTTCACAATCCAAATATATTAAGTCATTTCCACAATACAAACTGCTTGATTGAAATAAATAAAATAAAATAAAACTAAATGTTGTAAGTCTCTAATAAGCAACCAAAAGGGGGGTGAACTAGTTCATTTTAAAACTTAAGTCTATATTTTGAAAATATCCCCTTTTGTAAATTAATTAATAAAAAAAATGCTAAATTTATCAAAGTGATAATGCAAAAGCTTTGGTTGATTGGTTGTGCAAATGACGTACAAGTAATAATATACAACTATAAAAAGTAACATAAAGTAAAAGAATAAAAGTGATAGAAATAAGCTCAAATGTAACATGTTTCTACCTTATATGCTGGCTTCCTTTATCAGTACTAGCAACTCAATTATTGGGGATCCAAAACCAATTTTTCATATCAAGTATGGGGAGTTTGCAAATAAGACAATTCTTAGAATGATAAGTTGAAGTCCTCTTAGTTGTTGTGTCATTCATGTTTCTCCTAAGTTAGGTTAAAATCTCCCTCAGTTCAGCACTTAACAAACTTCTTGCACAACTCTTTAAGCTTCTTGAACTTATGATTAAAATCTAAAATTATGTTTACAACTTCACTAAAACCATAATCTCTCAATAAGAGATACTCAACTATTAAAAACAAAACACAAACTTAGTCAAAAATACCTAAGAGCATGTTGCTAGATACAATCTCAAAAGTTTTAAATTCTCCCAAATGAAATTGATCAGATACAACTTATGTTCTTAATTCTCACAATCATGTAAAGTTTATTCAAATAAACTTCTAATCTATGGAACCGATGAAACCTGTCCAAAGTAGAAATTCTTTCCTCTATTTAAAAGTGCCTTGTTTATTTTTGTAATTTTCTTCGATCGTTACATTGGCATATAGTTTTTTCTTGACAAATGTAAAGTGGAAACATCATATCTTGAAGTCATCTAAAACATGAATGTTTGAATAGCTTTTCAAGTGACTTAGGTCCAAGACCTCCTTAATTATTTAGTGTTCCTTTCAATATAAGCATGTGTAATGCCATAAAATACAAGCTAAGTTGATGAATTGCCTTTAGTATGAAATTCTATTGGAGGATTTGCATATGTTAGAATGTTTCATTTGCGCTAATTGTATAAGGAGTCATGCCTTGGGCTTTAAAGGTATGTTCTCATTTAGTAGTTAAATAAAAAATTTAACTACTCTATATGTAGGAGTCTCCCCTCCTCATTTGGATAATTCAAAGTATTAACAAGCTTCACACCAATACTAATTCAAGGTAATAACGATTCAGGATTTCAAAATCATTTTCAAATGTTAGAATATTTATCGAACCCGGTATCACGATTTTATTCTAAATGTATTCTTACCTACCAAACATATCATAATAGTATTAAAATAAAAATATGACATATAATATATATAGATAAGACACACACAAAAAAATTATAAAGATATAAATATAGTAAAAGTTGAAACACATATTGGACACAAATATTAATTTCCTCCATTTCATGCATACGGTCTCTAATAATTGGTAACCCTAACCCTAAGCCAAATGACCCAGCTAGTGAACTCTTCACGAAAACCTAACTCTAACATAGCAACAAGTATAAAAACACTCTAGCCATCTAAAGCGAAAACCTTAGTGAGAAACACAGATTCTAACCTTAGGTTTATATTAATGTGTTATATAAAATTACATTCTACAATATATTATACTTTAGATCTAACCGATGCATGTTACATGCCTCGCATGAAATCATATAGGTGTTTTGTAGTTAAAATAACATTTATTGGAATAGTGTATGCCATTCAACATCTTATAGGTAATTTTAATGTGGCCAAATTGTATGTATGAAGATATGCCCGTATATATTATATAGCATATAATGTAATTAGATACTATACTATAATTATACCATAATATAAAATATGTACATACATATATAATTTATTATATTCAGTGGTAATACATAAACACACTATCTAATGTACGGAAAATAATATTATATTATATTATATATATAATATTATAGTTATTTATAACACGAACAAATCTATATATAGTAGATTCTTACACGATGTATATAATATACAATATATATTAGACATCTAACGATATATTATGTAAAATTACAATGCAGTAAATATATAATACGTTATGATTATTTATAGTATATATATATATGTTGATAAGACTTGTATATGAATATGAGTTTCAACTTAAAATAGTAACCGATTGTAAATTTTCTTCTAAATTTAGAATTAATCGGGATCACTAGCTCTATCCTAGAATCGAAATATTATTGATTCAAGGTAATGGCAATACCAACTTTCAAAATTGTGTTCAAACGCAAGAATATATATCAAATCTAAAATTGCAATTCTACTCTAGTGGCATGTTTGGTGCGTATGGATGAACTCGAAATAGAATCTTAATTCCGAGTTTTCCTCTATTCCTACATTTGGATGTATTCTTAAAGGCTAGAATCACAATATTTTAGAATCTTTGATTTCGCCTTTAAGGGGGAATTCAATTCTGCCTTTGAAATAATAGAATTGTAATTTTATTTTGACATCTTTAATGATCATTAATTGAAATTACTCATTTAACCTTTAATTTTATTATAATTAAGAATAGTTTCGACAAATGCTATTTTATATACATTCCATTTTATGTATGTTTCCAAACACGGGGATGGATTTATCATTCTAGTCATGATTTCATACAATGCCATTACAATATATTCCATTCCTACGTACTAAACATGACATAACTATATTCTTACATACCAAATTTATCATAATAATATTGAAATAAAAATAGGACATATAATATATATAGTTAAGATATGGATAAAAAAAATTATAGAAGCATATTTTTATAAATAATAGATATAGTAAAAGTTGAAACACAAATTGAATACAAATATTAATTTCCTCCATTTCATGCATACAAATATTAATTCCCTTCTACCCAAAATAATAATAATAATTATTCTTATTATTGATAGCATCAGCCATGAAACTCTTTACAAAAACCTAACTTTAATACAAGAGCAAGTATATAAACACTCTATCCTTCTAAAACAAAAACCATAGTAAGAAACATGGATTCTAACCCTATGTTTATATTAATTATAAAAATACATTTTACAATATATTATATTTTAATTCTAACACATGCATGCTATGTGTCTAGTATGAAATTATATACGTGTGTTGTACTTAAAATAACATTTATTGAAATAGTGTGTACTATTTAATATATTATAGGTAATTTTAATATGTCACCTTTTTATTTGCCTATACTCATCAATATGCAATACATGTGGTGTATTACTTGTCGAGCCTAATTTTTCAAAATTAAGTTTTCACAATCCAAATCTATATATTAAGTCATTTCCACATAATACAAACTGCTCGATTAAAATTAAAGAAAATAGTATCTATTTGAAATTAAATGTTATAGGTTTCTAATAAACAACCAAAAGGAGACGTGAACTAGTTCGTTTTAAAATGTAAGTATGTATTTTGCAAAAAAAATTTGTTACTTACTTATGCGAATGACGAACAAGTAATAACATACAAGTATAAAAAGTAATATAAAGTAAAAGAGTAAGGGTGTCAAAAATAAGCTGAGATGTATAGTGTTTATGCCTTATGCACAGGTTCCTTCTATCAGCACTAACATCTCAACCATTAAGGATCCACTAAAACCAATTTTTCAAGGAATTTGAAAACAAGACAATTCTTAGAATCACAAGTTGAAGCTCTCTCCGTTGTTGTGTCATTCATGTTTCTCCCAAGTTAGACCAAACTCATCCTTAATTTAGCACTTAATACACTTCTTGCACAACTATTTAAGCTTCTTCAACTTATTACTAAAATCTATATTTATATTTACAATACAACTTCACTAAAACCATAATCTCTCAACAAGAGATATACTCAATTGATAAAAACAAAACACAAACTTAGTAAAAAAATCTAAGAGCATGTTACTAGATAAAATCTCAAAAGCTTTAAAATCTCCCAAATAAAATTACTTGCATACAGCTTATGTTCACAATTCTTACAATCATGTAAAGTTTATTTAATTAAACTCCAATATATGGAACTGGTTAAGCCTATCAGAAGTGAAAACTCTTTCCTCTATTTAAAAGTGCCTTGGTTATTTTTGTAATTTTCTTGGATTGTTACATTAGCATATAGTTTTTGCTTGACAAATGTAAAGTGGAAACATCATATCTTGAAGTCATCCAAAACATGAACAATATTTAAATAGCTTTTCAAGTAACTTAGTCAAAGACCTCCTTAATTATTTGGTGTTCCTTTCAATATAAGCATGTGTAATGCCATAAAATACCAGCCAATTTGATGAATTACCTTTAGTACGAAATTCTATTGAGGGATTTGCGTTTGTTAGAATGTTTCATTTGCCCTCTATGCATCTAACTCTATCCTTCAACAGACTTGCTCAAAGAATTGCATAGCTTGTCATGCCTCAGGCTTTAAAAAGGTATGTTCTCATTTAGTAGTTGAACGAAAATTCCTCATAATGTTTATTGAGTTTGACATTTCACCACCATGCATTTATGGTTGCCATGCTCATGAATCAAACAAGCTAGATGATAACATTACTTAATTATTCTAAGCAGCTATTATTTCTTGAAGTGGGTGCTTTCATTGCTACTACAAAATAATGAAGAGAATTTCAAAATAGACTTAAAAGCTATATAGGGGCAAGTAATTGATTAGGGAAGATATCCTATGATTGTTTGTCCAGGTACTCTCATTGTGTGTATTTCTTTTCAAATAAATTTACTTCGATCTTTTTAGATAATAACACTGAATGAATATCATGAGTGTGTATTGAGAAGGACTCAACTCTAAAGCATTGTTTCTAGCGAGTTTGTATTGAACAATTAACAGTTGAAAATACCATTTTCATACTTTAGTTTAATGTGATGTTTATAATGCAGGATTGATTGGAAATGAAATGAAACAAAGTTGAGAACCAAATGAAAACTCTATTCTTATGGTCATTAATAGCCAAGGAATTATAACCCCATTTAAGTAGTTTGTTTGGGATGAACATATTTGGAACGAAATAAAACAAAATGAGTGTAAATTTGTCCTTTCAAATATACACTTGGTCTATTGAAGATGTGTAAATGCAACATGATTAATGTATACGTATATACATTACAATATATGTCCTACTATTGATGTACTATATGTGATATAGTAATACACGTCAGACAATACTATATATTTATACTGTATATGATATATGAATATAATATAGTATACGTTATATATGAATATTATAAAATATGTCTTATTATGTAATATAAAAATATATTCAAATATATTATACTTTAATTCTAGCACATGTATGTTATATGTCCTCTGTGACATTATATAGGTGTGTTGTACTTAAAATAACATTTATTGAAATAGCGTATGCCATTTAACATATTATGGGTAATTTTAATATGGCCACACTATATATATGAAGAAATTTATGCATATATTATACAACATATAATATAACTATACCATAATATAAAATATGTACATGCATATGAACTATATAATTTATTACATTCCGTGGTAATACATACACACACCATTTGATGTATGAAACCTAATATCTATTTGATAATATAATGTAGGATCTGTCTGTATAAATGCTCTAAATAAATATAAAATGTATTTGGGGTTGATTTTAATTTTTCTTCTAGATTTGGAATTTAATTGTGAATCGCCACTTAGATCGTAGTTTCAAAATACTACTAATTTAAGGTAATAGTGATTCCAACTTTCAAAATCATTATATCGAAGTTAAAATCACAATTTTACTCCAATAATATTCTTACATACTAAACAAACCATAATAACATTAAAATAAAAACATGACATATAACTTATATATAAAAGATGCAAATAAAAAAAAATTATAGAACCACATTTTTATAAGATATAGATAAAGTAAAAGTAAATACACAAATTGGATACAAATATAAATTTCTTCTATAGCTTTTAATAATTGGTAGACTTCGGCCCAAAAAGTTAATAATAAACAATAGCCTGGCTATTGGGTTATCCAAAGCCAAATGGCCCAGCCCACTGAACTATTCGCAAAAACCTAACCTAACGGCAGCAAGTATATAATCCTCCAGCCCTGCTGAAACCCTAGAGGAAACAACGATTCTAACCCTAGTTTCTTGACTGAGAGCAGACCGACAATGGCGACTGCTAGGACTGTCAAGGACGTTTCGCCTCACGAGTTCGTGAAGGCTTATGCTGCCCATCTCAAACGATCTGGCAAGGTACCATTTTTATTAATTTTATCTTCGTCTTTGCACCTGCCTATGGATCTAATTATTTCTCGGAGTGTATTAAAGTTTCATCTTTTTTGGTTCTGTTATTTATGTTGCTGTTGATTAAAGAAATAATATATTGGGTTTTTGTTGAATTATCGTGCTTTCAAGTTTCGTACGTATATGTTCTAGGGCAAAATAAATGTACTCTTTATGCGGCACATTGACTAGATTATCGCATCGATCTATAGACGAAGATTGTTGTAGTTCGTAATTGATATGCCCCGTTGAATTAGTATGTACGTTTGCCTGTTCAATTTTCATGATTTTTATGCTCACTTTAGTGGAAATTGATTCATGAGTCATGGCGTACCATCCCTTTATTTTCCGTTTTGACTCGAACTCTCTACCTTATATCTGTGCTGATTGACTTTTGTTATTGTACCAACGAGTCATTTCCTTTTTTTTCATTGAACTAGTCTTATATGTTTGTAATGGAGTAGTGTTTTCTTCCTGTTCAATGGCATATATTTCATCATTGTTCAGACAACACTATATGGCAAAGTTAAAACATGGATTGCAGCCCTAGCGGTGTCAGTATACTGCATGTGGTGAATGCTTAACAGCGTACGTTTAGGGAAAAATCTACCTATTGTGGGTTATATTGTAAACCAGATCAGAATGTATGAAGGCTAAAGTTGAACCTTAGCCAAAGCACTCTGCTTTTGTGTTTGTACCATTGTTGTATGTTATATTTGCCGCCTGGCAGTTGTAAACTTTTCTTTTGAATTAATAAAATTACATTTATCCAAAAAAAATACTATATGGCAATTTAAACCATCAAAATACATATGGTTTTACCTTAATTTGATATGCACCTAATGGATTGCCCGAACTGTGGACAAGCGGTAGTAGTATGTGCAATACTTGCTTTGTTTGCCTAATTGTTTTCAGTTTACCTTTTGCATTTCTGCTATCTGCACAATCTAATTAGTTTTAAGGTTGTCTCATGTAGGGTTTTCAGAAATAGCAGCTGGTGGTTTAGATTATACTTGGAAATTCTTTGTGTTATTCAATAGCAATTTGATTCCATAGATTTATGTCAGACGTACTTTTCTGCTGGCATCTGATTCCTTTTTAACTGTAATCGCACAGATCGAGCTTCCCCACTGGACTGATATAGTGAAGACTGCCACCTTCAAGGAGCTTGCTCCTTATGACCCAGATTGGTACTATATCAGAGCTGGTGAGTGAGGCTCTGAGATAATACGAAATGATTTTGTTCATCTAAATTGACTTAAATTTTTTATTAAGTAACTCAGTGCAGATCATATTTGATTTGATTGCAGCATCCATGGCAAGGAAGATCTATTTGAGAGGAGGACTTGGTGTTGGTGCTTTCCGTAGAATCTACGGAGGAAGCAAGAGGAATGGAAGCCGTCCTCCACACTTCTGCAAGAGCAGTGGCTCTATCGCTAGGCACATTCTTCAACAGTTACAGGACATGAATATTATTGATATTGATCCTAAGGGGTGAGTACTTATGTTGGCTTGTGATTTTACATAATATTAGTTTTACGGGATAGGCTTCAAAGTGAAACTAGCATTTGTATTAACTTACCCATTATTCAATATGAGATGCAAACCTTAGTTCAGTTAGTCTTCCTCAATGCTATGGCAATGCTGTTTACCTTTTCTTGGTAATGCTATTTGGACATTGCAGTTGATTATGTTGGTACTGAACATAGTCTAGTTGCCATAGCCAAGTCTAATAAGCATAGCTGGTTCATTTGCTTCTCCAAAAAAAGGCATGGCTGGTTCATTTTGGTTATCATCTGATTGACCTTTTATCTGTTGTATACAGTGGAAGGAGAATCACTTCAAGTGGGCAACGCGATCTTGATCAAGTTGCTGGAAGAATTGTAGTGGCTCCATGAACAATGGATTTGTTGCAATCATGCTCTGGAACGTTAGTATTGTAGGTTTTCTTTTGTGTTACCTTGAAATTTTGCTTCCAGGCATTGAGTCTTTTGTTTAGAGAATATCCGTTCGATGTTTTAGACCTCAATTGTGTTTTTCATATTTTAATCACATAATTAAGGCTTATTGAGATCAAAACTGTGTTTCTTACTTGCTATGAGGCTGGTGCTTGATCCTTGAATCAAAGCTTTCAATGCCTCTAATCTTACTAACCCTTTGAATTGCTCTGTCAGTAATGAACAGCCACTTTATTTCTGATTGCAACCTGTCCAAGTACAACGGTGATCTTGTATATTCTCGAGTACTATATCATTAAATCAGTCATTTCAGGATACGAATCACAATTTCATCTGCAAATGTTTATTTTTTTTCAAAACGCGCAATTAGTAATAGATTATTACCCTACACCTCTTGGAAGGCTTGGGGTCATAGTTAATGTTGATTTATAATATTCAACTTTTAAGTTTGCTTTACTGTGGTAACGGGACAAATTTTCTGACTGTTCTTTTAGTAAATTAACAGCTATTACCGGCAGTGTTTCGATAGAGTTGAAGTTTAAAATATCTGTACTATGTCTATTTATGTAAATTGTCATATGTTTTAAGATAGTCATTATCTTGTATATAACGTTTAGGATTTCAAGTTTATCTATAATAATTTATTGTTTCGGATGAACTTTTATAATGGGGCTGTTTGAAGCTTACGGGTTTGATGGTAGCTGCTTTTACCACCGTATTGTGGCATTGGCAATGCGTAGCTGCTATCCGTTTCGTAACCGCCGAAGTGATTTGACAAATAGCGTGGACAGCCAAACTTTTAAGAGCTCCTACGGATGAGAGAAACAGCAATATGCTGTCAAATCACTATAAAAAAATCATCTAAGGCTCAAAAAAAAAGAGGAAAACTTTTTTTTTTTTTAAGGATGGTGTGGGTAATACTCTAACTCATTTACCTATTATTGGTGCATTTAAATTCTTTATGGGTTACCTGTTTCTCCTTTCCTTTTGCTTCAAGTCATCCACGTATTGGTTTTACGTTAGTCTTTGAAAGCCCATAACATACGTGCATAGAGTCGGTAATGCGGGCCAAATGGGCCGATTTGCACCGGCTAGCGGGTCGTTGTGGGCTGACCTATAGTGGCCTTCAAGTCTCGCGGGTCGGCAAAATTAGCCCGTCCCGTCCCGCGGGCCAATGCGGACTAGCCCGCGATGACCCGCAGTGGCCGGTGCGAGTCGGTCGTCCGTCGACCGTCGTCCTCACCTCGACTCCTCGCTCGTCCATCGACCGTCGTCCTCGCCTCGAGTCGACAGTCCTCGACGAGGCCCTCGACTCCTCCCTTGTCCCTCCACACTCAGTCACAAACCGGTGATGACAGTCCTTTTTCCATGTCCAGACGTACCCTACGCCGGCAAAAAGGCCGCCGTCGACAAAATGGTGGCCGTATTAGCAAGGCTGGCTGCACTCTAATGAACCCCGCCGGACCTCCTATCCTTCCCTCCGATCTTCTCAAGTCTGTACCATGTCCAGACAAGACATCCTTTGCCCTAACGAACCTTGGCCTAATCTAGCCGGTGAAACCTCACTTCACAGCTCTCCCCAGTTGCCACCACCACAAACCTCACCCTGTACTCTTCCGCTTCACCCGACAAGACATCCTTTGCCCTAACGCTCCACTCGTCGTAGTTCACGAGCTCGACTCGAGTGTTGTACTTGGTTGTGATGTAGGTATTCGGTGAAGTGGGTTTTAGATATGTACTTGGGCCAGCCTAGGCCGACAATCGCCATTGACTCGCCGTCACCGTTGCTAATCAGCATTTTTTTTTTCTGGTCGCGGGTCCGCGGGCCAACTCGCGCCCTCGGGAACTTGCCCGCCCCGCCCTGTAGGTCATGTAGGCGCGGGTCAAAATGGCCCGCAGCTTCAGCTGGCCAAAATTTTTGGCTCGTCCCGCATTTTTTTGCGAGCAGGGCGGGTCAGCCCACGGACCTGCCCCGCAATTCTCACCCCTATAACGTGCATAACAGTTTGAACCAAATCCCCTTCTCTACACCAAAAATGAAACATAATTTCAAAAACTAAAGCATAAATCAAATCTCTCCATCCATTATACTCAAAGTTCATAGTTTAACCGTAGCTTTAAGTGAGCGAAGTTGGTTTTTTTGGATATGTAGTGAGAGATGCGGACATCTAAGGGTAAAGAATTGTTATGGGATTTTTTATCCTAGTTAGAGGAGAGATTACTAAATGTCTAGTGATCAACCACGCTTGGCATCAATAAGTTAATTTTTTAAAAATATATATATATATATGCTTTCACAATATGAAATAAGTAATAATAACATGGTACTTCGAATTCGATGTGAGAGTACATAATATCTCATCTTCTACCTAAAAGTTATTACCATTATTGAGACCCAGAGGTTTATACCCGCTATTCTATTACTGGGATGGAATTGGTTTACTTCCTCTTCCCATCAATCAAATTGTGCTCTATTGGTGTTGGCTAAATTGAATTCACATGTGTAATTAAAATACGTGAGAACCATTTATCACTCGAGAAGATGTAATAATTGCTTAAACATGGGCTCGAAATTTGCAAATATATAAACCTTTAACCATACAAGGGTTAATAAACTAGCCATAGTTCTTTCAAATTATAATTCATTGATTCACCTTGCATATCACCTAATTAATGAACGCAAATAGAAATTATACATTTTTAAATAGTTTCAAATTAAAAATTATTTGCATATCGAGCATTTTGTTAACTTCCTTTCATATGTTAGCTCAATCACAAATACATCCAATGGTAGGGAATAGGGATATATACATCCCTCATATGCACTGCATGTTATATCATTTAGACGAAACTTAGGGTCAGTGTGCACTCGAATCCTGTTAACGCAATCATACATCTCTTCATCAACATGATAGTTGTGTTATTGTAGCTGGTATTGTCATGCAGCACTCGAACTTCTCCTAAGAAACTGCATGCAAATGTTACTTGCTTAACTTCCACACTATCACCTCAAGACAATCCAAATTCAACCTTCCGCGGACCAACCACACCTTGTAAAAAAGGCAAGAAGCTGGGTACTGGTATTAACTAGACAAGACAGATTCGTTTGATCGATGCCTGATTAAATAGTTATGAAGCTCTGTATTTTCTTTGCAAAAGAAATCTAGTATAATAATATATGCAATTATAGTTTTACTACCATCCATTCTGCAATAGGAGTAGGAAATCATCAAAATTGCAACTATAGGTTGCATCATATACAAATTTTGTGAAAGAATATTGTTGACATTATTTTGCAACTAGTCACAAACAAATTGAAGTCATTCCCACAACTCTCGGTTCCTCTACTAATGGTAAGTGTAGGGGCTGATGTCATTCCAGGACAAGCAAGACTTGATCTTCTTGTGCTCGGGTATATGAAACTTAGGTTCTCTCGGAATGGTTGGATGCTTTGACGACCTAAGCTTTCAGAAATTGAAATATGAATCAGCAAAAGATCCTGGTGCTCTAGACATAACACTTCAAAATGATATAAACATGCTGTCTAGAAACTAACAGCATATAACACATAAGCCTAAAAAGGGCAAACCTACCTCTTGGGGACAAACGGCCTGTCAAAATAGGGCATAGGCTGTGCCTTCGGAACCAGCTCTTTCCTTAATCTCCTGGTTTCTTCTTCTTCAGCCAACTGAATAAAGCAGCAAAACAGAAAAATGGCTTAGAAAGCATGAACACTAATTATGTCATCCGTTTATTTCGTAGGTGATTGTACCTTCTGCTGCCTCTCTCTTTCCATTTTGTATTGCTCAATCAAGCTCATCTTTTCTGCTATCTACAGAACCCAGATAATCGATATTTTTCAGCAATTTTCTAATAAAACGCCGCATGATATTTGGTATAGATGATCCGCGAAGGTATACTTAGCTATTGGAAAATCCAGTAACTCAAATATGTGATGATTATTCCTGATGGAACATGTACACATCAGTTTTTATAAGTAAAGAACAAAACCTGGAGATCAAACTCAGCTCTCTCCACCGCACGTATGTCAGTGTGCAGCTTTAGGTCAAGGGGCCTTGTGTTCTCTTTGATTACTGGTTTAATTAGACACTGCAATTACAGGCATCATAGGATCAAAACAATGAAATTAGAACCCACAACTGAAATAACTTCTGGCCTTGAGACCTCTTCAATGGAGTAACAATGGTTTGTCCACTTGGTATACTACTAGTGTCAGATTCCACGTGTCAAAATCAATGAAATTAAAACCGATAACTGAAATAAATCTTGTGACCTTGAAGTATCCCTGAGTGAGCTATGACACCTAGAACAATTTCTAGTCCATAACCACTTATGAGATTCACTATAGCATGCCTAAAAAATGTGCTTAAGAAGATGTCAGACAGATTACTTGATACGATTGTGTATTTGCAATATGCCTTTTCATTCTAACGTCAGACAGATTGCTTGATACAATTATGTATTATCATTACGCCTTTTTAAGATTATGCATTTACCTGAAGTTTTCAACTAGGACCAGAAGAAAACACGGGATTATGTAATTACTCTCTCTATGCACTAGTCCAGTAAGATGAAAGACATTCTATAATGAATGCATCATCCTCCAATTAATGAAAGAGATATTTGAAGCCTAGATAGCCAATTAACCTATGGGCTCAAAGACAAACATGGACATAATAATCGAAACCATCATGCTACCCATATACATTTATACTCGACACTAAGAAACAGGATTCACAGCAGATATTGGCCTCACCTCAGGCTCATCAGTGGTCCATGGCAGACCTTGTGCACTTGGTATCCTTAACTTCTCTTCACTAGTCCAGTAAGATGAAAGACATTCTATAATGAATGCATCATCCTCCAATTAATGAAAGAGATATTTGAAGCCTAGATAGCCAATTAACCTATGGGCTCGAAGACAAACATGGACATAATAATCGAAACCATCATGCTACCCATATATATTTATACCCGACACTAAGAAACAGGATTCACAGCAGATATTGGCCTCACCTCAGGCTCATCAGTGGTCCATGGCAGACCTTGTGCAATTGGTATCCTTAACTTCTCTTCATCCACCATCATTTCGTGAACCTTTTTCATGAATTCCTCCTCTTTTATTCTTCCCCTTCGCTGCATTAGGAACAATGCACATTATAAAACTCCATTGTTTTCCACTATGCTAAATTTCACAGCTAAAAGTGCAGTAGACAATGCCACATTACCTCAGTTCTCAGATTGAAGGGCTTTTGAGAAGTGGTTTTCAGTTGCTGCTTCTTCTTCCACCTGCTTCCACCTATTGTCGAATAAGATTCGGAGCTCTGAAATTCAAGAACAAAAACATTGAACTATTACTCTCCTTCACTTGTTTTCCTAGAACAAGAAAAGTATTCAAAAATATACAACAAAATCTTTCGTTACATTTCTCCTGCTCCGCCTGCCCCCATTTGAAGTCCGGCTAGAAGTGCTAAAGCTCACACAAAATTAAAACATCCAATCAGAAGATATCCCAAAAAAAAATAGAAATTATCCTAAAACAAATACATAGAATTACGTCCAGAATCAGGAGGGATCATTTTATTTAACTTACCTCCCCTGGCTGCTGCCGTCCCAGGAAGATGAGATTGAAGCCCGAGAATCCAGGCCCAAATTCTCGGCAGTCAAAAATGATTCTGGTGGAGAAAATAAAGTGACAGGGTCCTCCTTTTTCGTAAATTTAGAGGCCTGCACTCCAGGCAATGCCCACTTGATTGGCTTGTTATGATTTCCTTCCTTCTCCCCTTCCTTTTCCTCCTCTTCCTCATCTGAGTTTGGTATGGTCTTAAGCTTTTCAAATGCCTTTACCAAATGCTTAACTATCCCAGACCCACTTTCAGGCATGCTTTTCCTAGCCTCCTCCATCAATCTGTCCCTCCTTCTCTTAATTGTAGAGCTCCCCACTTGATTCAACCCCTCAGTCTCACCCAATTCACAAAATTCGGGATCTTCAAATACTGATGACTGACTCTCCTCATTAATTTTCTCTTCAGAACTATCCTGATTTACAAGATCATGAATCATCAAACACTTCTCCATCTCTTCTACTTCGCTCTCCTTCAAACGAGATTCAACACTCTCTAGGACACTGCTATTCCGAGTCTTAAAAAACTCTTCTTGAGAAGCTCTTAAATTCTCATAAGCAACACAGAGACACTTCCCACCAACCTTCTCTTCACACTTACAACTAAGTTTTGATCCCCCATTTTCTTCCTTCTTCTTATTCTTCTTGGCCACAATGAACTTCCTCTCACGAAGCTTATTCCTAGGAGAACTGTACTTTATAGGGTTTGGATTCGGGTTGGGATTCTTCGATGCAGATTTCAGTGACTTTGCTGACTTGATCACTGGAGAAGATTTCGAGGGTTTAGGATTAGGGCTTGCGAATGAAACATTAGGATTGGAATTTTCGGAAGGCTTTGAAATTTCTTGACATTTTGATATTGAAACAGATGAATCTTTCAAGGGTGTTGCCGATGCCGGGTTCTTGACCACTGATTCCATCGAAAAACCGTCGAATTTCGAAGGAGTTCTATCAACTGAAGGAAAAGAAATCACAAGAAATGACTTTAGACTAATGAACGCTAGGGTTTGAGAGAGAGAGAGAGAGATTTTGATATGAAGATGGATTTCGGAGAAGATTGGGGATGCAGTCTGCAATGAATGAGAAGAGGTGCATATGGAAGGAAGGATAAGAAAAAAAGGAACGTTGTGGATTTGGACGCTCTTTGTAACGGCTAGTTTTGGGGTGGGGTTTTACTTATGGCCGTTGGATTACTGATCTGAATATCTGGTGCTTTCTTGACCGATGATTTGGAAATTGGGATATGATTTATGGAGAAAGAGAGAGAGAGATAGCAACCATTAGGGCTGATTAGTTGCTTAGATCTATAATTATTTGGGAGCGGACAGACGT
The DNA here is from genome assembly GCA_037954665.1 of Laguncularia racemosa. Classification (NCBI taxonomy): domain Eukaryota; kingdom Viridiplantae; phylum Streptophyta; class Magnoliopsida; order Myrtales; family Combretaceae; genus Laguncularia; species Laguncularia racemosa. The sequence continues at coordinate 3,018,333 of JBBMOL010000091.1, read as the reverse complement.
TTACATCAAATACAAAAATCACAAAACCTCTTTTATTTTTTTCTTCCTTTTACTTTCTAAAAAATTGCAACCCAAAGAAAGGGGAATTCGTACTTACTTGATTTTGTCCTAGATTTTAAACCAAAAGATATAAATTTATCAAATAAAATTTTGCAAGATTTTTCAAGTAAATTGCATGCTGTGTTGCTATTTTTTTTAATTTTATAAACTTGTGTTTCGATTTTAGCATTTTGTAAATCTATATTTCATCATTCCTTATCATATTAAATCATCAAGCATATACCAACTTTTGATTGATTCATGATAATTAATTTAATAAAATAATATTAATAGATATATTTATTTGTATTATATCATAAAGTAGTCAAGAATAGCAAAAATATTAAAAAAAAAATACAATCTCACAAAAAAATTTCTACATTCTAAGGTTAACAAATAGCTTAACACCATAATGGATAGCAACCCCATCTATAGTTCTGGTGCAACCTACCATGCAATAATGGCTTTTTCTAATTGCCTTAAGATGGGAGGTAGCTAATCAACCTTGGCTTTGGGATAGCCGGCAAAAGGCTCTAAGGTTTAGTATGCTTTTATGTATATTTTTTTTTTCTTTTTCATAAATTCTTTATATTCTCACTATAATATTAGTTAAATATATATAATAATATTACTTTATCGAATTAATTATTGTAAACTAATATAAAACTGACATATGTTTACTGATTAAATTTAAAAGAATAAATAAACGAAAAGTATATAAAGTATTAACAATAAATATAAGTACGCATAGTAAAAATATAAAAACACAAATATGTAAAGCATAATTAAACATAAGTCTTTTCTTTAGTCCATTGTATTAAGATACTGTAACACCTTAAAACTTAGAGCAAATATAACTCACCATATGTCCTCACTAAGGGAAGATATGCAAAAGCTCAAAATTTGCTAAACTACACAATTAGTATCCAGTCACCATGACAATTAATAAAAGAAATTTCCACAAATATAAATAAGTAGTTTCACAAATCCCACTTAGTCTCTTCATATAAAAAGAAACTACGAAAGACAAACTATCCACAACAATTAAGCCATAGTCTATCTCCTACAATTAATAACAATGAAAGCATAATAAAAGACAAGTACAACTAAAATCACAGGCATAATACTTTAAATATTATCTTTCAAGCACCAAGTTATTATCTTTCATATTTGTCATTCTAGCACACAACTTTAGGTAACACAAGTTCCGTATACACACACACCTATACTCATAATAAATACATACATATACGACAAAAGGTTCCCCTTAGTGTCCATGAGTCTATGAGTTTAAGACTCAATGAGTCTTCATTATACATATATACATATACGACAGTGGGTATTCTTTATTGTTCATGAGTAAATGAGCCCATTAATCTAAATATCCTAAATCTATCCAAATCATTTCAATATACAACTTCACTAGGGACAACGTCACACACTAGTCACCGGGGTGCCACCTCACGATCACTAGCATTCTCGATTCCTCAAGCTCAGCCAAGCACAATCACAAAGTAACTTAGTTCCAATAATAATTTAAGGTAATTCACATTTCTAACCTAACATATACAATCAACAAATATACTATACAAATACCTTATAAGTAATGAACAATCTCTTCCCAACATTGAAATCCCTTAAATCTATTTAAATCAATAAACACATACTTTTAAAAAGCCTATAAAAACTACTTTAATCTACTTTTAGATATCTTGATAAGTTAAGAGAAGTTGGGAATCGAATTTAGATAGAAAAACTTGCTTTGTAAAACATAGGTTCGATACGCCTAAGTACACAAGTGTGTTCTCGTTCGTGTACCGCTTATGTTATTGTAGTGCAGGGACACGGGCAAATATACGACTGTGTCTCTTACTCATGTAACTTACCGTTCAATTTGTGTGACATAATTGTGTAAATCTCCAAAGTAGCTGTATACTTGAAGTATATAAGGTGTAGCACAACCGTATTGTGTCATACTTCTAGAATTCTCAATTTTTTGTGAAGATGAAACTTTTCTTAAAACCCTCAATTCTCCTAATCACAATGATCCTCCAATCTATCCTATATTCACAATTATTGTATTCCTATACTTAATTTACAACAACATTACCTTTAATTTCATTCTAATTACATAAGATGTAAAGGACTTACTCAAATTGTTATCACCTGAATAGTCGCCCGAATTCCTATTATTGTGGACATTGGATCGTTTTGAAATGGTTTGAATCGTTCTAGTGATTAAAGTTTCTCACACTAGCCGCTCGTGTGTAAGTTCATTGGATTGAAGTCACCTTCTTCTCTTAGGATTCTATAGTGCACAATATTGAGAAAAAGGATCAAAAAGACAAATGGGGGTCTATTTATACTTTCCCTTGTCAAAAGACCATATTGTCCCAAATAATAAGCCCTTTTTTACTTCTATTTGTCCCAACCTTGTTATTTCTTATATTTTGATTTGCTTTTCTCGAGTTTAAACACTATTATCTAATACATTTTATTTCAATCATTTTTCATTATTACATATACTTTAAAAAAGTGATTCCTTTTTTTTTTCTTTTAAGGAATTTATCTTATGTGAATTTAGCAATAAAGAGAACTTTTCATCCTAATCTACCCCTTTTTTTCTTAAAAAGAAAAAGAAAACTAATATACTTTTTTATTATGATAAAAAATGTAATTTTTATTTTTATTTTTTTTAAATAATATGTATTAAACTTCATTTAGGTATATATTTTTCAGAACAAATTGTTTAATTTCATTTTTTTTAAATCATTAGACTTGAGTACCAATGAACAACTTTGTTATAAATATCCTCTCTTCTTTTTATACGTAAATGGATAAAACCCCATATCATTTGTAGATATAATTTGCAAATTGAACTTAAGAGTTCTACTTTATTTTTAATGAGACAAAACATATCTTAAATCAAATGTACTATTTGCTGTTGAAGAGTATTTTTGCAAAAAAGCCACCCCATAGATACCTAAAAAGAATCAATGGGTAGAAGTCAAAACCACAATAAATAGATTTGTTGTTGCAAATTATGTCTTTAATAGAAATTTAAATGTGGTTCTATTGATACTTGACTTGAATTGATCTAATTCGTACTATGAGAGATCTTCTATTAGAGCATCCCTTAAAAGCATTAAGTAGCAAGCATCCCACAACATCACATCACATTTAATGGGTCATGGTTGGTTAATCCATAGCTTGCTTGCCTTAACCTACATTAAAGATAGGTGTTCCATGACACACAACTCGAGCATTAAGCAACAAACAACAACACATCTTTAAGTCAAACTACCCATAAGTTCATTAGTATACATATAGTTATAATGGAAAGTAATATTAGAAAAACTAATGCAATCAACCATCATTCAAAAGTTAAGAATCACAATGTCAATAACTCGCCTTTATTATACCTAGTTATAGCCTTTTACTTGAATTGGAGAGAGATACAGATTACCCAAATAAGGTATATTTGCTTTAAAAACAAAGATTCAAAAACACAATAAACAAGGATTTCTCCAATATCAACTATTTGCTATCAAACCTAAGAAATGAAAATTGATAAGCCCTTCTAGGCTTTGTTCATATTTTGACCTTCAAAATTAAAATGTTGAATTTCATGTTAATTAATCATTTAAGGCCATAGTTATCGCAATCAACTTTACTCTTCATAGTGTAATCTACAAATCATCCAAAGACAAAAAAAAATAGATCTAATAAATATGAACGTGATGGCTTTTATTGCATAGTTTTTACAAAGTGAAGCATAAACAAATTTGTATGTAAACATGTTGTAATGCTTTAAAACCTAGAACATATACAGTCCACCACATGTCATCACAAAGTGATAATACGCAAAGACTCATAAGTAACTATAAATTCCATAACTCGTAATATTTGCCAACATATAACCACATAAGCTCTAAATAAACATTTATGAGTAACTCACTTAAGTCTCACTCTATAACTACAAATACAACATCTGCAATTATCAACTAGAATCTATGTTCCTATAATAACTGACAAACTAACATAAATTCAATAGAACATCAAATCACACTAAGTAGAGTTTGTCACCATAACACAATCTTCCTACTAACATTATAAACACTAACATTTGACCACTCTCACAAACTCTACTCCTCATAATAATAATACTCAATGTCATTATAAGTATCTATAACCAAAAAAGAATTCCTTAAGAAGAGATAAACTATTGCCCAGTACATATATACCATAATCAAATGTGCATATTAAACAAATCATAGGCATATACATACATGCATGGCATGTAGTTCATATTAGCCATTTAATTATCTTACAATTTAGTTTCACATGCAGCATAGTGTTAGCGTCCCAAGACTTGGGGTAATATAAGACTTCGATCACATGCATGTATAATATGGACATATACAACATGGGAACTCCTAAATGTTCATGAGTCCATTAGTTACCTAAATTTACTAAAGTCATGTCGATGAACAACTCCTCTTAGAATAACGTCATAACCTGATCATCGAGTTACTGCTTTGAGATCACCGGTACTCCAGATCTCTCAGGCCCAACCATGCATAAGCAGCAATCATTTATAAGTTGGATATATTTTATGTCTATTTTAATCATATCTTAATAGGTACAACCAACAAACATAGTATACATGTATTTGAAATGGTAAGCTCAAGTAGATTCTAATTTCCTCTAAACTCATTTGTTGATATAAAGTCATAAATATAGAGGGTTTAGCAAAATACCCAAGTTGTCTTATATATTTTGCTATGTTATCTAATTTCCTTTACTCCTTAATCTTCCTTAACGCTGCTGGCTCCTTTAAGAGAACTCTTGACTCCAAAACTCACCTCACAACTCTATATCAACCATACTTGTTTTGTTAAAGCATTTAGTGAAAAAAGATACTTTGTATTTATTAAAATTATTCTTTGTATTTATTAAAATAGTTTACAGTGGAATGTTTAAAAATAAGTAATTTAATGAGTGATAAATATTTGAGTATAAATAGGGTTTTGATTTATCAATTGGAATGTATTTAATGATAAAAAGTGTTTAAAGTAGCTAGAAAACCTTTGGGAAGTAAAAAAACATGAAAACAAGTGAAATTTGAAAAACTATAAAAAAAGTTATGGAACATTTGAAGTGAAAAACAAAGTTCTTGCTCTCAACAAGAGATGATCTAAACCTTTTTAAAAAGGTCCTAACCATTTTGTGAAAACTATTTTGTGCACATTTTATATTGTTAAAGACCCCCAAATGCTCTAGACCTTCTTGAAATGGTCCAAGCTTTTCTCCTGAATTGCAAAATTTGTGATTCGACATCTACAAACTCATTTATAAATTAATCCTAACTTGCAAAATACAACTCCATACATCCTCCAACCCTTACAAACCTCTTAATCTTCATTCATTCCACCCAATTCCATCATAGATTCTCACTTTCAATACTATCACATATTTCCAAACCATAAACTTAATCATAAACCAATATTTACATTATGATTGGATTATTCAATAAAATTTAATCGTAATTACCGAAGAAAACTTACTTGAAATTATAAGAACTTACCCAAAAACACGTCGTAATGTTATTCTTCATGAAGAACACATGCCCAATTCTGATTCTACATCCAAAACCACATTAAATACCTTAATAATTATAAAACTCAGAAAAAAAGCATTTGTTTTCTAATGAAGTTTGCAAAGAGGAAGAAGGAATCACTAAAGAGGAAGGAATGAAGGTAAGAAAAGAAAAAGGAAAGAGAAAATGAGGGCTATATTCTAATATGTTAAAACAGTTGAGGGTTTTGAATTAAGATAAAAATACTAAACCGACCATTACCCTTAAGTTTAAAACAACATATTTATATTATGTCTTGTTATTACACATGTGAAAGACACAACCAACACGAATTATACAATCCATAGTAATTACAAAGCCAAATAAGTAATCAACACGTGAGTTTTGTGATGAAATGTATATTTCGTTTTGATTCGATGCATCAACGGGAAACTTGGCAGTTGGAGTCGTATTGCAATTGAATGAAGGGGAAAAAAATTTTCTTTTTAACCGAGCCTATAGGCTTGCGTGATGGACCAATGGGCCTTGGGCCAATGCAGCATAGGTATAAAACCAAAGTAAGACAGGTTTACACAGGCCTGAATTTTATACGATCAGGTACGTAGGTACAAGCACTGGTCCGATGTGCTCGACATGGAATTGTCGGGAGCCATCCCGACCCAACGTGGTACTGGTGGCTCCATAAACAGTGTGTACGTCATATTACAGCAGTTATTACATATACTTTTTGGAACCATTAACAACGATTTGAATCACCGATAATGTATTTTCTTATCAAGAATCACACAACATTGATTAGTCGCAATCGGTTTTCCTATGCCCAGGTTAGGTTATAACACAAGCATCGTATTTGTCGGTGTAAAGATTTCCTCGCAGCATTTGTTTGTCGGTACCACAATAAGACCAATGATCCACAACAGGACCACAGAGGCGCCTAGGGCAACTGCAATGGCTAGACCCTCACACCGTTTCCTATTTATTGCTGAGACTTCATGGAATTGCTTGGCCAAGTGTCATTAGTACTTCCATTAAATGATATGCATTGGCCAAACACAATTAAATGATTTGTTTCACATATGCTTAGATGTGCTGAATAATTTCCAATTTTGTCTCATCCAATAGAAATGGATTCTTAAAATTTTTATTTTTTTTTATAGTTTTCTAAAGTTATAAATTAATTTTACATATTATAATATAGGATGTAAAGTCACACTTAATACAAAAATAAAAAACCCTATCCTAAGATATAAGGATATATCTTATTAAGCTTGTTTTTTACTTGAAAATTCAAAGTTTCTCAATTTATTCACATTCATAAATTTTCTCTAAGTATGATTGAGACGGGTAAACAAACTTAATTGGTGTATACTCTTAAACTAACCCCCTATTAAATGATTTGAATTTCTAGAGCATACTAATTTTTCATAATAGCACATCTTAATTAAGAATCATTCCTCCCTTATGTAAAAAGCTTGCTGGTTCCATGAGGACCACGAAAGATATCTTCTTACATAAATGTTAAGCGAGTAATTGATAAGTTATCAAGCTGTTCCTTTCAATGTTGTATCTACGAAAAGAAGAATGTCAGCAAACACCCATTGTAGAATAAGTACGTGTTTGATAATATTTCGACGGAAGAGGAATAACGCCTTTCACGGTCCGGACAGAACGGCAGATGAGCGTTCATGGATATAGTCATCAAATAGGTAATAATAATAATAAAAATAAAAAAACCCTCTCTAAATGGGTCCTCGAATATGCATAATTTTCCTCTCTTGCCAATCAATTAATGCCAAGTATACTTGATTTATTATTTTATAAGATTTTTTATAATTTTATTTATTATTTTAATAGAACTGACCGTACTTTTAATTTTATAATTTAATTATATATATTAAATTTTTATTATTAATATATAAATTAATAATAATATCTTGTTAAAAAAATCTATATACATTTATTATTGCACGCATAGAATTTTTCCAACATTCTGTGGCCAGTAAATCCCGTATCCTTTGCGACGTATTCGTGCTAGGAAAGTAAAGCGGGATGAATTTCCACATTTGTCCCTCTTGTAGTCGGAAGTAGAAAGCTACACATCATCAACCGTCAAAAAGAAGAGAAAATTCAAAACATTAAAAACGCAGAACCAAGGTGTCGTTTTGAAGACGAGGCAGATCTTGAATTCGCAGCGCATATATACCGACGCCCCCGCTCATGCTTCTCGCATTGCCACCATTGGAAAGAAAAACTCTCTCTCTCTTTCTCTCTTGATTCTCCATCAGATCTTTCCGTCTGCAGACCTCAAAAGCTCTTGTCACAAGGTGAAAAACCGAACCTCTGATCCTGTTCTTTTACGTTCTAAGTGTTGGAAGTTGTAATTACCTGCATTTCGTGATGATTTCGAATTGTTTATGATAATGCATGATGTCTTGATTTGTTTTACTGTAATTGAGTGTGATCTGGTGTTCGATAATGTATTTGATGGCCTATATCGTTATTAGCCGTTAGATCTAGTTGAAATTCGCATGTGTTTATATTGATCTATGCGTCTCCCGTTATTTTATACCCTTCAGCTGTAGCTATATAGCTGATTGGTTTGGAATCACGTGGTGAGTTTGGAATTTTTGTTTCGATCTAAAGAGATTGTAATAAATGTTCTCTTGGGTGTGCACGATTTCGTGATTTTCTTAACGTGATTAATTGAATTATCATGTCCTGTCTCGTCGATATATGCTGGATCCGTTTGCTGCATATCCTCCGAAGTCGGTTCATTGCGAATTCATCACTCGTGGTTTTTAAATCTGTGGATCTAACATGTTGAATTGCTGTCTTGCTCGCTTTTATGGTGGTGAGAGAGATTGAGTTCTCAACATCTTAGATTTTTGCAAAGGGAAATGGCTTCTTTCATGTATTTTTGCGATCCTAGTTCTGTTAACTACGTAATTGTGGTATGATAGGGGAATATCAAGCTGGAGACGTTGAGATTATGAATGTCGTTAGGTTAGTGATTTAGTTAGGGAAACAAAATTAGTTAGAAGAGCGTCAAATGGGGTTGAATTGAATGTACAATATGAACATGATCGCACTTTTTTGCTTTTGCATCTTGAACGCTGGTTATGTTAGGAATCAGATCAAGAGGATTCCCTGTTCTAATTGAAATAAATTTCAGAAAGAAAAAGATACACTACATGAAAGAAGCGTATAAAGCAACATACAAATTATTGAGACCTTGATACTTGTACAGCAAAGGGGTACATGTATGGATTTAACTCCATGTATGTAATTTGTTTTATAGTTTCATATACTTTCCTGTGTTGTTTCATTTGTGCGATACATGTTGCTCTTTCAGAAAATGTATGTCCACAATGCGTAATTAGACCAACAAATGCGAGGTCACGTAAGTTAATCAATTTGGTCATTTCTATGGGTGAGAATACATGATGTTGTGCTGTTGCGGTACATTTCCAGATCTTTGAAATTTATGACTGCCTGAAAAGATTCTGAAATGCTTAGTGTTTACAGTTTATAACCTTCCCTCTAACAACTTTTTCAATCTGTGCAGGCTGCAAGTTTAGCGAGGAACAATGGTGAAGATTTGTTGCATTGGTGCAGGATATGTTGGGGGACCTACAATGGCTGTGATTGCACTCAAGTGCCCATCCATTGAAGTTGCTGTTGTAGATATCTCTGTATCTCGAATCACAGCCTGGAATAGTGATCAGCTCCCAATTTATGAGCCTGGACTCGATAATGTGGTAAAACGATGTCGTGGAAAGAACCTCTTCTTCAGCACTGAAGTGGAGAAACATGTGTGTGAGGCTGACATTGTCTTTGTCTCGGTCAACACCCCTACCAAAACCAGAGGTCTTGGAGCTGGAAAAGCTGCAGATCTCACTTACTGGGAGAGTGCTGCCCGAATGATTGCTGATGTCTCAAAATCAGACAAAATTGTTGTTGAGAAATCAACCGTTCCAGTCAAAACTGCTGAGGCCATTGAAAAAATTCTCACCCACAACAGCAAGGGAATCAAGTTCCAGATCCTTTCAAACCCAGAGTTTCTTGCTGAGGGTACCGCAATTGAGGATCTTCTCAACCCAGATCGTGTCCTGATTGGAGGCAGGGAAACTCCAGAAGGCCAAAAGGCCGTCCAGGCCTTGAAGGATGTCTATGCCCACTGGGTCACTGAAGAGCGCATTCTTACCACCAATCTCTGGTCTGCAGAGCTCTCGAAGTTGGCTGCAAATGCCTTCTTAGCCCAGAGGATTTCATCTGTTAACGCAATGTCAGCTTTATGTGAGGCCACAGGTGCCAATGTATCTCAGGTGTCATATGCAGTTGGTAAGGACTCTAGGATCGGACCTAAATTTCTCAATGCCAGTGTTGGTTTCGGTGGATCTTGCTTCCAGAAAGATATTTTGAATCTTGTGTACATCTGCGAGTGCAATGGCCTTCCAGAGGTGGCAGAATACTGGAAGCAAGTCATTAAGATCAATGACTACCAGAAGAGTCGTTTCGTGAACCGAGTTGTCTCTTCAATGTTCAACACGGTCTCAAACAAGAAGATCGCCATTCTTGGATTCGCCTTCAAGAAGGATACTGGTGACACAAGAGAGACACCTGCCATTGATGTGTGCAAGGGGCTTCTGGGAGACAAGGCCCTCTTGAGCATTTATGATCCCCAGGTTACTGAAGACCAGATCCAGAGAGACCTTACGATGAAAAAGTTCGACTGGGACCATCCAGTTCACCTTCAGCCAATGAGTCCAACCACTGTAAAACAAGTGTCGGTTGTCTGGGATGCCTATTCCGCAGTCAAGGATGCGCACGCTCTTTGCTTTCTCACTGAGTGGGATGAGTTCAAGACTCTTGACTACAAGAGGATCTATAATGAGATGCAGAAACCTGCCTTCATTTTCGATGGCAGGAACATTGCGAATGTGGACGAGCTGCGCCAGATCGGCTTTATTGTGTATTCAATTGGTAAGCCGTTGGATCAATGGCTCAAGGATATGCCTGCTGTGGCATAAGAGAGATTCGCGGATCCTGTGCAGGGTTTTGCCGTTACTGGAGACGATCTAGGATCGTTTTGAATTTCTTCTCCTTTCCTGATTATTTTTGTGGTCGCTTACTTTCTATTACCGTTAGTAGTGAGGATAATTGATATAACGACTTTACTGTGATGCTGGAGGTAAAGTGGGTTTTGTTTTATGTTTTGCATAGTATGCAGTCCATCGTTTGTTTGGCAATTTGTAGCAAACTTGATCGAATTTTTGTTTGATATTCATCTACATAAATGAAAGGGAATTACTTTAAAATAAATTTCTCTGGAGGAGGATCCTGTTCTCTGCATTTATTCTTCTTCCCATTATTTTGTCTATTTTTTTTTTTTTAAATTGATGTTATTTTGTTTAAAAATCCAGCACTACTTATCTTAGTTATGGTGAATCCATTGATTACTTTTATTTAATTGGCACATCATATTTAGAGCGCTATCTAAGTAGACACTTTCTTTCGGACGATTCTAATGCAAGCCGTTTACTTTCAGAAATTAATAGAATAGAGAACCTTAAAAATAACTGTTTTACAATAGTCAAAATGTTTACTTCGACGGATTCCTGTTGTATAAAGTAGCCGTTCCATTTTTTTTACAACGTATTATTATATTCCATATTTAGTTTAGAATATAAAAGAAATACCAATCTCCTTATTTGGTGAATAATACCAGCATTGTCACAGTATCACTTTCCTATCTCATCACCGCTACTATCTTTTAACCACTATCACTACCAACATCATATTATTGTTGCCCTTACTATACCACCACTACAATTGTCATTATTGTACCACTACCACCAACGAAATTGGTACCACCACTACCCTTCTATTACTGTTGCCAACAACACTAAACTATTACCACCATTGCTAAAATTGATAATGATGATGGCTGTATAGTAGTGTTGATAGTAGCATTGGTGATAGTAGTTGTGTCATAAGGGTAGGGTAGTAATACTTGTGTTGGTACAATTGTGGTGATAGTGATTGTGTTGATTATAAGGTTAGAGCGGTGATGGTGGTGATGATGGTAATGTCAATAGTGCGGAAGGTAATTGTGATGGTAATAATGGTAGAGATAATGGTCCAATGATTATAGAGATGTAATAGTGATGTGATGGTGGTGGCCTTGTAGGGGTAATGACAATAGTGGCAACATTAGTGATGGTCATCCTAGGGTAGTGGAATACAAAAGTGGTTAGTGGTGTCTATAATATGTGAGATATCTACTTCCTCTATCAATTATCATTGATTTCTCTATTTATGCTTAAGGGCAAACAAATGTTGGCTCAATTTGTACTTATGTCCTAGATAATTTGCTATGTATCCTTACTTTTCCATATGAAGGTTCTCCAAGCTCTATTTTAAGAATAATCTATGTGATGTGATATAAGAGTATTGTTTAGAGACAAAAGCTATTACACTTCACTGTGTGAAGTAAGGTTAAAACTAAATGACAATTCAATGAAGAATACAATTGATAAATACTTACTGCTATATTTTTATTATTTTATTTAATTGCAAAAAATAAGGAGTAAAATAAGAAATGTTTATCGTAATCTCATTATACATAAAACTCAAAAATCCTAATGTTCTATTTTCTTCTTCCTCTAGAAACTGCTATTGTTACTATTAAGTTGTCATTACTCAACAACTGAAATGCCAAGCACCCTAAACCAATGTGGCTACACTATACTGTGTTATGAAATGTAACTCGCATGGATCACACCCAATAGTTATGTAAGCCCCACAAACAAGATTGACATATGTAGCTAAAGATACAACCTTAATTCCACAAATGTGAACTACGTAGGGGCATCAAGGTTATGACTTAAGCTATAGAAATGTAGTACTCCTATAGTGTGACGACAGCCATCCTTATAGGTGTGCCTGCAAGTTTATGAGTTTTTTGGGTTCATGGTATGGTTGAGTTCACTAGTGTACCATGGTGTGGCGTGGTGGTTTGAGTTCATTGTAAAGGTAGGATGAGGCGGTGGCTCTTCAATTTAGATATAGGCAAAAAGGATAGTAAGGAGGAATCATCCATGAAGCCTGGTAAATAATAATTATTGATTGTTTGAAAGGGTTTTCTCGTGCTTGTAAATACCATTCAACTATTGAATATGATAATAGTTTCTCCATAAAGAATAAGGAAGCTACTAGCTACGAATTTGAAAGGTGCAACATTTAATATGTAATATGATTTTTTTATTGATAGTATTTAAAAATATAAATTCGTTATCTAATTCATTTATTATTCATGTTCCGTGTCTTGACTGAACTCATTTGTAAATTGAAAAACTCTAAATGAATTGTATTATAGTTATTGAGTCTATTCAAATAGTTAGAAATGAAACCTTTAAAAAAATTATTATAACTCTTAAACATAACAAATTATGACCATAATAAAGTCTCCACAAGAAATTAAATAATTTATTTGATACATTTTATTGTGAAATTACATTGGGCATTAAACCAATTGCATATTAATGTCATATCTATACCATCTTGATTTTAATAAAGATGTCAAAGAATCTGCAAGAAAAAAAAAGTTATAAATATAAAAAGAACAATGCCAAAAAGATCATTGAAAATGGTTTTACCATTTCTTCGTCCTTTTATAGTAATTCTGTGTCATCAAAACCTTCAAAATGTATCCAAATATTATTAAATCCAAAAAGCATGTAATTCACATACTAAGGTAGCGTTTGGTTGGTATTAGAATTCGGCACTGGACTAGACAAAAATTTTTGTCCTCCATTTGATTGCCATCCTTGAAGCAAGTACTGGACAAAACACGAATATGGTACTGGACTAAATCAGATATATTTATACAGTATGTAATTCGATACAAAAAATTCGGTACTGGACTACAACCCTATTTTTGCGAAATTCCCAATTTTCCCCTCAAAGATCTCGTGTTAATCTGCTGGTCACTTTCCCTTCCTTCTTTGTTCTACAAAGTTTTTTCCTCAAGTCTCACAGCTGCTTTGGAAGGAGGAACAACAATAGCTCATTGGCGTCGATCCTTCTTTGTCGCTCGTCATGGAATTGGTCGCAAGTTCGACCATCAGGTTTATTTGCTTCCATCTCTTCTCAAATCCTTGCTTCCTTTACAATGTTCCTCGCATGCTTGTTAGATGTTGCCGTTTGGTGGGGTGGGGGGTTAGCTACTTATTCAAGTTATACTACCCCGATGTGTTGTAAGGGATTCTGGGTTTAGGTAAATGGGCGGTTCGGGATTGGGAGAGGGATTTTGGTCTGGTCTGAATGGGGGCTTCTTAGATTTAGAGTGAGGACTTTATGTAATGGTCGGGTAGCAATGGACACAGGATTTCCTTACTAGCCTTGCCCGTGTAAGCGCATTCAGGAGCCATGTACCCTATTGTCCCAGCTAAAACCGTAGTTTGGGATCCTTTTATATGGTCCACTAGTCTAGCAAAGCCAAAGTCTCCCAATTTAGCATTAAAATCAGAGTCAAGCATAATGTTGCTAGCTTTTATGTCTCGATGAAGCACACATTGCTCCCACTCCTCATGCAGGTACAACAAGGTTGAGGCCAATCCTTGTGCGATTTTGTGTCTCGTCTCCTACGTTAATAGGCTTCTTCTTTCGAATAAGTGGGTGTCCAAGCTACCATTTGACATGAATTCATATAACAGGAGTAGTTCTTTTTTTCTCGTAACACCAACCAACTAGCTGCACTAAGTTTTTATGTCTTAGTTGGCTTATGGTCTTGACCTCTGTTGCATACTCCTTAATCCCCTGTCTGGAATTTGATGTGATCTTCTTAACAGCAACTTCACAATTTCCTTCTCTTAGATATCCCTTATAAACCTTTCCAAATCCACCTCCTCCAAGCAACCGATCCTTCGAAAAATTACTGGTTGCAGCTACCACGGCTCTTAACGAGAATCTCTTTGTGAATTCATGATCAATAGTATCTACTGCATTATCATCTTCACTCAGATTACCTCTATTTCTTTTTTATTGATGATGGGACCACAGAAAGCCCAAAAGAAAATAGAGAATCAAGAAGGATCCAACACCTGTGATGATCCATTGCCAATAATTGTTTTCATTTGAAGTAACTTGAACTTGAAGACTTGATACGAAATTCCAAGATTCTAATGTATGTGACTCGAAATAACTAGCTGTTGAAGCAGAGAAACCGAAGGTTACCCATTCGAACAAATATTCCTTCAAATTAATGCCGTAATTAATTGTAGAAAAAGCGATGGCATTATCCACATCCGTCATCTTAACACTTAAAATCCGTTGACTAGAATTGTACACGACCAAAGCATTTACTCCTCCCCAGGAAGTAGTTATGGGGATTAGTTCAGGACTTGATTATATACTAATCACTTCATGCACATTTTCACCTCTATCATTTGTTGCTTCCAAGGTTAAGTGATCACTTTATGGACGTTTTCATCTTACTCTATTAACATATGCTTAGATTATGTCTAGGATTCTTGGAAGTGTTAAACCCTCCATACTTGTCAATCTCAAGCCTTATAAGACCTCTAAAAGATTGTGGGATTATTTGAAGAAAATTTATAATCAAAGCAATACAACATGAAGGTTTCAATGGGAACTTAAGTTGGGTCAACTCTGTCAAGGGGGGAGTTGGAAGCGTGACCAGTTTTTAATGAAGTTACGGGGGGGAGTTGGAAGCAATCGGGTCTAACTTAATGAGTAGAGAACCGGTTCCTTTATTGGATATTTGTGTAGGAGAGCTTTTTAGGGAAGAACAACGGCTCCTTACACAAGTTGTCTTATTGCCTACTCCAATTCCTATTACCTATGCAACTCAAGGGAGGTCTAAAGGAGACAAAGATATGACTAATGTGTAATGTTACAGTTGCAAAGGATTTGGGCACATTGCCACTAATTGTAGTAAAAAATTGTACGGTTATTGTAAGAAAACATGGCCTATCATCAAAGATTGTTCCACTCGGCCTCCAAAGAAATTTGAAACTGCCTACAATGTCTCGGTTGGTTCCTCGAATGCCCTTAGCCTTTATTTCTTCATAGTGTGCACCTAGGTCTATATTTGAATAAGAAATTCATTATGCTTGTACGCTAGTACAAGTATGCAATGTCGAGTGTGTAAGCAATTTTCAGCAAGAAGCTTTTGTATCCTCAAGATTAAAACTGACTTATGTGGAGAATTCATGTCCCATATGTTGTGCTTTCCTCAGTATCTTAGTGGATGCATAGTTTCCTAGATTATCCAATGAGGCTACTCAATATATGTCCGGCTTCTCTTCTTTATGATACTTTATGATGCTATATATTTTTCCTACCCTTATTGAATTTAGATTATGTAGCATACGATGTTGTCCATTATGTTTTGTATTATGAAAATGATCTTCGGATCCCTAACGTTACACTTATGGGTCTTTCCTTTGATATGTCATATAGATCATGGATCATCATGGATTTCTTATTTGTCTTCTTGAATGGAGAGTCTATATCAATATGCTTACAATGGCGGTAGCTAGTTTCTATTATATAAATTTTGTTTTGAATAGGAGAGTAGAGGGGAGTGTATTGAATGAGTGAGCAATAGCTAGATATGAAACGCGTCGAGAGGTGATTAATTCACTCATTAATGGGAGTGATACAAATTGTTTATGGGAGTTAAGGATGTGTAGGAATAGTTTTGCACATCTTTGTGAACTCATTAGGGTACGAGGGGGAATGCATTGTAATGGAAGAGCAACGGTTGAAGAACAAGTTACGATTTTTCTTAACATCCTTGCACATCATACAAAAAACAGGAGTATTCAAGTCAAATTTCGTAAATCAAGTGTGACTGTTAGTAGAAATTGTCATCAAGTGTTAGCTGTTGTGTTAAAGTTACAAGATATCTTACTTGCAAAACCCAATCCAGTACCAAAAGATTGCATTGACGAACGATGGAAATGGTTTAAGGTAATACAAAAAATCTTTTAGGTACCTTCAGTTAATCGACGATGGTCATGATTACTTATATTATAATACTTTTTTTTTTGTTTTTTTGGGAACATATTAGGGTTGCCTTAGAGCATTAGATGGTACATACATTGCAGTTACGACACCGGTTGCAAATAAACCTAGGTATCGAACAAGGAAAGGGCATCTTGCAACGAATGTTATGGGTGTATGTGATCGTGACATGAAATTTATCTACATATTGGCTGGTTGGGAAGGGTCTGCATCAGATTCTAGAATATTATATGATGCAGTCATTCGATCTAATGGATTGAGAGTTGCACCTGGTAAGCATTTTAAAAAAGATAATTGTTTTCATTTTATCTATCCAGTTGAAATTTTTTATGTAAATTTATGTGGTTACATTTCGTTGTAGGTTCATATTATCTAGTGGATAGTGGATATTCCAATGCACCAGGATTCCTTTCCCCTTTTAGAGGGAGGCGTTATGACATTCAAGAGTGAGCTACAAGTCAACATAGGCCTTAAAATCATGAGGAATTATTTAACTATAGACATGCAAGGGTAAGAAATGTTGTAGAGAGATGTTTTGGAATTTTGAAGAAACGATGGGGTATTCTAAGGAGTCCATCATTTTATCCCATCAAAATACAATGTCGAATGATTCTAGCTTGTTGTCTATTACACAATTTCATTCGAATGTACATGCCACTAGACCCATTGGAGCACGATGTAATTGAAGGTAATGAAGTTCCAATTGGAGAAAATGGAATTGATGCAATTGAAACAGTAGAACCTACTGAGGCATGGACTGAGATGAGGAATACCTTAGCACAAGAGATATACGATAAATAAAGGGCCCTTCATAGGAACTAGAATGTCACTAATTGTTGTACTTTCTTTGATTATGTATCTTGGATCAGTGTCACTACTGATTTTTCGTTAATTATATATTATTGAAATCATTTGGTTGTCGAATTTTCAAATTTATGTTGTAATGTAAATTGAAATATTTTATCCACTGTTTGTATGCATGACTTACATTTTATTTGTTTGCTTTTTGCCTTACACTATGGATTCGTATACAGTCATGGACAGTAGAGATAAAAAAAACTAGACGTTCTTGGAGCCAAGTTGAGGAAGAAACGTTATTGATGGTGCTAGAAGAGTTAGTCGTTGAAGGATACAAAGGAGAAAATGGCAGTTTTAAGAACGGGACTCATGAAGAAGCTTTAAAAAGGATGAAAAGCCACATTCCAGAAATCAATCTCAATGTCAGGCAAATTGTTAACAAAATGAAGAAGTGGTCAATGAAGCTGGCAGAGGTTGTTGACATGATAAATACTAGTGGTTTTGGGTAGGATGATGTCAAAAAATGTGTTATTGTTGATAGTGATGCAGTCCTTACTGAATACATAGAGGTAAAATCAACATTATCTTTATTTTGAAATAAGCTCATTTTTTAAAAGTTAATTCTTTGTTGTTATAATAACTATTTCTATTGTTTTGTAAAAACATCCGAAGGTTGCAAATCATGCCAACAAAGAATTTAAAGAGTTTGAAACACTTCAAGGGATATTTGGAAAGGATAGAGCAAATGGCAAAAGGGCTGAGACACCACAGATGTAACACAGGACTTGCAAAATGAGGGTGGGAATACTTTTGATGAAGACATAGAGTCAGAACAAGTGCCACAATCTACTGAAGCCTCCAGCTATACCTCACGTGATCCATCTGTGCAACCGACTCGCAAGCGTTCGATGGCAAAATATGCTGCAGAATTTATATCTACGTTTCAAAAGAGCATTAGTGATATTATGAGTGATTTTGCTTTACTTGCAGAAAAAATTGCTAATCCTCCTAGGGATGATATTGTTGCAAAGTTGAAAACGTTAGAATTGTCGGAAAATGAAGAGTTGAATGTTCTTATGCAAATGGCGACAAATCCACAGTATAAGAAGTTTTTTTGGAGGCTCCAAGGAGAACAACGCTTAGCATTTGTTAGGCGAATTATCAGTTGATGTAAAACATATTTGCAATATTTATGTAATTGAGACTTCTTTCATTGGCTTTGTATTATCGAACCTCTCTACCCTGGTTTAGTACCTTGTATGGTTAAACTTATTTTCATATTTTGTAGAAGTTGTAACTTCATGTATTTCTTGCAACAGAGTTGACAGATTTTCTATCAGATGTAATTGGCAGGTCATAATTATATAAACTACTTTGACTATTCCTTTGTATGATTATTATCTTATTTATGCCATTTGTGTCTTGTCCTTATGAAATATAAAAGCGATTGATGTTCCAATCTAATTGATCTAATTTGTTGATGGATTTTGTAATTTTCTGGTCCTTCAATGACTTGTTCAAAGTGGTTGATGGATATGTGGATGTTTCAGTGTAAAAATGTTTCATGTCTTCAGTGACATATTCAAAATCATAAATAACGTATTATTTTATTAAATATAACATAATTATTTTCCCTAAAATATTTAATATAATATATTAAACCTTCAAATCATTTTTTCTTATAATAATATCAAATATATATAAATAACTATGATATAATTAAAAAGGGCAAAATTGTCAATTTTATTCTGTCCAGTCCTGTACTTTGCAATTTCAAATACTAGACAGCACAAAAGTCTTCTCCAGTAATTAAAAAGGGCAAAACTGTTAAATTTACTATGTTCAGTCCAGTACTTTGCAATCCAAACACTCGACAGTACAAAAATCCTTGTCCAGTACTGAACAAACAAAACGTGGTACAAAAATATTTTTTTTCCAGTCATTTTTGTTTAGTACTGTCCAGTACTCTTTGTTCTGTTTAGTACCAGTAACCAAACGATACCTAAACAAAGGTAAATTTATATGCATATCATATGTTTAGGACTAGAGTTCTATTAATGTATTAAAAAAATAACATTCTACCTTATAAACTTATCGTAAGAAATAAGTACTGACTAGCGTTTTCGCGTTTTTACAAAGAGCCGACTTGCGTTATCTTTTTTTTTTTTTAACAAATTATTGACCTGCATTTTACTCCGTTATGTCACATCCTCGTTACCGTCAAAACAGTCACGTGAGATGAAAACCGCCTAAAATAATAGTTTGCTCCTCGATTTTCTCGCAATTAAACCTCTCCTCGCTTCGTGGTTTCTCTACGATTGAATTACCCCTAAACGACATACCACATTCATACCCTCAGTGAAAGTTGTTCTTCCATCGTCATCCCACCTCGCATTGGGAGCACCAATTTTGAGCTAGGTTTTTAGGATCTTCACCGTGATTTCAATCTAATCTCAGTAAGTCCACTTCTCTCTCTCTCCCTCTTTTCAATCTGCAAAAAATTCCATATCTTTGTGAATTATAATTTTTTTTCTTGTGTCTCTTGTTCTTAGCATTTTGTTATCAACAGTAAAGAATGAGACTCACATATCTGACAACATAAATTCATTCTATTTTATTTAGATGGATGCAGTTAGTAGAATGGCTTTAACTAGATCGACATTTTTCCCTCCCAAGCTGGTGAAGATCAAAGTCCGTCGATCATGTTACAAAAAGAGAAAAAGCAATATTCCTGTGCTAATTAAATTCCGTTTGATCATGTTGGTAGGTAGAAGCTCGAGCTGTAATTCTTCACATACGATATTTATCTATGTGCTTTAAGAGAACTATGGTTAAAAATGAAATATTTGGCATCAAGTTCTAATTAGTGCTTATCCTAACGTTTATGTGTGGTAATCCTTGTCAATTTTGATGAATTTTTTAGGAAAGAAATAATCATAATTTTTCTGTTTTCTTTCCTTCCCCATAAGAGATCTTAAGAAACTATAAAATACAAACTTTTTAACTATTCGTCTGCGTTAAAAATGAGTAAAATCACACTTACTCCTAGTTTAGAATGGGCTTTATATTGAATTGCAAGTTAAGACCTAGCTGAACATTCAGAGTTTACGAGTTATTTGCTTGTTAGGAGGCAAAGTAGAAGGCTTGAAAATCCTCAAACCCCTTCTCGGTCCCGTCATCTTTATATGTTGTGTTAAACATACTTCTTGCCGAAAATGATGATGTAGACAATGAAGAATTATAATGCTATAAAGAGGAGTTGGTTGCACTTACTTGGTATACTACTTTGACCCACTAGCGTGAACTTGATCATGATCATAATCACAATCGTGATTCTTATCATGCTCATATGAATTTTCGAAGCAAATTTGAGACTCCTCTTGAAGTGTTTTGGCCTTTTTCTCATTGAAAAAAAAAGGGGCTAGTGGAGACAAACTCTTAAAAGCATTTTTTTTTTTCATTTATACTAGTCGAAAATAACTTGTTGATTGTATAGGTCAAAGAGTGTTGCAATTTTTTCAAGTGCATAGATCCACCTATGTTCACCTACGGTGTCATAAGGTTTTAAAACAGCTTGGTGGGCTTCAATGTGAATTGGAGATGATGGAATGAAGGGAAAGGGAAAGATATCAACAAGTTTGAACATGAGTTGCAATTGGTGAAAAAAGGAAAGGCTCTTGCATTCTATTGGCGAAGTCAACAAAGTAAAGCTGAATGACATAGAATGCAAGGGAGCAAAGTTACGGAGGATATCTTTCTATCATGGTTGATCTCCATTAGTAGTGATTTAGTTTATATGATACATAAATCTTCATTAATAGTGATTTAGTTTATGTGGTACATAATAAAAATAGAGATAGGATGGGGCAATTGCATTTAACTTAAGGAAGTATTGGCAGTATGCACATTAGTATGTTTATTGCTTATATATGTATATTGTTGTAACATATATCCCATAATATATTTCATATCAAGTGAGTTGTTTATTTTTCAATCGGTGGTATTATTATATGTTTCCTTTCTTTTTTCCACTCCTTTCTATTTTGCTTCTTCTATGCATTATTATTTGAACTATTTGTTTTATTTTAAGGCGGTTGCCTCGAAAGTACCTATATATTAGCTAACTAGAATTAAACCATCCATAGTTTGTTTTATATATATATATATATATATATATAATTTTAGCTTATTGATCAATTTTGTTTAAGAAAAAGTATATTTAATTAATTTAAATGTTATTAAGAAAATATCTAAGAGATCTAGATTGTTATATGATAGTTTAAAAAAAAATCTAAGAAAAACTAATTTTTAAAATATTTTTTTTATTTAAAGAAAATTCTAGGCGACAAAACCTCAAAATACTAAGATTTTTCTTTAAAATTTTGATAAAATAAAACCTCTTTTTTATTATTATTTCTTTTTTAATTCTTAATTTTATATTTCATTTCCAAAGAAAATTATTTTTATACTTCTAAAAGTTTCTATTATTATTATTATTATTATTTTAACTATTTTATTATTATTAAAGCCATTCACCGAGTATAACATATACCACAACAACTCAATAAGTACACAAGACTTACTTACTCTTATTAATCTATTATAACATACTTTCTGCACATTATTCTATCATTTTTATTACATTTTTAATTTTTTTATTTTTTGACTACTTTTTCATTTCTTTCTTTCTTTTTTTAGGGTTATACCTTGTTTTTTATTTTAGTAAAAGATCCTACTGACATGCTAATTACCTATCATGATCATGACAATTTTCAATTTATAAAACGATTGATGTTTTATTACTAATGACTAATAAATTGAATAACAAAGTAGAATAAAAAAATAAAGTAATATAAAAAGAGACCACACTAAAAACGAGCCGGTTTGCAGTAGGAGGCAAGCGGGTCAAATTCTGAGGCGTGGGTCGAGTCAATTCCGCATGCGCGGCACGTCCGAAGTGCGAAGAGAGAGCAACAGTGGGGGGTAGCTTGCTGCGTAGGTTCTGGCAGTTGTCGATGTCCGATTCGGTTTCGATCTTAAGGTTTTTGAGGGTCGAAAATACAATGATGGTGGTGGCTTTGCGTGAAAAGGCACCTAAGGTGGTCGTTCAGGAGTGGTTGACGAGGTGACTAAGGGTGTCTTTGATTTGCTCGCCTGAACTATTGAACCAAAAGCTTGGTCTTTTACGATTCTACAGACCTCCAGAAATGAAATGGTGCTATTGGTTTGCTTCAAAGTTGAATATTGTGCAAGAGATCCAGAGAGAGAGTGGTTCGGCTATGGTGGCTCTAGGGGAAGAGAGTTGACGGTGGAAGCTCCTAATTGTCTAAAACATGAATGCTTTCGTCTCAGGATGTTTTCATGTATTTATAGATGTATTCATTAGATAAGTTTTGTTTTGATTTGAATCAATCATGGTTAATTATTGCAAACAAGTTTTATTTAAATAAAGTGATTTTTTGGGTCGAGTTTCATTTAATTGGAATGGACTTATTTTATTTTCTTGTTTTTATTTCTTAGCCAAAAAATAATATTATACGTATATTATCATTGTTTTTTAGCTTCTTTTTTTTTGTTTAATTCTATTTTTCTATAGTCTTACATTTTACTCATTTATTTATTATTATTATTATTATTTATTTTATTTTTATTTATTTGTTATTTGTAAACCTAGTTTCATTTTAATTAACCTAAAAAATGAGTTAAAAATGGAACATCAACAATAGCAAATAACCCAATCTTCACAATCTTGCATGAAGAGATTAATCCATTTTGATGAACAAGCAACCTTCTTGTTGTATAACGCAACAAATAAGCTAACAATTTGTGGATGTCGTGAAGCAATAACAGCAAACGAATAACGAAAAAAAAAATTGCAATATATTGAACTTGCCAAGAATTTGATATAAAACGCATTGCAAACGGAAAATACAACTCTTTGCCATACTTTCAAGCTTCCTACAACCTATAAACATAAAATACATTTAACAAAACATTACATGGTATGGCCATGAACATGACTAGACTCATAAAATAACATAAACATAGAAAGAGCTACGCACCTCGTAGTATCACCATCACAACTTAACTTTACACCATCACCACATACAACCAAACATCAATATAGCTTCTTCTTTAGATGCTTTTACCTTACTTGCTCAACTTACACACCTCACAATACACAAAATGGCCATAGAGACAACCTCTATGTGCACCAAAACTACTATACCATCCTCTCCCTAATTCACCATTCCCACTACTCTTTTCCTTTCCCCCTTCCCCTAAATTTCTGCTACTTCTTTCACTCGTTCTAAATCTAAAGCCAACCCAACAAATCAGGGTCTATGGTCTTTCTTATCTCAATAGATCTCTCATCATACGTCCAGATAACTTTATTATAATTTTTTTTGCCATGGTGAATATGAAATTTTATCAAATGTGGAATCAACATGGTTAGTGATATTACAAAAACCTACAACATAAAAACAAAGTAAAGTTTAGTAAATCTTTCTTGATTTTTAGGATGTTACTATTCAACTAAGAAAATTCAACAATAACATGTAAAGAATTGTATTACTAAAATTTAAAAATAGGAGGAGTAAGAAACTATGTCATTTCACAAGGGCAATCATATTATTAGCAAAAAAATGTTAACACTTAACGAAAGACTAGTTCTAACTGCTTTCATTTCAAAGGATGTTTTTGGCATTTTCTATGCTAGGGAATATTTAGTCTAGACATGCCCAACTTATTAATATTTGGTTGTCTTCATCATGTAACTATTATGGTTTTTTTGTTTGCTCCCAGCTATGGACATGCTTGAATAATCTACATCATGGCTTTCTAAACTACCATTTCATCTTTTCCTACAAGAAAGAGATTTTGATAAAGGAGAAAAGGAAACTTCAAAGAACCTTTCCATGAGTTACTTGACTTGATGGGAAATTATGACGAAGAAAGCCATAAGTCATCTCACCGCTAATGTAGTAATCACTAGCATAAAGTGATGGGGATCAGCTAGCATCAAGAGCTCAAGAGTCAAAATCCAATGACCCGTTACATGGTATTGGAGGTCCCATGACAAGAGCTAGAGCTAAGTGGATGAGAGAAGCTTTGCAAGGATTAGTGATGGAGCTGCAAGAGAAGGAACCGAGCTTTACCAAGGGAGAATCAACATTTATTCACATAATCCAAGCTTCCAAAGAGGATCCTGAGAGAACCGGCCTTAAAGGATGATTTCATTTAATGTCTTCGTCCGAATTTGCTAATTTAATTTCCTTCGTTTATTAAGTTATTTTTCCATGTACTTATATTATTTTTTTTAAGGAGATTTAGAATGGATTTTAATTCCCAATTTATTAGGATAGTTTTGTCAAAGGATACCAAGGTGAGCGGGCGACTATAAATAGAGGCCTTCACTTTACGTAATGAACAGAATTTATTTTTGTTGAATACACATTTTTGAGAGCTCTCTCTCTCTTTTGTTCTTTGCGAAAGAACTCCCTTCGATTTCTTCGATCTAAACGCTTGGGGAAGTCATCTTGATAACTTAGGTTTCAATCAACAGGTGTGGTTGGGGTCTAGTTCCGTTCATCGCTTGTTCAAGACGATACTTGGGGATCCGATTTCAAATCACGATCGACGGTTCTAGGTTTAATATACCTAGGGTTCGCATCATTTGGTATCAGAGCCTCGGCTTCTTGATTCAAGTAATTCTATCATTTTCTATTAATTATCGTTATCTTCATTAAAAAAAAAAAATTGTTTTATTTGTCGTAGGAATTCAAGTCGTTCGAATTGTTACCTGTTCGTTGTTCATCTAGAAATTCTTATAATTGGGTTGAACTTTACGTTTCATATATATATATATCTTCAATTGTCTCAGGATTCTATTTTCTCCGCAAACAGTTTTTCATTGGCCAGTGCTTCGTCCCAAAATTCATTGAGGAATTACAATTGAATTCCATCTAATTACATACATTGGAATTCGATTATTGTTATTTTGTTCGTATCTGTCTGGAAATTCGTCAATTGGATTTCTCCGCAAGAATTTCCATTAGTCGATGCAAAGAATCTAAATTCTCCTGTCTTACAAATTCATTAAGGAATTGCTATTGTTCTGTTGTTGTTTCTCGTCCGTCATCGGAGGGAATTCTACGGCCATTAAAGTCGTCGATTCCCTAAGCAAGGCAAATTCGTTGCCTTTTCCACTGCGGCCACCGCAAGTCGCAGACAAATTAGATTAGGTTTTTTTTTTAAAAAAAAAAAAAGGAAGAGAAATTCGTATTAAAAAAAAAAAAAGAAGAAGAACATTTCAGTAATCCAGTATCTATATTTCTCGTTCATTCGTTTGTATTCATTGTGTCCCTATTGGAGTCCTTGTCCGTGTTTCTCTTAATTGGCTGTTGAATTGGAACCGTTTGTTTAAAAAGTTGAGTTGCCTTAGTGGTTTATGTTAAAGAAATTTTGATTGAGTTCTGGTCAAAGAGCCTATAAGAGCGAGTTGTGAGGATCATCTATTTATTGAACGAAACACGAGTGAATCCACATCTGTGAGTGTAAACAGGTGAGGGAGTGAATTGTGAGGTTTATATATATATATATATATATTTTTTTTTTGTGTGTTATTTCTAATCCTTTTGTTGCAGCAATATGTCTGATCAAAGTCCTACTAGTAGAGAGAAGGGAGGCGTAGATAATAAATTGATGTTTGAGGCATTATTCGGTGAGATGAGAAAAATGCTGAGTGCTGAAATGGAGCAAGTCCATGAGAGGTTGGATAAGATGGAGCAGAGTAGGGAACCGTCAGGTAGTAATGTTGTGGGGAGAAGAACCAATAGGCATTCAAGAGGGGGAGTGAGTATAGAAGAGAAGGAGGATACTGATTCAGGGGAATATGGTTTCATGAGGGAGAGAAGAGATAACCAACGGCGATATGGTAATTTGGGTGGTATTAAGATGAAGATACCTTCCTTTCAAGGGAAGAATGATCCAGAGCTGTATTTGGAGTGGGAGAGAAAAGTGGACCATGTATTTGATTGCCATAATTACAGTGAGGAGAAGAAGATAAAGTTAGCTGCAATTGAATTTTTTGATTATGCCAGTGTATGGTGGGATCAGCTGGTGCGTAATAGGAGAAGGTATGGTGAGAGGCTCGTTAGCACTTGGAATGAGATGAAAACAATTATGCAGAAGAGATTTATCCCTAGTCACTATTATAGGGATTTGCATAGGAAATTACAAGGGTTGACATAAGGGTCCAAGAGTGTAGAGGATTATTATAAGGAGATAGAGATAGCTATGATTAGAGCTAAAGTGGATGAGGAAGATGAGGCTACAATGGCTCGATTCATCAATGGGTTGAATCGGGAGATCGCTGATGTAGTAGACTTACAACATTATGTGGATATTGAGGAATTGTTGCATAAGGCGATCAAGGTAGAGAAGCAGTTGAAGTATAAAGGGAATTCTAAATCTTGGGCGACTTCTAACTCTTCATGGAAGTCAAATTGGAAGAAGAACACTGCAAACTCAAAACCAAAAGAGGATGTGAAGGCCAAGAGTCCAGTTACTTCCTCTAAAGGTAAATCTGACACTAAACCATTCACTAGAACTCGTGATGTCAAATGTTTCAGGTGTCAAGGGTTTGGACATATTGCATCTCAATGTCCAAATCAAAGGGCCATGATCATTCGGGATAATGGAGATATGGAGAGTATTAGTTCCAGTGATGATGACATGCCACCATTGGAGGATTATAGTGATGTGGACGTTGAGGGACCCGTGAGTGGGGAATTGCTAGTTACTAGGCGAGTCCTTAGTACTCAGCCTAAGGATGATGGTGAAGGGGTTCAGCGTGAGCATATTTTTCACACCCGGTGTCATGTGCAGAAGAAGGTATGCAGCTTGATCATTGATAGTGGTAGCCGTACTAATGTTGCTAGTACCTTATTGGTTGATAAGTTGAGGTTGAAGACTTCGAAGCATCAGAAACCATACCGGTTACAGTGGTTGAATGAGTGTGGGGAAGTGAAGGTGACCAGGCAGGTTCTTATTTCATTTTCTATTGGGAGTTATCATGATGAGGTGATGTGTGATGTAGTTCCCATGCAGGCTAGTCACATATTGTTGGGGCGACCATGGCAGTTCGATAGGAGGGTAATGTATGATGGGTACAAGAACCATTACTCTTTTGTTTTAAACAAGAGAAATGTGGTTCTAACTCCCCAGAAACCATGGGAGGCTTGTGAGGATCAAGTGAGGCTAGAAAAAGAGTTTAGAGATAAACACTTGAGTGGACAAGAAAAGAGTGAAAAAAGAAAGAAAGAGTGAGAGGCAAACACATGTGAGCCAAGAGAGTGAAGAGCTTAACACACTGAGTGGAGAGAAAATTGCAGGAGAGAGTGGAGTTGCAAGAAAAAGTGAGGTTAATAGTGCAATAGTGGCTAGGAAACAACTACTTGTACTCATATACAAGGATTTGTATTTTACTACTACTAACCTTAACTCTTCTTTGCCAAGTGTGGTTGTGTCTCTTTTGCAGGAATATGAGGACTTGTTTCCTGAAGAAGTCCCAAGGGGATCGCCTCCACTAAGAGGCATTGAGCACCAGATTGACTTTATCCCAGGTGTTTCCATTCCTAATCTGCCAGCTTATCGGGCCAATCCAGAGGAAACTAAGGAGATCCAAAGGCAGGTTGATGATCTAGTAGAGAAGGGGTTTGTGAGAGAAAGCCTCAGTCCATGCTCAGTTCTTGTCATCCTGGTTCCCAAGAAGGATGGAACATGGTGGATGTGTGTTGACTGTCGAGCAATCAACAAGATCACAGTTAAGTATAGACATCCTATCCCTAGACTTGATGATATGCTTGATGAGTTGCATGGTACCTGTTTGTTTTCCAAAATTAATTTAAAGAATGGTTATTACTAAATTCGCATGAAAGAGGGAGATGAGTGGAAAACGGCTTTAAAAACTAAACATGGTTTATATGAGTGGATGGTAATGCCTTTTGGATTAACAAATGCGCCTAGCACATTTATGAGGTTGATGAATCATGTTCTTCGCATTTTCATTGGAAAGTTTGTTGTTGTCTACTTTGATGATATCTTAGTTTACAGCACGACTTTAAATGAACATGTTCAGCATTTACAAAGTGTGTTTACTGTTTTGCGAGAAAACAAGTTGTATACAAACTTGAAGAAGTGCACCTTTTGTATGGAATCTGTGGTTTTTCTTGGATTTGTTGTAGGTGCATATGGGATTGCTATGGATGAAGAAAAGGTGAAGGCGATCAGGGAGTGGCCAACACCTAGGAACGCAAGTGAGGTCAGAAGCTTTCATGGATTAGCAAGTTTTTATAGGAGGTTTGTTAGGGACTTTAGTTCTATAGCTGCTCCTTTAAATGATCTTGTTAAGAAGAATGCTGAGTTTAGGTGGACTAAAGTGCATGAGGAGGCTTTTAATGTTTTGAAAGGTAAGTTGACTAATGCACCATTACTTATTCTACCTAATTTTGAGAAGGTTTTTGAAATTGAATGCGATGCTTCTGGGAAAGGTATTGGTGGTGTTTTGATGCAAGAATCTAAACTGATCGCTTATTTTAGCGAAAAACTCAATGGCGCTGCATTAAATTACCCAGTCTATGACAAGAAGTTATATGCTTTGGTGAGGACCTTGCAAACTTGGCAACATTACCTATGGCCTAAGGAGTTCATCATTCATTCCGATCATGAGAGTTTGAAGTTTCTGAAAACTCAAGGTAAGTTGAACAAGAGGCATGCAAAGTGGCTGGAGTTCATTGAGACATTTCCGTATGTGATTAAATACAAGCAAGGAAAAGAGAATGTGGTGGCTGATGCACTTTCTCGAAGGTATTCACTTTTGACTTCTTTGCATACTAGATTGCTTGGATTTGAACTCATTAAGGAATTGTATGAGACTGATGCTGATTTTGGTCAAATTTGGGCTGCTTGTGCTGAGTCTGGATATGCTGACTTTTATAGGCATGATGGGTACTTGTTTAAGAAAGATAGGTTGTGTGTGCCTAAAAGTTCTGTGTGTGAATTGCTTGTGAGGGAAACACATGGGGGTGGTTTAATGGGACACTTTGGTGTTAAAAAGACTTTGGATATTTTGCATGAACACTTTTATTGGCCAAAAATGAAGCATGATGTGCAAACTGTGTGTGACAAGTGCATTACATGTAGACAGACTAAATCCAAAGTAATGCCCCATGGAGAATACATTCCATTACCCGTGCCTAATCAACCATGGACTGACATTTCTATGGATTTTGTGTTAGGGTTACCACGGTCTCAAAGTGGAAAAGATAGCATATTTGTTGTTGTTGATAGGTTTAGTAAGATGGCTCATTTCATTGCCTGTTCTAAATCTAATGATGCACAACATATTGCTGATTTGTTCTTTAGAGAAATTGTGCGATTGCATGGCTTGCCCAATTCTATTGTGAGTGATAGGGATGTGAAATTCTTGAGTCATTTTTGGCGTACTTTGTGGAATAGGCTAGGCACTAAGTTGTTGTTCTCTACTGTTGCACACCCTCAAACTGATGGTCAGACCGAAGTAGTCAATAGGACTCTTTCAACCCTGTTGCGTGCTATGATTCATAAAAATTTGAAACAATGGGAGAAATGTCTACCACATATAGAATTTGCATATAATAGGACTGTGCATTCCACTACATCTTACTCTCCATTTGAGATTGTTTATGGTTTTAATCCTTTGACTCCACTGGATATTTTGCCTTTGCCTGTTAATGAATTTGTTAATCTTGACGGAAAGAAAAAAGGCAGAATTTGTGCGGGAATTGCATGCTTAGGTTCGGGCTAACATTGAGAAGAAAAATGAGCATTATGCTCGCCAGGCCAATAAGGGTCGTGTGAAGGTTGTTTTTCATCCAGGAGATTGGGTGTGGGTGCATCTGAGAAAGGAGCGATTTGCCGAACAGCGAAAATCTAAGTTGCACCTTAGGGGAGATGGGCCATTCCAAGTGTTGGAGCGCATCAATGATAACGCTTACAAGATTGACTTACCAAGTCACTATGGTAATGTAAGCGCAAATTTTAATATTTCTGACCTTACTCTATATGATGCAGGTGATTCGAGGACGAATCTTTTCGAGGAAGGAGGGAATGATGGGGATCAGCTAGCATCAAGAGCTCAAGAGTCAAAATCCAATGACCCGTTACATGGTATTGGAGGTCCCATGACAAGAGCTAGAGCTAAGCGGATGAGAGAAGCTTTGCAAGGATTAGTGATGGAGCTACAAGAGAAGGAACCGAGCTTTACCAAGGGAAAATCGACATTTATTCACATAATCCAAGCTTCCAAAGAGGATCCCTGGAGAACCGGCCTTGAAGGATGATTTCATTTAATGTCTTCGTCCGAATTTGCTAATTTAATTTCCTTCGTTTATTAAGTTATTTTTCCATGTACTTATATTATTTTTTTAAGGAGATTTAGAATGGATTTTAATTCCCAATTTATTAGGATAGTTTTGTCAAAGGATACCAAGGTGAGCGAGGCGGCTATAAATAGAGGCCTTCACTTTATGTAATGAACAGAATTTATTTTTGTTGAATACACATTTTTGAGAGCTCTCTCTCTCTTTTGTTCTTTGCGAAAGAACTCCCTTCGATTTCTTCGATCTAAACGCTTGGGGAAGTCATCTTGATAACTTAGGTTTCAATCAGCAGGTGTGGTTGGGGTCTAGTTCCGTTCATCGCTTGTTCAAGACGATACTTGGGGATCCGATTTCAAATCACGATCGACGGGTTCTAGGTTTAATATACCTAGGGTTCGCATCATAAAGTATGACCATTACATGGCTAGCAAATCACAATTTATATGTTGATAATATTTCAATAACTATGCAATCCTAGCAAGTAATGCACTAAAATTTTCTAGCCGTTTGAAGATCATTATATTACTTTATGTCCATAAATCAACAAATCTTGTCACCAGTACATTTTAACTAAAGAGTTGTAATAATCTTAATGACTAAAACAAGTTGAACTTTTCAAAATAGAAAAATGTTTATGAAGAGAGGAAAAAATGTCCACTTGCACTTTATACCCTATTTCAACTAAAGAGCTATAGTATTTTTCCCTATTTAAACTAAAAAGCTGAAACATTTTATCCTATTTCGCTTGTATTAATTTACAAAGAGAGGAAAAAATGTCCACTCGCATTTTTTTTTACGTACCCAATGAAAAAGCAATTATCTCTAACTAACCCAAGGGCAATTATGCTAATGTGAATAAGTATGATGAATGGAGCATGGAAAGGAAGACGAGAGGAGAAAGGAAACTTGCCAATATGAGATTGCAATTACAGTGACACGTTAACCCTAGCCTCAAATTAGTGCTTTGTCATGTGTAGGGGGTTCTCATCAAATAGAGGTGAGAAAGAGAAGAGAGTATCTTGTGTTTCTTGGCTTGTTGATTGCAAGAAAAAAAAAAGGGGGTGGGGGAAGAAAGACCTCATCGACATGAGAAAAGAAGTTTGATGTGAAAAAGTGGGCAACGAACTATGAATTATAGGTTTGATGGGGTATTTGTTTTAAAACGTGGCATAATAGAGTAAATTATAGGTCATTAGTTTGTCAAAAAAAAAAAAACTCAAATCAATTCTTTGCAAAAATATAAGAACTCAAATTAGTTTTGTATAACTTTCCCAATATAAATACTGCAGGCTTAAGAAATTTTCAGATGAGAATTTTATATAATACTAAAGAAGAGATTATAAATAAAACTTAAAATATGAAAACATTAGCATCATATAAAACAAAACCGTGAGATTACATAAGCAAAGTAGATGCCATCAATTTTCATTTTGAGACAATATTTCTGAAAAGTACAAAATTAAAAATAAAAAATATATATGTATAAGAAATACATTCAATTAGCAATGATACAAGAACTCTCCCAACGTTCATTAAACGTAGATTCAAAATACAATGATTTAAAAGAATGAAAAGGAAAACGAGACAGCCCCTTTAAGCCCCCAC
Source organism: Laguncularia racemosa (assembly GCA_037954665.1). Taxonomy (NCBI): domain Eukaryota; kingdom Viridiplantae; phylum Streptophyta; class Magnoliopsida; order Myrtales; family Combretaceae; genus Laguncularia; species Laguncularia racemosa. Next base: position 2,985,816 of record JBBMOL010000091.1, on the reverse strand, counting down.
CTAAGAACCCAAAAAGGAATTTACCTCAGAAAAAAAAAAAAAAGGAAAAGAAAAGAAGAGTAAAGTAAAAACCCAAAAAGGAACATAGATCAAATCAAAACCCACTCACCCCAGATCAATCAGCAGAACATTCACCTCTCTATGGCATACCACCACTACCACCACCTCCCTCACCACCATCCACCACCACCTCCTCCCCCACCCACCAACACTACCCATCACCAATACTGCTGCTGCAACACCTCCTCCACTTCGACTTTCTTCTCACCACCACACCCCCAACCAACAGACCCACTTGTGGAAGCCATTGTAACTCGCCTCCTTGAATCCATCCAAATCCAACAACCCGTAAGCCATTTCGCTCTCACTAACAAAACCCATTTCGCCAAACACCAAAAAGATGACAACTTTCACTCCATACTCTCTTCTCTTGTTGACCGAATCGATGCACTGGAGTCCTCTCTCCGTTCTTTCACTCACTCTCCTCATCCCCACCGTGTGTATGGGTATGGATATGGATGTAGGCATGGGTTTTCTCTTATTAGAGACTCTGCGGCTCGTGTTATTCAGACTCATTTTCGTTCTTTCCTTGTTCGTAGATCCAGAACCCTTACACACCTCAAACACCTTGCCCATATTAAGTCCAGCTTTGTTTCTCTCAAAAACTCCGTTTCTCCCAGTACCCATTTCAATCTTTATCGTGTTTCTTCTAAGGCCATGGATTTGCTCCTACAACTTGATTCCATTGAGGTATTTTTTCAGTGATCACTCATGCAGTTCTTCTTCTTCTTCTTCTTTAAATAAAAAGATTACTTGATGGAATTTTGGGTTATTATAGAGAAAAAGAACGATTTTTTTTCTCTGTTTGTCAGAAGATTTGTGAAGTTCGTGCCTTTTATCTTGTTCGTTATTCGATTTGGTTAAAAGGTTTTTTTTTTTTTCCTCTCTCTTGGTTCAGGATAGTGATCCCATGATTAGAGATGGTAAAAGATCAATTAGCAGAGATTTAGATTGTTTCTTAGATTACATTGATGGAATTGCTGTTAGAAGGCACGAGCTAAAATGTAGAGCTACTAAGAGTGTGAGAATTGCGGGAGGTAAAGGTATGTTTGATAAATCCGAGGATCAGAGAGATATGGTAGAAAATTTGAGAGCCAGAGTTGAAAAGATTGGTGTATTATCCCGGGCTTTGGAGAGTGAAGAGGAAGGAATTGAGCTTGAGGGGTTTAGCAACTTCAGTGATGGTGAAGCAAGCAATTCGGTTTCTAAACTCAGGACCGTTGGAAGTTCAAAAATAAAACACGGGGTTCCGAGGTTAGGCCATGGAATGCAACCTAGAGTAAAAAAAAGTGTGACCTTTGATGAGAAGGGGAATGAATATAGAGTTATTCGCAATATTGAGGAGCAGAGCTCTAGTGGGGATGGTGATAGTGTGTCATGTGATGATCACTGTGAGGAGTTTTTGGAGAACCTTGCAAATGAAGTTGAAGAAATTAAGGGCTCTTCTTATGGGGTTGAGGAGGATGAGGAAGGCCAAAATGGGAAAGATGAATCAGAAGAGAGCAGTGATGGAGATTTGCCTAGGAGAAGGATTAGAAACGAAGGCTTTACTGATACTGGAAAGGAGTATCGTGGTCAAAATTCAAAGTTTGTGTTCTCAGCTCCGGTGCCAGAGAAGATGGAACCGAAACCTGATTTGATGAAGAGGAGGAAGGATGTGACTGTGAGAATCGTAACATGAAGAGCCAAGTACTGCAATTGTTTTGACGTTGACAGATTGATCGGTAGTTGGCTGGTTGTTGTATTAAGTTCTTCAGATTGAAGGATATTTGGCTTGGAAGTTGAACATTTATAGTGGGTCATTCGGGAGTTTTGGCTTGTTGTATTTAATGTTGGTGACAATTTTTTCCGCCTTCATATCGTGTGCCCCCTGGTTGGCTGGTTTTCCGATATGTGTCTGATGTTTTCTTTGTAGTAGCATTTACTGTTGGCATTTTTGCCCCTTGTAGTTGTATCAATATCATGTTCCTTGTTTTGATTCTTCATCTCCTGAAACATGAATAAATGCAATCTTTGAGAGTGGGAGAGCTTTTATAGTCCTGAAGTCCATTACATTCTACACTGCAGATTGAAGCTCCTAGCTTCCAGGTATGTATGTATTAGGAAAGGGGAGACGCACTGGGATGATATATGCATGCGTGAATGGTTTGGTGAAAAACTACTATGTATGGCTGCTAAACTAAAGCTGCTATGTATAAAATAGGATCCCTTGGTATCCCAGGTAGCCATCACTACGAGTGAAGTCTTTCTCATCTTTTAGCCGACAGTGAATTATATACCTAGATTGTAAATCTTGAGGTTGATTCTTTAAATAACCGGTGTTGATCAGGAGGGTGAAGTTTAAAGTTCATTGCTTTCCGAGAAACAAATAAATTTTGCAAAATGTAAATCTTGAGGTTGATTCTGCGCTAGTTCATTGAAACAAATTATGCAAAATATCTTTCTTGAAACAATTTAGAAGCTACAACCGTTTGTAATCTCATATGTGGCTGGGGATTTTGGTTTCCACTAGGCATTTGCTCTCTACAAGGAATGATCAAGTTATGTTCCATTTGAAATTGTAAAGGGTTCAAATTATGAAATATACTAAATCGGTTTTGTCCAATTATGAATAAGGTTAATTATGTGGATTTGTGATGTGATAAAAAATGGTTAGGCCTAAAGTCGGGATGTTTTAGAGATATTTGAATTGTTGGACATACTCTAGTTTCACCACCTTTATCATCATCATTGTATAAGCTTGCTGAGATTATTCATTCATTTTCTCCTCTCTACAATTCTCTATCTTCTCTGTTTTATTGAGTTATTTGAAACACGGCATTTATCTCTTGCTTGTGAAGCGTATAGGCGCTCACTGCACAAACATCACGCGAAGTTGACAAACTCTACATTTAAAGAAATCATAGCATGCGATCTATGTTTTTATATGGCAGGCAGGCCTATAAAATGAAGCGTGGGATATATTTGGGTTTTCCTTAGATTGAAAAAAAGAAAAGAAAAAAGAAACAAAAAATCAGATAAATGTTCTATGCGAAAACTTGTCAACTTTAACTAAAGCCGAAGTGTCAATCTAATCCTCCTGCTCTCAAGTTGTATCAATTCGGTTTTGAAACTCTTCATACCACCATTTAAGTCTTCAAACCTTGCTTCTTGGAAAGGGCATAAAATGGTATAAAATTTGATCGCATCCATGAGATCTGTTTTTGTGCTTGTTTCATGTTGAATGGTTGCATTGCATTCCGATGTTTCCTTTGGAGTCGCAGCTTATTTGCTTGATGGAACTGATGGATGCTATTAAATTGTACACTTCACAGTTCGCCCCACGGTGTGTCAGAATTAAATTTGAAGATAAAACCTTTCTTTCAACAGTGAAAATATGCCATTCAAAGTCTTCCACGGTGCAGCACAGTATTCAAGGCCAGATGTTCACAGTATTCGATATTACAAAGTCTATATCGCTCAGCCTTGAAGCGGCCTTAAAATCCTAATCGAAATTTCAATAAATTGAAATATGAGAACTAGTCAAAGCTAACTTCATAAAATAAATTGTAAAATCCAAAAAATAATAATAATAATAATGCATGAAATGTTAAAAATAATAAATGGATAAATACATAATGGCAGTTTCATAATTTTTAGAAAAAAAACGTATCCTAGTGCCTATCTTTCTTTTTTATTTTAAAAAAAAAAACTCTCTCTTCCCTCTTTTCTGCCTTCCTTGACGTCTTTTTATTTTCTTTTCCTAGCAGTTACAATCTCCAAAAGAGGCAACATCAACATTAGAGGATGAATTCTTGAATTTTTTTTTTGGGTAAGTTTAGATCTTTGGCTCATATTCGAGCATATTTCCCAATGGTTTTGTGTTAAAAGCGTGATTAGCAATCTCAAATCGCAGGTTAGGAGTTTTGCTTGTGGGTGTCAAGTTCTTCAAGTTATCAAATAAGTTTTGATTTATTTGTATTTTCTTTATGGATTAAAGAGTAAATGTTGGTTATCTTAGTGCTTCTATATAAGATTTTGAGTTTGGAATGTGTTACACGGGTTATTATGAAGTAGTATGAAGTGGTTAAACTTTGAGTGAAGTTTTGGTGATGTTTTGTGGGGGTGAATGAGAGAAAAATTTGTAGAAAATTGAGAGAAAAATCTATAGAAAATTATAGGTGACGTGTTTTTGGCACTTAGAGGGTAAGTTAGAGGGTGTGCTAAATATAGGGTAATAAGTTTTTGACACTTAGAGAGTTACTCAAATGATGCAATAAAAAGTTAAGTTGAACATATGATAGTCGAAGGGTTTAAAAGGTTAGGTTAAATAAATGATAGTTAGAAGGTTACTTAGAAGGGGTAGTAAAAGATTATGTTAAACAAAGTATAGTTAAAAGGCTATTTAGAAGGTGCAGCAAAGGGTTAGGATAAATAGAGTTTAGTCAGAAGGTTTAGTAAGAGGGGAAGGGGTATAAAAGCTAGATAGAGGGCTAGGTAGAAAGTCAAATAGGTGGCTAAAGAAAAAATTGATTCACAACTAACTTAAATAAGTATTAAGCGAGTGTATTTATTATTATTATATTTTATATTAGATGTTAGAGTTTGGAAATTTTCCAGATACGTGTATAATTTGAGTTTTGCTTATTGTTACTAGTTTAAAATTTTAAATAAACCTAATAAATATTTGATTAATGAATTGCTTGTGCGCATGGCTTGATCTAGGGACCCGTAGTGATAAGTCCTTGGGGGGCACCCATTAATCAATATGTAGTGATGTCTCCAATTGAGTTTATATATTAAGATGATTTGGTAGATTTAGAGACTTATGAGTGTTAAGACTAAAGTGATAGTTTCCAATACCATAGTTATATATATTCCTATATATTTTATAAAGAGTGTAGCGGGATTATGAGTACTTGCTTGAACGACTTAAATAAGATAATAAATGAATGATTGTTTATTTATTTGCATTGATTGCACGTGTTTATGAAATTACTTGATATACGCAAATGATTTTGATTTGCATGCACCCTTTGGGGATCCTTATTTTTCAATTGCAAGTATATCCGATGAGTTCCTCACCTATGATAAGACAAGTGTAGAGTACATTTAAGATGGGATGACATAGTAGAAGTGGGCATGGATCGGATTGGTTTGGTTTTTTCTCAAAACCAAACTAAATCATAAAAATGCAATTTGGTTTTTTATTACTTCAAACCAAATTATACCGTTCAGTTTTTTTTTTTCCAAATAATAAAATTTTAGTTTAATTCGTTTATGGATTAAACTATATTTTGTCTTCTAAAAAAGTATATTTGTTTAGCATGTAATCTCATATTAGTAGTATTAAATTATTTAATAATAATATATATTGATATCATATAGAAGATTAAAAAGTCAATAATCAAGCAACTAAAACATTTTAAGTATTTAATATAACTAATTTATTTATCAAGCTAGCATATAATAAAAATTTTAACTTAAGCTAGATACATATTTGTTAAATTATGGTCATAAAATTTAAATAAATATATTTTTCAATAAAGGTAAATTAAAAATTCTTTTAAATATTATATTACAATAAAATATTTTTTTAGTTATAAGTAAAATATCATTAAATTTTTTCAAAATGCCTTGGTTCGGATTACTCCTCTGAACCAACCATAAACTTTTGGTTTGATTCGAATTAGAAAATTTCCAAACCAAATTGCAAAAAATAAAAAATAAAAAATTGTTTGGTTTGCAAATAGTTTGCTCAATTTTTTTGCCCACCCCTACGACATAGAGTATCTGTATCATTATGACAATCAATAGTTAGAGCAATGTAACTAGTTATTGGATTATGTCATGTAAATGTGTTAAAGATGAGATTCTTGATCTCATTTATTGTTTTTGTTGCTTGTTATGAAGTGGAGATAGACTCCGATTGTTTGGTTTTGTAGTTAGATTCTATTAGGTTGAAATCATTATAGGAGCCATCATGAACTCTAGTTTTTGTTAGTCACTTCTATTGTTGAAGTGTATTACTTGTGGCTGTGACTTACCTAAATCTACCAAACAATTGCATCAACACAATTGATAAAAGTCAAATTACCAATATAACAAATTAGTACATGATCATAAGCCTAAGTGGGGCCTTGTACAGCCATCTTTCTCGCATCAAGTTCATATTTCATTTGGTTTCTTTGTCAAAATCAATATGACATCTATATTTCCACAAGAAACTCATGACTTCATTTCAGTTACAAATTACATACACTTACAAAGCGCACTAGAATTTTATTTGAAGAATTATTATGAAGAGGATACTTAAAAAAAAAAAAAGAAGAAGTGAAAATGCTATCCAAAAACAACAATGAGAGGTTCGATTTGTGGGATTGAATAAGGGAAAAATAAAATTGTAATTCTTAAGGTTTCATGAGTATACCTAGAAATGTGCTGGAAAAGATAAAAAATAACTATTCCTTTAGTCTTGTAAAGCAATTGTAAATTCTGATTTTGAAACAATAACAATTTTGTAGATTAGCTATTTCTACCCTTATAAAGTCAATAAAATATAAAATACATGCTTAGAAATTAAAACCTAACTCAATCATCTTCATGATAAAATCTTGAACAATGGTCATGTTATAAGTGACGAGATCAACACTAGGATCAAGTTTAAGTAAATGATTAAAATTTTAAGTAGTTAAAATAAATTATTAACATTATGACAACTGATTAAAATAGAGGTCAAATTTTTAAGTATTTAAATTAGAGAATCAACGTTATATTAAATAATAAAATTTATCATTATTCTGTAAATATGTTATATTGACTCAATTTAATAGTATTATAAAAAGATTTTTTATTTAAACTATTAAATATAATATTGATATTTTATTTTAATTATTTAAAAATTTAATCATTTATTTAAACCCAACAAAGATATTAAAAATCTTGCTTGTATTTTTCTCTATTTTTCAAAGTTATTACTATATTGGTTTATAGAATAACAATTCAGCAAAATTCTATTACTACTAAATAAGGAAATACGATCTCTCCTCCAGGCCAATAGGTGAACTATACCTTGATATTATCTTGCATGTTTGCGTATTTTACCCATCACGATTGCGTCAATATTCAAGAGGAATATCATCACGTTGTTGGTATTCTTCTGATCAAACAAAGTAATAAGATTACATCCCATCTCTTAGTAATTATGATTTATTTCCATCTTGTTTTGTTTCACTAAATAAACATGCCATAAAGAAAAGAGCAAAGTTAAGTACCACACTTGAAAAATTAATAAAAATATTAAAAAGTTGACACTAACCTAGAGATCAAACCATACTTTTATTGAAATATATAATATTCCAATAAATAATACTATATTTAAACTTAAAACATACATCAATTTAATTTAATAAATTGAGAGTTATGAACAACTCATTGACTCTTTAAGATAATTAATTTAGGATTTTAACTGGTGTTTTCATTTTTATCATAGAATTTCAAATATTAATAGATTATTAAATAATATGACAAATATTTTTCTCTTACATTAAATTACTTCATACTTCTGTAGGCTAAAGTTTACATATATATATATATATATATTCTTTCAAAAAGAGAATTTAATATGGAAAAAGAAAAAAACACTAGAAGACAAGTAGACAGCTATCGTCACCCAACATTTTTTTTTACTCTTTTTTTCCTCTTCCATGCCTGAGTTACCCTGGCCTCTCTGTCCCTGTCACCCTGACTTTCTCTTCCCTCTCTCTCTCTCTCTCTCTCTCTCTCTTCCCCTTCTGTGACTTGACATGTTCACACATTTCCGTTAGATAGAGCGTAACGCAACCCAGCTTGATCTAAAACATTACTTATTAAATTAATATTCCAAAACGCCCATCTTTTTTGAAATCTTCAATGCATTCTCATTCAATAATATCCCATCTCAAGATCAAAACTCTGAGCAAAACCCATAAAAATATACAAGCTTTGACTGTTGGATCTAGTACCCAATATAGCTTCTTTATCAAAGGAAGCAGAAGAAGCTGCTGCAGCGTATTAAATTATTAATATCATTATTAATAAGACCATGCAGCTTCAATTCTCTCCTAGTATGAGAAGCTTAACAATTTCAACTACAAGTGGGTTCTTGGACTTGATGAAGATCAAGTTCTCACCTCCTCATATTTCTTATAGAACCCTTTTTCATACTATTCTCATCCTTGCTTTCTTGTTGCCTTTTGTCTTCATTCTTACCGCTGTTGTTACACTTGAAGGTATATGTTGTATAGACTTCCTTTTAACCTTGCTTTGCTTTTCAGGGTTCGGTTAGTTTGTGTGAAAATTTTCATTTTTATGGCCTTGTTGAGGATAAAGTTTGATTAGCATTTTTAGGTTTGTGTTGACTGGAAGGGAATTGATTCTCGTTCATCATGATGTGGTCTTATTTTATACGGTTTATTTACATTTGCTGGTTTTAATTCTAGGAAACAAAAAATGCATTGATGTTTTGTGGTCCTTGAGGAGTGAAAATTCAATTCATATATCGATCTAGCTTACAATTTTGGTATTTAGTTTCACCATACTGTTTTAGTTTTACTCGGTTGTCAATACCGTTTACATTTGCTGTTTGCTAATTCTGTGATGCTGGTTTTCTTCCTCATTGAATGAGGTTGTGAATTCTATAAAGAGACTATGGGGGGATTCATCAAGGCTATGCTTTCATCCAAATGCTAAATGCAGTGTTTGGAATGTTCATCAATAAGGAACATTAAGGGAATGTTAACAAAGAATGTACAACTCATTTTGGTTGATTGTAAGATTATCATGAAATTATACCTCTGATTAGCTATGGCATTGGTTTTAGTATTTAAGATAATTTCGTGATGATCCCCTATCATTCCAAATGTAGTTGTACTTTTATATCTTCCTTTCCCTTCTATATTCTTTAATGGTGAGCATTTGAAATGCTGTATTTAGCATTTGCAGTCAAGCATAGCTTAAAAGGGAATAGAAGTGAAAAATGAATGAACTGTGTTAAACTGCCTCTACTTACTCACTTAGCTCAATAAAACAAACTGTCTCGAAGCTAAAGATGCAATGAATAGTCTGTCACAGCTGTCTGATCTGCTACATATATCGTGGAATAAAATGACAGCAAAACTATATGAGGAAGGGGCATGCTGCACACCTGTGGATGCTGCTTTCTGTGGATTAGACTTCTGGTTTTTGTTAAGCTGAAAGATCTGTGTGTATGACTGGACTGGAATGGCATGTTCTGTGTCAAGCCGGAGTCTTCCTTTTATGGTTAACAAACAGATGTCAAAAGTGCCTTTCTTTACTAACCTCGGTTCATTATGTACTTCATAGTATGTAAATAATTCAATACCATCTGTCCTCTTAATCTTTGGCTTGTTAGATTACATGCCCCTATTTCTCGGTCTATTTATTTTTAAAAGTCAATCACAAGTTGATATATGTTTACAGCTCAGTGTCTCATGCATATTTTTCTTGCTTTCTGCCAGATTGTTTAGGCAGGCCATTAGGACCAACACTTCTTGGCAGGACAAATGGTTCAGGGGTAAGGAGTATTGCTTTCTCATGTTTGGTGCCTTTTATTAAGGCTTTCCTCACTGAAGAAAATTATTGTGCTGGTTTGGCAGAGACTGGCTAGAAGCCTATATGAGATCCTCAACGATGTAAATGCTGCAGAGATCCCTAATGATTTGAGGCTTCCAGATTCATTTGACCAACTTTTTCTAGAGGTGAAGGCCAACCAATATGATGCGAGGACCTTTCTCTTGACATTAAGGGCAATGGTACGCCTGTTGTGGCATAACATATGTTGCAAATAATTTTATGATAACTTATATGTTAAAGATTATACAATGTCTCTGAGTCCAGTTGGGCTCCTTTTCCTCTATCTTCTTTTTGGATTTGATGCGGGTTGATGTGATTTGGGAAAATTTTTCTAGTAGATGCAAGTTCTAGTGTTCCACCTTTCACTTCTTGTAGAACTTACGCGGGCTTTCATGAAGTTCCTTTAATCCTGTGGGTCGGATTACCTTTTGACCAAGGACTTGCCTTGCTGGCTGTGAGGGATTATGCAGCTAGGTAACTGTTGGTGCTACAAAACTTAAATATGAGATTAAGGAGTTATAGCTTGTCAGGCACTTATGCTGTCATATTTTGATTTGAAAGAGGTTCTGCATTGTCATTCAAAATGATAACAGATGAAGGAAAAATACTCTTCATTTTGAGCAACACCTTCTTTCTTTGGCAATCTATCTTGTGAGTTTCTGTTATAGTTGAACCTGTTTATTTTGCTGTGGATGTCAAGCATTTTGATTTTGACATAATGTGTGAAATTACTTTCATCTGATTGACCTCAAACTTTTTTCCCCTCCATATATATTGGTACAATTTCATTTTTTTTGGATAAATTATATTGTTACAATTTCTTACAACAAATATCAGACTTTTGTCATGGAGACTTGTGATGTGAAATATAACAGAATGAAGGTTCTATTTTATTTTAACATAATCTACCAATATGGGTTTCTTCTCAAAACATTAACAGACTCCTAAATCTTCCAATAATAGCTAGATTCATCTTCTAATGGTGGGACTAAAGGTTTATGACATTGATGATGTTAATGTTAAGCTGTAGCAAAAAGCGAAGAATTTGGCAAATCCATACCTGGCACTAGTGAATTGAGAAAAAGTTTTATTGCAGGAAACTCATCATTGAACCCATGGATAACAATGTGTACATTTTGATTGCCCAAAAGTTACTTATAAACAAACGTGAAAGAGCAGACCCTCTTGGTATCTATCAGAAATATGTTCTAGAATGCCAAATTCTCAAGAGAAAACTTCACAATTTAAGGCAATCCTAATTGGATAGCGAATCAAGTAAAAATCTAATGACCTAGAATAGAAGTGAATGAAAATTCTATTCAATTGTCAACTTTATTTGGCGGTAGGAGTAGCTGTAACTTAGTTTTTGCTGTGCCAGTTACTCATCCAAAATCATTTGGTATGGAACTAGTGGCTTTTTCCATTTACTTGCATCAGTATGCTGATCTAGCCTCTTTTTTATTAGAGCAGGAAATTTGATAGGTCATTAACGATCAGATTAAGGGATCTGACAATTCCGTTGACCAAAAGAAAAAATAAACAGAAATCTGTTTAACAAAATAATAATTTAGGGAAGAATATTTTCAAAAGTTGCATAACTGTCACCTTTCATCTTCATGGTATCACCATTTTTTTCATTTACCTTCCTAAACACTTCATCATCATCTAAACCCTAGCAACAGTCCCCCAACTATCCTAGCCCACTCTTCGTCACCTGCCACTCAACTCTGTTAGAACCTCATGCACTACCATCACAATCTTCTTCTTCTGGCACAACCACCACCACATTATTTGTCCAGCCTTTTGCTGTGAAGTTGATGATATAAGAACTCCATTCTTTTGCTTCTAAAAGAGAATAAGTTGGAGGTGTTTTCTGGGGAAGAGAAGTTTGAACAGTTACACTTTCTGGCTACATCTAAGCTTCCTTCAACGAAGGATTGATGGGCAACCTCCTTCTCAAACAATTAGATTTGGTTTGAAAGATTGACTATGCCTAAATCTCCATTATCTCTTATGGTGACTGTTGAACCTCCTATTGATAGGATCTTCAGCAAGCCGATGGGTGGGATGTGAGCAATGGCAAAACAAGTGGATTTTCTAGACTTTGATGGATTTGATTTGAGCAAGGAATGGCACATATCATATGGAGGAGGTTAACATGGGAAGTATTGATATAGTGGTTGTAAAGCATTAAACACCCATGAGTTACTGACTTGTATTTGTCAAACAGATCAAGTTGAAAAAACTGTGGATAAGTTTGAATCTCTTGCAGCTCAAGTAAAATAATTGCCAGAAGATCAATTGTTAGGATATTATCTTTATGGATTGAAAGATTAAAGTAGGCATAGGGTTCATACAAGCTTCATCATCTTTGGCAAGAGCAATTGAGTTTTGTCTTGATGTGGAAAAAGAATTGTATGGAGGGAGTATGTACCATAAATGTTGACAAAAAGTTGAACAACTTTAATTTTGCAGAGGATTGTTGATGGAGATGAATGTTGACAGGGGGGTTGGACTTTACATCGCTTTTCTCTCAAGCATTCATCAATTGAAGTGAATATGAATGCTTCTTTGTCTGGTGGAGCTAGTTCCAATCTAGCTCACTCTTTGGATACACCAGAGTTATGAAAACAGTTATTGGAGGAACAATTTGATATTGAGGTTATACTTAATCCTAGATGGACCAAGAAAGCTAAAGGGTTGGTTTTCACAACCAACCTTATTATCCTTTGCATCATGTTATAATATGTATATTAATGTGTATTATTAACTAGCTATTATTAGAGGATCTTATTTCCTAAAATAGATAGATCAATCTTGTATATATAGACATCAATTCCTATATGAAAATGCAATGAAATAAGATTAGTATTTCTTTCAAATTACATGGTATCAAAGCATAGGTATATGTAAGAAAAAAAAAAAAAAATTTTTTTCGTCTTGTCCTGTGAACAAGGACGTACTGCCCTTGAGAGAAATCACTATTGGGATCTTCTTTTTTTTCGTCACCACCAGTCTACGAGGAAAGACTAGCCTCCGACCGGCAGAACCCCGAAACCAAAGCCCCAGACGACCGGCGCGTGAGGCTCATGCGCCACTTTAGGGTTTCGCTTTCCCCTTCCGTTGACGGCGCGTGGGGGCGCGTGTGTCGACTCTTCGCCCACCAGAAGCTTCGACACGCTATTGGTAAGTTTGTTCTACTCTCCTTTGGTGTTGCATTGGTTGAATACATAATCTTGGGAAGCGGGTTTTGTTATGGTTGTCGGAGTTGGTGCGTTTCGAAGTTGTCGTTCGGCTTGTGTGGGTCTTCTTGTGGATTAGATTGGTGCGGTGTTGTGTTTAGTGGCCGACGACGTGTTGGTCTTGGTGTCTATTGGTTGGCGTTTGTGGGTCGATCTCATCGTAGGCTTGGATTTTACATTTTTTTTCGGGTACACTGTGATTGGCTATTTTTTCTTTGTTACTATTGTGAGAATTTTTCTTTTGCTGTTTGAAATGGATGATAAAAGCTTAAAAGCTCCGGTTGTTGATATGATTCTTGTGACAACTAAGATCGCGGAACATAAACTTAATGGGAATAATTTTATGGCTTGGAGCAAAACAGTGCGAGTATATTTGCGAAGTATTGAAAAAGAAGACCATCTTATTGAAGATCCACCAAATGATAACACTAGACAAGTATGGTTGCGTGATGATGCTAGGATATTTTTGCAGCTTAGAAATTCCATTGATAGTGAGATTATCAATCTGGTTGATCATTGTGAATATGTTAAAGAGTTGATGAGTTACTTGGAATCTATGTATTCTGGAAAGGGGAATATTTCTCTTATCTATGAGGTCTGCAAAGGTTTTTATCGTACTGAACAACAAGAGTTGTCCCTTACTGCTTATCTTATGAGCTTCAAGAAAACATATGAGGAGTTGAATGCCTTATTGCTATTTAGCCCTGATGTGAAAGTACAGCAGATTCAATGAGAACAAATGGCGGTAATGAGTTTTTTAGCAGGTCTTCGTCCAGAATTTGATGCTGTCAAATCTCAGATCCTCTCTAGTCCTAAGATTTCCTCTTTGCAGGAAAACTTTACTCGGATACTTCGCACAGAAAATCCATTATCTGTTGCTCCTTCTCATCCTACTAGTGCTCTTGTCAGCCAAAATACAGGCCGCTCTTCCACCTATAAGAAAGAGGGGGATGATATTCGCGGGCATAATTTAGGGGGAGTTGTGTGCTATTATTGTCATGAGCCGGGTCATACGAAGCGCACTTGTAAGAAATTGCAAAATCGCAACCTGAGGAAACCTTTTGCACATATTGCCTCCACTAACTCTACTGATGGCTCTTCCTCTGAGAAGAAAATTACATTTTCCGCAGATGAATTTGCAAAATTTACTTAGTACCAGGAGGCATTAAAAGCTTCATCTCATCATGTGTCCGCCATTGCTGAGACAGGTAAACCCAACACATGTCTCCTTTCCTCATCTTCCAACTGGGTCATAAATTCTGGTGCTACAGATCACATGACAGGTAATCTTAATCTCTTCTCAACTTATCAACCATACACATCCCCTACAAATGTTACTCTTGCTGATGGTTCTAAGTCATGTGTTCTTGGCTCTGGCACTATTAATCCCACTTCTCAGATTTCCCTATCTTTTCTTTTGAGTTTACCACAATTTTCCTTTAACTTACTATCTGTGAGCAAACTCACTCGTGCTATGAATTGTTGCATCTTCTTTTTTCCCGATCATTGTCTATTTCAGGATCTTATGACGAAGAAGATTATTGGTAAAGGACATGAGTTGGGAGATCTCTATATCTTGGATACTTAGGTGCCTAAGTCTGTTGCACGTTCCAGTTTTCAGACACCTTTTGAAGCACACTGCCGAATGGGCCATCCCTCTTTGCCTGTGTTGAAAAAGCTCTTTCCTCATTTTAATAATGTCTCTAGCTTAGAGTGTGAGTCATGTCACTTTGCAAAGCACCATCGTTTATCTTATGTTCCTCGAGTCAATAAAAGGTTAAGTGTACCATTTGAATTAGTTCATTCTGATGTATGGGGTCCCTATCTTATTATGTCACAAACTGGTTTCAAATACTTTGTTACTTTTGTGGATGATTTTTCTCGCATGACTTGGCTTTATCTTATGAAAAGTCGTTCTGAGGTATTTTCCCATTTTACTAGTTTTTGTGCTGAAATCCAAACACAATTCAATATCTCTGTCCAAACCTTAAGAAGTGATAATGCCAAAGAATACTTGTCTTACTCATTTCAGACATATATGATTCAAAATGGCATCATTCATTAGTCCTCATGTGTTGATACACCTTCTCAGAATGGAGTGGCTGAAAGGAATAACAGACATCTCCTTGAGACAGCGAGAGCCCTCTTATTTCAAATGAATGTTCCTAAACGGTTTTGGGCCGATGCAGTATCTATTGCTTGTTTCTTGATTAATCGTTTACCTTCATCTGTTCTTCAGGGTGAAAGTCCATACAAAGTATTGTTTCCTATTGAACTAAGGATATTTGGTAGTCTTTGCTTTGTTCGTGATGTTCATCCCCAAATAACAAAATTAGATCCTAAGTCTCTCAAATGTGTCTTTTTGGGTTACTCCAGGGTTCAAAAGGGATATCGGTGTTATTGCCCTCATCTTGATAAGTATCTGATGTTAGCTGATGTTTCATTTGTAGAAAACAATTCGTTTTTTCCTTCACCTATTGGAACACCAACACCGGATGAGGATGATGATATATTGATTTATCATATTACTTATCCGTCTCTACCGCCACCTCCACCACAGCCTCCTATTCGACATGTCTACTCTAGACGGAGAGACCTGCTTGCTTCATGTCCTGAACCATCCTCTTCTTCCTCATCGGATCCAGCTCCAGACGATCTTGATCTTCCTATTGCTCTTCGGAAGGGTACACGTCACTGTACCTATCCTATTTCGTCCTTTGTTTCCTATGATAACTTATCATCATCATCATCTTCATTTATTGCATCACTTGATACTATGACAATTCCTAAATCTATTCATGTGGCCCTTTCTCATCCTGGTTGGCGTGATGCTATGATCGAAGAGATGACTGCCTTAGATACTAATGGCACTTGGGATCTCGTGAATTTGCCCTTAGACAAGAAGGCAATTGGTTGTACATGGGTGTTTTCTGTTAAGGTTAATCCTGACGGCTCAGTAGCTCGGCTAAAAGCTCGTCTTGTCGTTAAAGGTTACGCTCAAACCTATGGCGTTGATTACTCTGGCACATTCTCCCCTGTGGCTAAGATGACTGCTGTTCGATTATTTATCTCTTTAGTTGCTACTAATCATTGGCCGCTCTTCCAGTTAGACATTAAGAACGCCTTCTTACATGGCGATTTGCAGGAAGAAGTATATATGGAGCAACCACTTGGGTTTGTTGCTCAGGGGGAGTCGGGTAAAGTCTGTCGTCTTCGGAAATCCTTATATGGACTGAAACAGAGCCCTCGTGCTTGGTTTGGGAAATTCAGTCAGGCTGTTGAGACATTTGGTCTTAACAAGAGTAGATCGGATCACTCGGTATTCTTTAAGTGTTCTGACTCGGGTATGATTCTTCTTATTGTATATGTTGATAACATTATCATTACAAGAAGTGACAGTGCAGGAATCTCATCGTTGAAGTCATTTCTTCACACACAGTTTCATACTAAGGATTTGGGATTATTGAAATGTTTCTTGGGGATTGAATTGACAAGGAGTAAGAAAGGCATTTTCCTCTCTCAATGGAAATATGTGCTTGACTTATTAACAGAGACGGGCAAATTAGGTGCTAAGCTGTGTAGCACACTTATGCTTCCTAATATGCAGCTAACTAAAGAGGGTGAGTTATTTCAGGATCCAGAGAGGTATAGACGTTTAGTTGGGAAATTAAATTATCTCACAGTAACTCGTCCCAATATTGCTTATCCCGTAAGTGTGGTAAGTCAGTTTATATCCTCTCCTACCGTGCATCATTGGGCAGCTTTGGAGCAAATTCTGTTTTACCTGAAAGGTTCCCCAGGACGTGGTTTAGTTTATGATAGTCAGGGACATAATCATATTGAGTGTTTCTCAGATGCAGATTGGGCAGGATCCAAAATAGACAAAAGATCCACCACTGGGTATTGTGTATTTGTGGGTGGAAACCTGGTCTCTTGGAAAAGCAAGAAACAACATGTTGTGTCTCGCTCAAGTGCAGAGTCAGAATATAAGGCTATTGCACATTCAGTATGTGAGATAATGTGGATTTATCAGCTTTACTTGAAGTTGGCTTTAAGGTGCCAATACCTGCACAATTGTGGTGTGATAATCAGGCAGCTATTCATATTGCATCTAATCCCGTGTTTCATGAATGAACGAAACACATTGAGATTGATTGTCATTTCATTCGAGAAAAGATACAATAAAACTTGGTCTTTACAAAGCATGTTAAGACCGGAGAACAGTTAACAGATATCTTTACTAAAGCTTTAAATGGGGTTAGAGTCAGTTATATTTGTAACAAGTTGAGCATGATCAACATCTATGCTCCAACTTGAGGGGGAATGTTATAATATGTATATTAATGTGTATTATTAACTAGCTATTATTAGAGGATCTTATTTCTAAAATAGATAGATCAATCCTGTATATATAGATATCAATTCCTATATGAAAATGTAATGAAATAAGATTAGTATTTCTTTCAAATTACACATCACAAGTCACTGTGGCTTACGACTTTAAAAGAGGACACTGTTGACAACAAGTCTGGTTGAGGAGATGCTGGAAGTTGAATAAGTGAACTATAGGTGTATGAAGTGGAGTTGGGATGCTGCCTCTAAGATTTCTTTTGCCTAGAACAAAGTGAATGTTTAAAAGTGACATTTTTACATACTTTGTATTGTTTGCAATTAGTGCCAGTATGGATAGTCAAGTTGTAGAAGTCTTTAGCATATTTCAATTAAATGTAGCCATGTGTGTAATATCTAGTGATATGGGTAGTATAGTATTACAGTCAAGTTAAGGAGTTGGTCATTCATTTTAGCACCTTCATTCTTTATGGTTAGGATAGTGTGGAGTTCATGCTCTTCAATTAGGAGTACTATTGATCTGGTGTGTGTATCTTTTTATTTTAATTAAGGTTCTTACATCCAATTACAGCTTGTAATATCTTGATTTTCCAAATTCAATCAATGAAATTACCTTTTATTTCTTTCAGGGTCGATAAAACTACTAGTGTTTGAGCGTGGCCTTGGTCCCCTTTAGATAGGTACATATTCAGCTCACATCTAGTATGATGCCTAGGGAGGCTGTCCACGTGTAACTAAATTGTCCCCAGATCCATGATGCCAATGCATGCGTTATAATTGAGACAATCTTATGTATTATTGAAATTAGTATGGTCTTAAAGAGGAATTGAATCTTAGAAACACCTACTCCTTAGGATGAATGAGGTGAGTTCAAGTTGACTTCTAAAATAAATGAGGATACTTCTGATGAGTTGAATTGATCAAGGATTTTGAGGATGGAATCCTTGAGGATATCTTAGGGCTTACTTCCATTGCATAACATTCACTATGTCATTGATTTTATCCTAGGTTTATATCTTGCTTCATTACCTCATGTTAGACAGACCACAACAAGGATGTTTAACAATTTATTGTATGCATCGTAAAGGTCCTAACATTGTGTTCCTTGATGTACTATCCATTTCTATCTAACATGTTAGTAGGGATATCCATTGCAACTTGCAAGGAGTCAAGTTTTCCAAGTGTGGAGAATGATTGGGAATGGAAGAAAGCAAAGATTTTATTTAGAGTGTTGTCCATTTAGTTTTAAGTTAAATTTCCTCTGCAATGTAATCTTGATTTATTTAGTTTATTTTTCAGCTTTGTAGGATTTTGTTAGGATTTGATATTAATTACAGTATTCTCTTATATTCGCATCTTTACCTTATGCTTTCCTCCTATAATAAGAGCTTTATCCTTGTATTGAAAAGCCAAGTTTAAGAATAAATTATTGAATTATTCTAATCATTCAGTCAATTTAGGAGTAGAAGTAGCTAGAACCTAGTTTTTACCATTACCCACCCAACGTTGGTTTGCCATTCATTAAGAATCAGCTTGTATTCACTTTAATATTATTTAGACTAAAATGCCGGCCTGTAGTCAGAGGAGGTATCACGTTGGCATTTCTTTAACATCTGCCATATATGGAACATGGGTGCAGTCCCTCTTTAGTTTTCCCATTGGGTGGAAATTATTGGAAATGCTGGCATCCATTAAAATAGATCTTTAATGTACAATTTTTCATATAATATAATTTACTGTAAAACATGTGTGACAAAGTTTCTTAATACTATTTTAATTGGTGTCCTATCCTTTTCTAACAGATGGAGAAGTTTGAAAGGGAGATCAGAGAATCTAAGTTTGCGGAGTTAATGAACAAACACTATGCTGCAAGCTCTATTCCAAAAGGCATCCACTGTCTCACTCTGCTTTTGACTGATGAGTACTCTTCAAATGCCCATGCACGCAAACAATTACCTTCCCCAGAGCTGCTTCCTCTGCTCTCCGACAACTCTTATAACCATTTTGTGTTATCCACTGATAATATTTTAGCTGCCTCAGTTGTTGTCACCTCTACAGTTCAATCTTCCCTAAGGCCTGAAAAGATAGTCTTTCATGTTATCACTGATAAGAAAACTTATGCTGGCATGCACTCTTGGTTTGCACTTAATCCTGTCTCTCCTGCAATTGTTGAAGTAAAGGGCATTCACCAGTTTGATTGGCTAACAAGGGAGAATGTTCCTGTGCTAGATGCTATTGAGAACCATAGTGGCATCAGGAACCACTACCATGGAAAACACATTGCCGCGGCTAATGTCAGTGATATGACACCAAGAAAATTTGCTTCCAAGTTGCTCTCTAGAAGTCCAACATATATATCGATACTCAATCATGTTCGAATATACATACCTGAGGTAATTAAGAAAATAAATGTTTCAGTACCCATATATTCTTTTTTAATGGAGTAAATTTGTTTGGTTGCCAGGAGACCCAACCATTAGCCACAAAAAAGGAAAATAAAAAAATGGGGAAAAAAAAAGCAGCAGAAAGTTGAGCGACTGATTTTCCTATGTTCGTTCACATGTAAAACTCAGAAGGGGTTATTACCAACCGTCTGATGCTGGAAAGAACATTCCTCCCTCAATAGAAACCATTCCAATGTTCTCCCTCCTGGGAAGCAGAAGATTATAAGAGCATTTGATGTAGAAATGTCTCTGCTCTGTTTTCTTTGGAAGCTACTCCTTGCTAAGCCCTTCACTGTCTTCAGAAAGCAGCTGCGACCTGTAGCTGGATTAAACAAGAAAATAACCATAGCTATATAATTCACCATGCTATAAAATTATTAGATTGACTTGGTGCATCCTTTTAATAGGCATGTTTCTCCACATGTCTATGTGAATCCCAAGAAATATTCTGTACCGAATTCCCAACCATGATTACCTGGATAAAATATCATCCTGTCCTTGTTATTCGGTGAAGAGTCCTGGGAACTCCTAAGAATTAAACCTGTCTCTCAAGAATCCTATCAAGCCTGCCTTATCAAACTGGATTAGGAAACCTGTGTTATACTTTTTGCTCACTAGAAAGGTAGATTCTGTCTATAGACCGGCTATTGAAACCACTCTTGGACCATCTCAATATTTTATTTCTGATTTAAGCAATGTTTTGGAAATTTGAATGTTGGTGACAACCAGGCAAATTAGCTTGGTATGTGGAATGAATTTGGCTGGTGTTACTGTATGGTGAAAGAAAGTACTTGTAACGCTGATCTCGCTACCATGAGATCCTGTTTAGCCACTCTTATATTCTGAGACATTCTTTCGTAAGTTTTCTTTCCTATGGTGATAAATTAGGCACTGACATTTTTAACTGTGTACAGCTCTTCCCAAATCTTGACAAGGTGGTTTTTCTAGATGATGATGTTGTCATTCAGCGTGATTTATCTCCCCTGTGGGATATTGATCTCAAAGGAAAGGTTAATGGAGCTGTAGAGACGTGTAAAGGTGAAGATGAATGGGTGATGTCTAAGCATTTCAAGAATTACTTCAATTTCTCTCATCCCCTTATAGCTGAAAATTTGGATTCCAATGAATGTGCATGGGCTTTTGGGATGAATATCTTTGATCTTCGTGCATGGAGGAAGACTAACGTGAGAGAATTATACCATTATTGGGTGAAAGAGGTAATCCAGATAACCTTGGCCCAAGACTAAATCTGTATATGTGTGATCATATTGTGTGGTTCAGATGCTTTGTGGTGAGGGCCCGTAATCTTGACAGTATTCCTACATACTGCTTAGAGAACATGTTGATCTCTGTGCAAGTTTCCACTAAACTTTATCCGCCCAACACACCACCAAAAAATTAAAAAAAAAAAAGGGGCTGCAGATCATTTTGAATTGAAGAATTTTGTTTATTCATGTGATTCAAATGCTCAGTATATTGACTTTATGAGTTTTTTTTTTGTTAATATTTATTAAGACATGAGCAGCCCTGTTCACTGCATAGTTCTGGGTTGTTTGCAGAATCTGAAGTCAAACCTCACTATGTGGAGGCTGGGCACACTACCTCCTGCTTTGGTTGCATTTCGAGGTCATGTTCACCCAATTGATCCATCCTGGCACATGCTTGGTCTGGGTTACCAGAGCAAAACCAACATTGAGAATGTTAAGAAAGCTGCCGTAATTCATTACAATGGGCAGTCAAAGCCGTGGTTACAGATAGGCTTTGATCACCTGCGACCCTTTTGGTCTAAGTATGTCAACTACTCCAATGATTTCATAAGGAGCTGCCACATTTTGGATTCCTAGTTATCCAGTGGTAAATTACTAGCAAGACTACTGAAACGTGAAATGGGCAAGTATAGAGGAAGGGCATGTGCATGCCACTGGTCTTGCCTGAAACTTTGAGATTTAGGGGAATGTTGAGCTGCAATTGGCTAAAAGGGAGATATAACTTCAATGTCCAAATTCATGCCATCCCATGCTGTGGAAGAAATGGACCCGCATTACCGCTAGAGTCACCAATATTCATTCAATATTTATAGAGCTTCTATTGTTTATTCTTTGATTTCAAAGCAGAAGGGTACCAGTCTTTCAGTGGGTAATTTATCCGATATCTTTGAACAGATTTAATAAAATGGAGGACCAGTATACTTAATGTGCTCCTCATGGAATGGCTAACAAAGGTTGAGCATGGATTGTGTGGATCTTAAATGTAGACTTTCATTCTTGCCTTCCCAGATGCCTCACTTTCTACATAATTTCTGTTAGCCTTGGCGCATCCCACTGTTCCTCCTGGATTTGTTATGTTCATAAATTATAATTATTTCATTAGCAGGTTTGCAGAAATTTTTGAGATATGCAAAGAATTGACTGGAAATATTTCTGAAACTGAATGTATTTGTAGTTTTATTTCTTCAAGAAACATTGGAAATTCTCTGAAATTACATCTACATGGATAATTTCATGTAATTTTTCTTTTGTTTATAGCTTTTGTGGAGTGGTGGAGGTTTTTGCCTGCAGGTTAGTTTCTCTGCTCTTTTTTTCTATGCATAGGGTGTTGTCCAAGTTGTAAATTTTCTTAACCTGCCCCTTAGTTTTGCAGTTTGATTCGTTTTGGCTGCCTGTTCTTCCCACTAAATGCAAGAAATGCACTGGGAGTAGTCAGGCAGAATTGTAAGTGATCATCGGAGTGCCGCTTGGTTCAGTAGGTTCCAGTTGGTTGTGGCCAACGCCAATCATTAGGTTGGTCAAGCTACTTCAAACTGCCTGTCTAGAGGTGAATGTCCATTGGATCTGCTAGATACATCCTCGGATCTATCGTTAATCTGCACGTTTATCACTTCTTAATCAACTAAAATCTGATGAAAGCCCTGTGCTAATCAGCCTTTAATTTTGTGTATCATGTAATAGCCAGATCGAAGAATTTAGGAACAAAAGGTGGCCCTCCATCAAAGGGAAAGCTGCTTAGCTTGTTGCAGTTTGGAAAACTTTTGTGTAACGTTTTGGAACTTAGGTGCTATAATCTGTCACATATCCTTACAAGATAAAAACATATTAAAACTCTTAACTAGTTAATATTATGTAATATGCAATAATTGTTAACCATAATTAAAATAATTCGACTAAAATCATTTATGATAATCCAGTCGAGTTTCGTTACAAGCCATAAATTGCTTGAAGGATAATCTTGGTATATCATTATAGTAAAAGTTAGAAACAATTAAAATTCTAACTAATAACTATCCTATCACATTTCAACAGTAATCATTCTCTCAACGATGTTAAGAACTTCAATTGTATTCCTCGTCTAGTTGTTATAGTAAAAGTAATACTCTATATTGCTTCCATCCTGTGCTTATGATCCTAGGTCCTTGTCATTGGAGGTGTAATTATCCGTACCTGCAATTAAAAAAAAAATGATCAATGGAGGGTGAGTTAATACTCGATATGTATAATTCACAAGCACCTATGCATAATCAAACATCTCTTGAATCACATGCATAAATGTAGAACATAACAATCAAATAAGTAATTATTATTTGAATCAGTTCTCAAACAAAGAGAGGTGCTTATAACCTCACTATACCATATATAGTTATAATATACGCTATGGTATTGAAAACTATCACTATGATCCTTAACACCCATAAGTCCCTAGATCTATCAAATCATCTCAATATGCAACTTCACAGGAGACATCGCTAAATACTGATCAACTAGTGGTTTCTAAGGTTCTGCCACTACAAGTTCTTAAGTCGAGCCAAGCACAACCAATAAACAGTTTAATCAAATCTGATATACTAATTATTTCAGTTTCTTAACTATTATAACAAATACAAGTAATACACAAGATTACATGTACTTGGAAGAGCAATATCCAACACAACTAATCCTTGCTTAGCAATTACTTTGGAATCTATCAAGTTACCAAACAATTGATCTCAATACTAGTTTAGAGTATTGTCTAAGTACTCAATTTTTGTTACCTAATTGTTATTAGATCAATTCTCTTACTTTGGTAAGGTTTCCAGAGTTGTACTAACTATTTGAGATTAACAAAATTCAAATAATAAGAAAAAAATAAAATAAAATAAAAGTTTTCAAGGTACACGGTCTTGCATTAGGTCATTTATATGAGCACGGTAGGGAAAAGGATCGTGTATTGTAACTGTGCACCTCTATGTACACTTTCATCATTCCATATACCCAAGTACTTGGTCGTGTATAGTTACACGAGCAAGTACATGAGCGTTTATTTAGTCGTGAACCTCCTAACTTGTTCTTTTTTTCTTTAAACAACATAGGCATATACCTAGCTATATAACAACATGTACTTGGCTGTATATAATTACACGGGTAAGTACACGAGCGTGTACTTAGTTGTGTACCCCATCGTTCCACTTCGAATTCTCTTCCCAATTTTCTTATTTTAATTTCTTCAACCCTAGTTGCTTAATTTGTGATGCTTAAAATATGAAGACACTAAATTATCTTCAAATCAAACCACTTGCTTGTGGAGATTTTCTCCAACGATTGAAGTCCCATCCTGATCCTTACTCGTCTAATTTATTTTGTGGTGAAATTCCAAAGAATCCAACCATTAATCGTATTATACTCATGTAACTAATGAAAAAGGAACATTAACTTGTATACTGTGCAAATACTTGACAATCATCTTCCTCTTTTAGGATTTCTCCTTACTCTAGGAGTACTATAATATAAAAAGTGAAAAAGGGTTAGCCTGACCAATGTTTGACTTTTTTATACCTATCTCGTAAAATGATCAAATTACTTAATAACTTAAATCTTTATTACTTTTTTTTGCCTCGACCCTTTTATTATTTTTTATTTTTCTTGGGTTTTACATTTTGTTAGCAATCCCTTAAGACCCATGGGCATACTTGCTCTTTTGGCATTGATTTTCACTTTTTTCCTTAGTGGTATGTAAAAAAAAAAAGATGAAAAAGCATTAATGCATGTATATTCTTTTCATAAAGTTAACTATCTAGTAATTTTTATAGACTTATTTATTATTTATTTTATTTAATTAAAAAATCTAAAAAAAAAATGGGCAAAAAATACCACAAAATGTGTGTTATAGTTAGTCGTTACTAATATCATAACGATATTCTATTACTAATATTTTCTCTGATTTGAGATGAGGAGTTTTCCTAAAAACTTCTTGAAGAAGAAATGTTATTTATTTATTTTTTATTATGAAATTGGATGCTAAACATGTACAATAAAATTTCTATTTATACATTTTTTTTAATTCTATTGTAAATCATTTTAACTAATTAACTAGCTAAAGAGTAGTTATTGATTTTTTAACTAAATTTTCAATACTTTTTTTTTCTCCTAATATGTAATATTCCACCTATCATTAAAGAGAACCATGTCTATAAGATTCTAAGAAAAAAGAAAAATACCAAAACAAATTAATGACCAACTAATTTGGATTAACAAAATAAAAAATTCATCAAATGATAACATGGTCTTCAAATGAACACGATTAAACCTATCATCCATGGGGATGAAGCCAAAACGAATTGCAAGGGAAACTCTTGATTGAGGAGTGACAAAGATAATCACGATCTTTCCCTCCAAGTTGGAAAGGAGCCCATCTAAACTTTATTTTCTTGAGCATAACTATTTCTTCCAATTTAATGCATCCACTATATGCTAAGCTATCATTTAGTGAGATCTTAACTAATTCATTTTGTGCTTTCTTAGTTGCTATAATGCCTACACTCATCTTTAACCTACTTGACTAATGACCTTGTTATTTTGGAATATTGTCTATTGTTGTTGGAAAGATTAATGTAATGTTGTGTGTCCTCAATATTGATGTCAATCTGGGCTTCTCCTACTTCACTAACATCTACAACATGATTGCATTGTCTTGTTCAATGTCAACTGCCATATTATCAAGAAAAGCAAAGATATATTGTCAAAATATGGAGAAAATTTGCAAAAACATGGAGTAATGTTTTGTAACTTTCTCCGTAGTAATTGTTAGCTTGGACAAATCTTTGTGAATTTGTTTGTATAATTCCTTTGTTATCGAATCATTGTTTGCCGTAAGTGCAACTCAATTCATAAGAGCACCAAATTGTTATGGTTGATCGTTAATGATACTGTAACGATATTCTACTATTAACGTTTTCTTCAATTCGAGATGAGGAGCTTTTCTATAAATTTCTTGAAGAAGAGATGTTATTTTCTTGATTATGAAATTAGATGCCAAACATGTACAACAAAACTGCTATTTATACTTTCTAATTTTCTTATAAATCATTATAACTAACTAACTAGTTAACTAAAGAGTAGTTACTAATCTTCTAACTAAATTTTTAATACTTTTTTTTTAATTTTCTCTTAATATGTAATAATGTGCCGAGTTGAAAAAAAAAATTGGAATTTCCTTGCATGAAATAGTGTCTTGATCTAACCATTTTGAGTACATAAACATAAAATTATATCTTAAAAACACGATTTTAACAAATAAAGATAAAATTGCATAGTTCATGTGTATTCCCCTTTCACTATCTGTTTAGCACACCAGTGCGCTCGCTACAACCCATTTTCCTCCAAATTCAATTCAAATAATAACTACGTAATAAACAACAGGCATAAATACATCTTAATTCTTAAAACAACCTCAACAACCATATAATAAGTTTCATTTATTTTGCATTAAGTTTATCTTTAGACAATTTATGCACAAGTTACGTGAAAGATAAAATAAATAAAACTAATTAAAATTCTTTTTCTAAATAAATATAATAGCTTCTTTTTTTTTTTTTAAATCCTTTCTCTTTATAATAGTGCACTTTATAATTTATACCTTTTAAAAGGTTAGGTTTATATTTCTCTTTTCCCCAATAATTTTATTTAATTAATAAAATTTAAAGCTAGTATCCATATATAGAGTTTGCTATATATTAAAAAAAGAAAAAAAAAGTTATGCGAACATACTAGTTCCCATTTCTAATCATTCACTGTAATTGTGATACCTGGAAGTAGAAATTTATGAGAAACATATCAGAATTTCAATCCCATACAAATTAGAAACATAACATATACATATACGCTCTGTGTGGATCGGTTGAAAAAGGAAAGAACGGAAAAAAATATTGTGGGTAGCAATTTAAGTAAATAGTGAAAATGGATGGAAAAGGAAGGAAGTAAGTGAAAATATTTTTATTTTTAAAATTATTTTTTTTAAATTAGAAAGAAATAGATAAAAATATAATATAATTATAAAATTACTCTTTTATATTAATGAGTATTAAAATAATATTAAAAATAATTTTATCAATTATTAACTTTATTTATCTTCATTTATTTTTATTTTCTTTATTATTATTTCTATTCTTTGTATTTTTGAAATTTATTTTAAAAATAATTATTTTAAATATAACATTTACGTAATTTTTTTAAAAACTATAATATTTATTATTACCCTTAATTTCTATCCATTTTTACCTGGTTTCCAATTTTCCTATTACGCCATAATAGCCATAGCAACAGGCCATAGGCCCCGCAGGTAGTCTTTTCTGAAACGGTTACTCGTGAGTCGAAGGTTCGATCTTCTCGAGGGAAGTTGTTGATGAATGGGAACATTCATTTACAGTCTCTCCCCAAAACCAAACACATTCTCAACAATATAACCCAATGTGATTCCTTTCTACGACACTGTATATCCACTAAGTCCCTCACAGAAACCAAGCAACTCCATGCTCTCACCATCACCTCAGGCTTGTTTTTCTCTACCCCAAACCCCACCCACCTCTTCCAAAACTTCGCTAAAGCTTACGCACTATCTGGACATATCCCTCATGCTCGTAAGCTGTTCGATGAATTGCCTCGAAGAAGCTTGTTCATGTCAAATGCCGTTCTTAGGATGCACATGCTTTCTGGGAAACATCACGATGCGCTCCAGGTGTTTGGTAGAATGTTTGAGTGGGGAAATGGCCGGCCTGACAGCTTTACGTATACATTTGCTGCGAAAGCTTGTGGGGAGTTGTTGTTTCTTGATATGGGTTTTGCAGTTCACGGGAGAGTAATGGTAGATGGTTTTGGCTCGGATAGTTTTGTGCAGAATTCTTTGGTGGCAATGTATATGAATTGTCGGGAAGTGGAATCTGCAAGGAAGGTTTTTGAGGAAATGGCGGTGTGGACGGCTGTGTCATGGAATACGATGATTAATGGGTACTTTAGGAATGGCTATATTGAGGAGGCCATTCAGATCTTTCGTTGGATGATGGATATGGGTTATGAGATGGATTCTGCAACAGCTGTTTCAGTGTTGCCTGTTTGTGGATATTTGAAAAATGTAGAGTTGGGAAAATATGTTCATGGGTTAGTGGCAGAGAAGTGTTTGGGGAAGAATATGGTGGTGAGCAATGCATTGATAGATATGTATGCAAGGTGTGGTAGGATGAGTGAAGCTCAGTCAGTTATTTACAAGATGGTTGAGAGGGATGTGGTTACTTGGACTTCTCTTATTAATGGATACATTTTGAATTGTGATTTCAGAAATGCTCTGGAAAGTTTTAGAGGTATGATTTCTGATGGTGTTGGACCAAACTCAGTTACATTTCTTCTCTTCTTTCAGCATGTGGTAGCTCATATTTCAGGTACGGAAGGTGTTTGCATGGATGGTCAGTTAAGTGCATGCTTCAATCTGATGTACTTGTTGAAACGGCTCTGATTGATATGTATGCAAATTGCAACTGTGTGGATCTTAGTTTTAGGGTTTTCATGTATGCCTCGAAGAAGAGAACGGTGCCATGGAATGCAATCATATCTGCGTGCATCCGCAATGATCTTGCAAAAGAAGCAATCAAAACTTACAGGAAAATGCTGATGGAAAGAGTAGAACAGAATGTTGCAACCTTGAAGAGTCTAATTCCTGCATATGCAATCCTAGCAGACCTGCAACAGGTATTGAACATACATTGTTACCTAACAAGATCTGGCTGGTTCCATAATGTTGAAATTGCCACAGGCCTGATAGATGCATACTCAAAGTGCGGAAATTTAGAATATGCTCACAAAGTTTTCAATGGGCTTCCCTCAATGGACAGGGACGTTTTAGTATGGAGTGTCATAGTATCTGGTTATGGGATGCATGGACATGGTGAAACTGCAGTATTACTTTTTAATCAGATGGTTCAGTCTGGAGTTAAACCAAATGAGGTCACATTCACTTCTGTTTTGCATGCTTGTAGCCATGCAGGTTTAGTTGATGAGGGTTTAAGACTGTTCAAATTCATGCTTCAAGATCACTCATGGATACCAAAGGCTGATCACTACACATGCATGGTTGATCTTCTTGGTCGTGCCGGTAGGCTGGATGAAGCTTATGATCTAATAAAAACTATGCCCTTCAAACCTAATCATGCAGTTTGGGGTGCTCTGCTTGGTGCTTGTGTGAATACATGTGAATATTGAACTAGGAGAGTTGGCAGCAGATGCACTATTTGAGCTTGAACCAGAGAACACAGGAAATTATGTCTTACTTTCTAAAATATATGCAGCATGCAGTAGGTGGAGAGATGCTGAGAATGTAAGATGTATGATGGAAAATATAGGATTGAAAAAGACACCTGCTCATAGTGTTGTATGAACAGTATGGGAAGGGATCTCACTTTTTGTTAGCATGTGCCATCATGGTTGAGATGATTGCCATGAAGCTACACTGTGAACAGGCAATTATCATGATATTAATTTCATTGCTCTATTAGTGTTACTTGGATCAATGATAGTGTCGGTGCTATGAAACAAACTGATCAGAGGTATTTGCAGTAAGGTGAGGACTATTCTATTCTAGTAACACTATCAATCCATAACACATCACTTTTTGTTTTTTCCCCCTCCAAAGAATTTTTTTTTTCTTTGATGAATGCCAAAGGAAAGTCTTGCATCTTAATTATGGTGAACATTCTGCTAATTGCTTTCGCAGGCCTTCAAAGTTTGAAGGAAATCAGACAATCATCCTCTAGTTGATGCTTAGACAGGTGGCAGAGTCTTAACTTTTATTTCGTCCGTAATATTATGTTGTTACTTGTTAACTTTGTAGTTCATTTTTGTTTAGATGGAAAATCTGTTTAAAATGGGGTGTTGTCTTGGGGAATGCTGTTATGAGATAGGAGCACGATACTAGATTATGGCTCTATCATGCTAATTTGAATTATTTTTGTGCAAACTTTATGGCATCTTTTCCTTTTAAAAGAAGTTGATGGATTTTTTGTTATATAGAAATATGTCTGCATCAGCTTACTTGAACAGTGAAGTTCTTCAGATCTTGTGCTTGTTTTAAAAAATCTCCTGTGTTTTTATTTTTAGAGGAAAATGTGGAGGATTAATACATCTCATGATTATGCTTTTGCTATGTCCTTTCCACAATTGCAGCATGTTACTCTTTACCTCAAAAAAAAAAAAAAGGAAAAATAGAAAGAAAAGAAAGAAAAATGATCACGGCATGCCGTTATTACTTATCATATTTACCTGTCAAATTGGTATATAACCAACACATGGTGTAGTTAGACACTTTATAATAACTTGTTTGTGTGTATTAGGTTAAGATGGTTTCCATGCTGCCATTTCTTTTTAAGACTTTAACCATGTCCATCTTGATATCTTAAGTTTTGTAAAATCAAGGCCTTTATAGATCCTTTAAAATAGGCTAATGGAAACGGTAATTTGCTTGCATTTGGAGTATGTCTTTCTGGTGTGTTACACTAACCCACTAAAAACTTTCAAATTATTTCTCCTGAAATTTTCTTTATCATACACTTACCTTGTGTAAGAGCTATGAGACCCACAATTTTGCAACTATCAATTGTAGCAGTTAGTAATTTGGTGTGGGTAAAAAATACAAAAAGGAAAAACCAATTCAACAGATTTTAGAGAGCAACTTTTGTAGCATGTTAATGTTATGATTTGCAATTTCTAGCTAAACATAGGGTTCTTTTGAATTTTATTTTTATTTTGGAGTTTCGTGTCAAATTAGTAGCTTTGTCATAGTCAAAAGTTGTAAAAGTCGTGGATCACATACATCTGACAGGTTAAGGGTAAAATAGGGGTGGGGGATGTAATTTCAATAGTTTCTGAGGGTTGGTTTTATTGACCCTTACTTTCATTGCGTACATTAGGGCTTTCTGTTTCTTCATTCTTCGGTGCTTCGCATGTCTTATTTGCTCAATGACTAGCTAATCTAAAAGTTTAAGCCAATAGATATTGACTTTCCCTATCTTGTGGGTTAGGCATCAAGTGAAACAATTGAATAGGGTATGAAATAATGATGGCCTAGGAAATTGATCTCATGATCTTCCTCTATGGTACCATGTGAAATTTCGATCCACAGCCAACTAATCTAATAATTAGCTGATAGCACTTACCATATTTTCATTTAAATCTGTAACATTATTGTCTCACTGATGCTCAGAAGCACACTTTGTGTCCATGAATGCTATAAGACCTTTCACCTACTAGAACTGACATGAAGGAGGCTTGGAGGTTAAGATTTTATGCAGACACCATCATCTTTTAATGAATTTGTATGATAAAATATTAGGTTATTTGAGGAACAATTCCGAAGTATAAAATTTTCATTAATATGAGTAAAACTGTCTACCTCATACCTGTGCTAGTTGGTTGATCTATGGCTTTCCAAGAAAAGCCTTTGATCGAAAGACAAAGATTTGATGTCTTTTTTCCTTTTCCTTTAGTAGTTGTTGTGAGTTTTCACGAAATAAAATTCTTATTTCTTTTGAAAATTTTTTACATCTCATGTATAGGAATATTTATACAGAAATTACAAGTTTAATTTAGGAAAGTTAAAATGTCTAATATAGGAAAATATCTAATTTAGAAAAGCATATTAATTACAAATCTTTCTAATAAAACAGAATAAATAAAAATCTAGTTAGTTAACACTCCTCCTCAAGTTGGTGCAAAGATGTGACACATGCCTAACTTGCAAGCTAGTTTATGAAAAATCCGATTACTGAGACCTTTTGCAAATACATCAGCAAGTTGCTTTTCAGATGATACATGAAACAGACTTAAGATATCACTTGTAATATTTTCTTTGATGAAGTGTCGATCAATTTCAATGTATTTTGCTCGGTCACACTGAACTGGATTGTGAGCTATACTGATGGTAGCCTTGTTATCACAATACAAGAAAAGTCTTCCTTTTTAGACAGTTTTAATTCCTCTAGTAATTTTTTATGCCAAAGGAATTCAAAGACACCCTGAGCCACAGCTCTTTATTTAACTTCTGCACTTGATCTAGCCACTACACTTTGCTTCTTGCTTCTCCATGTAACTAAGTTCCCTCTTACAAATGTACAATAACCGGATGTAGATCTTCTATCATCTAAAGACCTAGCCCACCATGCTTGGAGAAAAGGAAACCTTTCCCTGGAGTAGGCTTCAAATATCTCAAAATGTGAAAGACAGCTTGTATATGAGAATCTCGAGGCTTATGCATGAATTGACTCACCAAATTAACTGTATAAACTATGTCTGGTCTAGTGTGAGAAAGATAATGAGTCTTCCAACTAACCTCTGATATCTCTACTTATCAATAGATTCTCCTATCCCTGCTTGTATCTTGTGATTACTATCAATGGGCGATTCAGCTAGTTTACAACCTATCATGCTTGTTTCTTTTAAGAGATCCAGGATCTACTTCCTCTGAGAAATAAAGATTCCTTTTTCTGATCTTGTAACCTCAATTCCTAAGAAGTACTGTAATTTTTCCAAATCTTTTATCTCAAACTCTTGTGCCAGTCGCTTTTTCAATTGGTTCATCTCTTCTCTATCATCTCCTGTCATTACTATGTCATCAACATAAACTATTAAAAGAGTGAGTTTACCCTTTTTATGTTTTATGAAGAGGGTATGATCAGCATTGCTTTGCTGGTAGCTAAAGGAAATCATAGCTTCGCTGAATCTATCAAACCAAGCTCTAGGAAATCGTTTGAGTCTGTACAAAGCTTTCTTCAGTTACACACCTTTCCTTGACTTTGTTCATTATCAAATCTAGGAGGGATCTCCATATATACTTCCTCTTCCAAGTCTCCATGAAGAAATGCATTCTTCATATCAAACTGTTGTAAGTCCCAATCAAGATTCGCTGCACAGGACAACAAGATTCTAATAGAGTTCATTTTAGCAACAGGGGTAAATGTCTCTTGGTAATCTATTCCATAAGTTTGAGTGAATCTCTTAGCTACTAATCTAGCTTTGAATCTCTCAATCGAACCATCAACTTTATGTTTTATGGTGAATACCCATTTACAGCCAACCAATTTCTTATCTGGTGAAGGAGTGATAAGTTCCCAAGTCTCACTTTTGGATAAAGCCTTCATTTCTTCAATCATAGCTTCCTTCCACTTAGGATCTGCGAATGCTTCATTCAAATTCTGTGGAATAGACACAGAGGAAATAGACAAGACAAAGGCTCTATATGATGGAGACAATGAATCATATGAGACAAAGTTAGATAAAGGATGTTTAGTACAAGACCCGACTCCTTTTCTAAGAGTGATAGGCAAATCTAGCTCATTAGAAAAAATAAATAACTCACCAGTAGAGGAGGATTCTGTAGATTGCATGATGACTTCTTCTGCCTTGTTTCTCCTTGAATACTTCAACAAATCAGGTTTATCCAAATGTCCAATAGTCTCTCCCGAACTCTTTCTCCACTTTCACCCTTCCTTATGTCATCATTAAGAGGTTCCACAATACTAGAGCTAGGAGAAATTACCTCTTCCTCCTTATTGCTCTCCCCCTGAAGAGGTGATGAGGGATTGCTAAAATAGGGCTCAAATTCTCAGAAGGTAACATCCATACTGACAAAAAATCTCTTGGAAGGAGGATGATAACATTTATAACCCTTCTGTGTAGGATAATACCTAATAAACACACATTTAAGGGCTCTAGGGTCAAGTTTCCCAGCATTTTTAGTATGAACAAAACAAATATAACCAAACACCTTTGGAGAAACAGTATAGTCATTCTTACCCTTTAAGGCTTCAAGTGGGCTATGAAAATCAAGGGTTTTAAGTGCCATTCTATTAATAAGATAAGCAGCTACTAAAATAGTATCTCCCCAATAAGGTTTTGATAGATTCATAGTAAACATAAGAGATCTTGCCACTTTTAACAAATGCCTATTTTTCCTTTTAGCAACCTCATTTTGTGCACTAGTGTAAGGATAACTGGTTTGATGTATTATCCCATTGGATTCCAAATAAACTCCAAAGTTTTTATCTATGTATTCAGTGCCATTATTAGTTCTCAAGATTCTTATCTTGACATTGAATTGAGTATTGATCATCTTATGAAATGATTTAAAGCAAGAAAAAACTTTATTTTTTGCTTTTAGCAAATATACCCATGTCATTTGAGTGTAAAAATCAATAAAAGTAACAAACCAACGACTACCCAACAAAGAAATTGTTTGAGTAGAACCCTATACATCAAAATGGATAGTCATAAAAGGAATGGTACTTCTATTATTATGTAAAGGATAAGAGTTTCTAGTGTGCTTAGCATACTCACAAGCATCACAAAACAAAGATTCAGATCGAGTTCTCGAAAATAAACTGGGATATAACTTCTTTAAAACAAAAAATGATGGATGTCCTAACCACCTATGCTACTGTATTATTTCTTGGTTTACATCCTTATTATCTCCAAAAAAGGCTCGTCTTGAGTCTCTAGGTCCATCAAGCATATATAAGCCATCATGCAATCCACCATTGCCAATCCTCTTTCCGGTTTGAAGATCCTGAAAAACACAATGATCAGGGAAGAACACAATTTTACAGTTCAGAGATTTGGTAATGGTACTGACAGAAAAAAGATTAACAGGAAACTTTGGTACATGGAGAACAGATGAAAGTTTAACTGTAGGAGTACAAATAATAGAACCCATTCCTAAGACAAGAGTTAAGGAGTCATCGGCTATTTTGATACTCTCCCTTTTACATGAAGAATAGTTTTGAAGATATTTTGAAGAGCTTGTTATGTGTCTATTCGCACCAGGGTCAATAATCCAAGAATTAAGGTGAGCAGTAAAGGCAGTACCTGATTGCACATAATTAGATGTGGCACTGGTGGAAGACTCAAGTTTGGTCAGAAAGTGACGAAGATGCTGAATTTCATCAAAAGACAGAGTTTCTCTAGAGCTTGTCTCCTTGGATGCTTCCATAGATTCCACCATATTTGCTTTAAGCCCTTGATGAACTAACTCGTTTTCCCACCCAACCTCTAGTTGGTCGACCACGTAGCTTCCAACAAGTCTCCTTTGTATATCTTGGCTTTCTACAATAGTCACAATGCAAGTGATCTTTATCTGAAGTGGTTGTCTTTGATTGTTCATGAGAAACAGTTAACCCAGACTTCTCGACTGGTTTAATATAAAGCATGACACCACGTCGGCTTTCTTCCTGTTGAACATGAGAGTATGCATCCTCAAGAGAAGGAAAAGGAATTTTACCAAGAACTTGAACCCTTATTTGATCATATTCTGGGTTCAAACCGGCCAGAAAATCATACTCTCTTTTTCAACCAAATTGTGAAATAGAACAGCATCTTTCGTACAATATGCTTAGAGATCTTGATAATAGTTTATCTCCTGCCATAACCCACTTAATTCAGAATAATATTCAGTAATTGTTAACTTACCTTGTTTTGTACCACGAATTTTATTCTGGATTTAAAAAATCTGGGCATCATTTCCTTTGCGAAAATAGGTGCATTTAGTTGAGTTCCAAATTTTCTCAACAATGTCAAGTAATAAATACTGTTTGTAAATTCAATGATGCATAGTATTCAAAAGCCATGTCATAACAAGTGAGTTTTTAGAATCCCATTGGCATAGGTAGCATAAAACACCTTAGGAGGTTTTGTTTTTTCAGTAATATATTCTAGCAACCTCCTAGATTTAATAAATAACAAACAAGTACAGGACCAAGCAAGATACGTACCAGCCCCATCAAGTTTCACGACACTGATTTGTGAGATAGACCCATTATCTACTGCTGTAGTATCCTCCATAGACACAAGTGTAATATAGTTGGTCAAAACGACAGAGAACAAGCTGTAAAGAAAACCTGACCTCTAATTGGACGATCGTGGCCGAAGAATAGTAGTTAGATGACACGGCACAAGGTTTTAAGCATGGAAAGAAGCCAAGGATGGTCGGTGAGGACCTTACCCGCCTCCACACACCGACGAATGAAGAACGCCTAGAAATCTTTGATCGGCACGTGAGCTCACGTGCCGCTTTAGGTAGTGGTCGGACTTTTAGGGACGACCGATCGGAGGGTGGACGTCCTTGGGAAAGTGGTGGTGATGAAAAAAAAAAAAAAAACTAAGGGAATAAACTCACCCTCATTGGGAAATAAGAAACCCTAATACTGCCGCAGGAATAAAATCACCTCAAAGGCGGCAAGAGTGGTTCGATACTATGTGAGTTTTCACAAAATAAAATTCTTATTTCCCTTGAAAAATTTTTACATTTCTTGTATAAGAATATTTATATAGAAATTACAAGTCTAATTTAAAAAAGTTAAAATGTCTAATCTAAGAAAATATCTAATTTAGGAAAATATATTAATTACAAATCTTTCTAATAAAACAAAATAAATAAAAATCTGGCTAGTTAACAGTTATTTTAATTACTACCTGTTTTTTCTTGTTCTATTCAAATCATTGTGATTCCCATGTTTTAACATCCTATATGTCTTCATAATATTAAATAAACAAGTATTATTTATTCATATCGGTAAGATTTTTGTTTGTCTTGTATTAAATAATGAGCTATTTTGCTCCTATCAGAAAAAGAACGTATGCAATAAGTCAATTCAGTCAGTTGTAGCTGTATTGTTACGTTGGTTCTCTCTTACCTAAAACCTAAGTTGAGATGAGAGAGCAGTCCATTCTGATCAGGGAACACAACCCTCTGATAGATAATTTCCTGGTGAATCAAAGGTGGGGCTTTCCTATCCATAGATCATTGTTGTGGACTGGCAGGGGTGAGATATAAAAGTTCTGTTCTAGGATTGCAGTATGACACAATGCTTTTGCAACAGGAAAGTTTTGGCATTGGGAAATCATGTCTTCACATTCACAAGGATAAGTTTAGCAGAGAAACATCTGTACTGAAGTTTCTAGAGCTTTGTTATGGTCATTTCTTCTCTTTCACTGACAGATGAAGAACTTCAAATTGAAGCAGTGACCCAACATGTAAGTTTTCCATGATTGCATTTGTTGTCTGCTCTGCTCAAAGACAACCCATCGTCTCTCTGTATTCAAGCAATGGCCATTCCTTCGTCCAGGCGTACTTATTTACATTTTCTTGGGTAACTAGAGGGCATGCTTATATTTACTACTTTTAGGCTCATGAGGTGCCCTACAGCACCTGTACACTGGCTTAATCGAACTCTCTGCTGTGTAGGTGGCTCGAACTCTGCTGTATAGGTGGCTCCATGCCTTTAGGAGGGTGGAATCTAGACTTCATGCAAGTTGTGACCTAGTACTAAGAATTATTGCCACAGCTAGGGCTTGTTAACACGATTCCAATCTCTGAATATGATTCAGGGTTTTCTATTTGTTGATTTGATGAACAATTAGGGATGTGAATTATAGGGAAATTAGATGAGAGAGAGGGAATTACCTGAGCAGTAGGCTCAGACCACAAAATATCCTAAGTTGGTTATGATTTTCCCACACTACACCACTAATCCAATGCTACCGTACCGTACTCCCAACACAGTTGATAACACCCCCAAAAACAAATATTTAACCCACACCCCACACCAACACCACCCCCTCCCCAATAAACCACACATCCATCACACAACCAAAACGACACAAAACATACAACACCACATCACCAACACACACATCACAACACTAACACACATATATACAATAGAAGCATCATGCAACACACACCAACAAACACCACGACACACAGAACACAACCACATACACCAGCCCCACAACACCCAAAACACAGCATCAAGCATCCCCATTAGGAAATGCCCACTATTTCTCCTTCTATTAACATTTACAACAGGAGCCCGAACTCTTCGGATCATATCACTTGTAGTTACTCTTCTTGTTGCCTTCTTAATCTGCTCTCCTGCTGTCAAAGAATTCTAATCTTCAGTTATGTTTATATGTATATATATGTATAAACAAGAAGAAGAAAGATTTCACAGCCATTTCTAAGAAAGCCTAAAGGTAGACCTTTCTAATTCTTCTGGGGCTACTCTCAATGCTACAGTGTGCTTCAGAGCCATTGTTGTTGCCTAAACTCTTATTTCGATACACAGTTGCCTTTGAACCTATGTACAGTTGGCAGGCAGTTCTTTTGCACTATGAGTAGTTTCTTTCCTATTTTTATTTTGAAATGAATTTGTCATGGAAGTGGCTAATCTATTTACAAATGTATTCATTTAATTACTGTCTCTGAATATCTGTAGGTTGTTCATCGTATAAGTGGATTTGATTAAAAAACTATTGCATGGCTTTAGTTTTTCTTCTTTGTCTTTTAAGTTACTGTGAGCTGCTTTTTCCATTCCCTCGTTTCAAAACCTTGGACCCTGATGAATGTGCATGGTCTCATGGGATTATACTTGGGATATTCATGTGGATAGTGGGTAATGAAGAGCAGCTCTAGTGTATGGCACCTGATCATGGAGGTACCAGTAGTAATCGTTTCAGAGCATAACCACTATTTTCTAGTCTAATTTTGGTGCTTTGTTCTTTTTGTTAGTTTTTTAAAAATTTGGTGGTTTCTTCAGTTTGCTCCGATTCATCCTTGTTTAGTCTTTTTATGTTTTTTAGGTATACTCGTCCTTGAGCACCAATGATAATGATGAGTTCAGATTGAATTCTCTTTCTTTATAAGAACATTTTCCAATCTATACAATTTTGTAAATTTGTGAAATTCTAGTTCTATGACAGAATTTTACTATAACCCCTTCCCGTGTTTAACGATTGTATATTCTCTTTATTCAATACAATTACTTATTTACCAAAAAAAAAAATTCATTTGCAACATTGTTCATTATGATGAGCTTAAGAATAATTACCTGGGCAAGATGCAAAAGCGTTGGTACCAAAAATTAATGAAAGTCTGTCTCACTAGCTTTTGGGATATATTAAAATGCATTTTTTAGCTCACGTGTATCTACTCTCTCCATGCTGTAATAATACTTTTTCCTTTTTCTGATTATATCTTCATGGTTTCCCAAAGTTTGCCCCTAATATTGGTTTCATTTGGCAGAATCCGAAGTCAATGTCTATCACTGTGGAAGCTGGAAAAATGGCCATACTTTGTCTACATTGGGAAGAGATCTGTTCACCCTAAGGCCATTACAGATGCTTAGGTTGGTGTACTGGCCTTTAGAAAAGTCAATTACTTGGTCCTGTGGCTATGAGAAGTGGTGGCTGCATGCTGGCTTTGTTCACCTGCATCTCTTTTGGTCCAATTACATGAGGAACTCTGATTTACAGGAAAATTTCACACTGGCATAGTAGAAACATATACATTCTGTATTTTTCCATCGAAGCTATAAATTTATGAGGCATGAATCCTTGTTTTTTTTATAAGAAATAGGCCAACAAGACTATACCAAATCTCTGTTCTTGACGACCCATCCAAGTGTAACTTTAGGTGCAACCTAACCAAGACCCCAGTATGGGATTTGAACCAATGACATTGGGTTTTGCAGATCCCAAATTTAATTTTTTACGTTTCTGGTTTTCTGTAATATTACTAGGTCGTGGACTTTGCTCCAATATCTTTTCTTTTAGACATATGGGAAATCAGTTCATCTTTATCTTTCATTGCTTGCAGAATATAACGAACATTTATAACATGGAGAATTTCATGTCTTGGTTGCACAATCCTTGTCTCTCTACGATTAATCTATGTTGCGGAATCCTCTTCTGTAAATCAGTTCTCTAAACATTGAGTCAAATTGGAAATGGAGGAAAGCATGATTTTACATGGACATCGAAGGATAGCCCTCGCAGGGAAAACCACGAAGTTTAACTGACACAACCGGTTTTACCATGTTTTATGTTGTATCGATCAATGGGAATTGTGTTCTTCCCATATTACATTCTTCATGAAGAAGATATCGTCAGTTTGCTAATGACTTTGACATAGATGATGATAAGATTCTTCTATTGAAATTTTGTAGTATTTGTGGGGATAGGAATACACAAAGTTGAGATGACAAGAAACCTGTTTTAGAGTAGTTGTAGTGGTTTTAGCATCTAATAACAAAATTTGGTAGTCTTCATCTCTCAACGAAGAGCAAGTTCTTTATTCTTGTCAAATTGCTGATAAGATGGTGTATCTGACGTTTGATTGGACAGACATCGCTTTTGATTTGTCTGTGAATATGATTCTGCAATAATATAATGGCATGTGTTTTTCTTTTTTGCCGTAATTTATTCGCATGATTGATAATTAGATTTGTGTCATCTTGTTGCATGTAATATAAGCTATTAGTTTATTCTTCCATAGCTTAAAATTGGAAGAATCTGATGGCTTCCTGACATCTCAACTACCAACGATATCAAACTACCAACAACGTTTATCAGAAACTCTTACCATATAATGATGTTGTGTGCAAGAGCTTAATCTCTTTCTTTCTTTTTTAATTTGGTTATTATAAATTTATGGTATTATATTAGATAAAATATTTTATTTCTTATTTGGTTTGCATATTTTTTTATTACTAAATAAAAATGATCCTAAAATATTAGACAAAATACTTATATCCTGTACCATTCAAAATATAGTATAAAAATCAAATTTACTAGACAAAACACAAAAATTCGTATCCAATACTTTATATATCATATTTAGTACAGTACTTTGTTTATCTAAATAGTGGAACATCATAAAATTTTTTATCTAGGTACAAGAAAGTTGTACTATCATGTTTTTCTTGTTATATATTGTTTAATACTTTTTGTACTATTCATTATTGCAATCCAAACACTACTTAAAAACACATTTTATGGAAAAAGTAAATATATAAAAAGATATACAAGTTTCCTATATGTATTGTTGTTATTATTGAGTATGGGTGTGAATAAATAAACAAGAAGAGAGTAAAAACAATAGCTACTATAGTTAAGTAGATCTATGGCAATAGCGTTATCATTGTGACTTGTTGAAAACATATACATAGATAATGGTAACAACATTACTTATTCAAAAACAAAAGCATAGAATGTTATGAAACAAGAACTACAACAATAATTCCTTAAATCAAAACTAATCGGAAAAGAACTTACCCTAATATCCATCCAACCTAAAGAAATGACTGAAAAACACTTGTACATGCGGATTGTCCTCTTTAGCTTACACCTTCATAATTCTTACACCTTTCAATATCTTCTGCGCACCTTTGAGCTCAAGATAACAACATAGTTCAATGTTCCAATGCTCAAAACAATCTTCTTAGGGCATGAAATTTTATCCTAGTAGCCTTAGTGGATTGGCTCTTGCATCTTTCTAGCAACTCCCACAATATCATCTCTTTGTTACCTACATCCATTCCATAACTAACATCTTTATCCTCTACCATCCAGTTAAAATATTACATCCATCGTCCTGCGTATATCATGTGAATAATTGCCATCACCCTAAGTGCTTAAACTTAGCAATCTTGGATCCAATTGTGTATAAGTTAGAAAAGTTAAGATTAGACAACTTAGTTTTAACAGACCTTATTCTGATCCTTATTAATCTAAAACTCCCTAAATCATCTTAAACATGAACCTAATTATGTGGATCATACTATTAATCCAAATAAACAATCCAAAATAACCACCAAATTTAGCATTTTTAATATATTAACATTTTCAGTAAGTAGCATTACTGTATATTATATATAGTATAAGAAATTAGATCAGCTAGTAGCCTATTTTATTATTTCAATATTGATTAAAGAAAATACAAAAAGCATAGTATGGTAGTCTAGTCTACTTAATCTCGATAGATGAAGAATATATATTAAAAAAAAGGAGTTATTGTTACATTTAGTATTTGAATTTTATCTATTTTTTAAATAAATTATCTAAAATTTAAAAATATAATTTTCTACTTATATATTTTTTGAAATCATTTTATGGTATTTGGATATAGTAGGTAATTATAAAAATGAGTAAAGTTTAAATAATTGATTGTAAGAATTGATAAAATTTAAGTAGTTAATTACAAAAATAAGTAAAATTCAGGTGATAAATTGATATTTTAAAACTTTAGATAATAAATTATAAAAATAGATAAAATTAAGGTATTAAATATGACCAAATACTTAAAATCAATGCAACTTTATATTGCCAAAAGATGAATTGTATATGGTAGAGTGAAAAATTGGAAATTAAAATCTACTTAAAAATTTCATTACATCTCACCTAATTATAGTAATCACTAAATTAATTAATTAGTAGATCCATACTCATGTTGCATAAAAATGGTAAGAATCGTATAAATAATATATGAGATTATTATTTACCGAAATATATATATATATATATATAGATATGAGATTGTTAAAAAAATAAAAACGGATAGATGTCAAATAATTACATACACATTGTATTAAAATAAATTTCTTATCATTACTTTTTTATTTTTTAATTTTATATATAAATAATGTGTTTAATATACATATAAGTTATTAAAAAAGTGTCTGCACATTAATATTATTTGATCATGCGGTCTGAAATCAATGGTTGGTACTATGACTATGAGTTTTTTTTTTTTATCGACGAAAAAAAATTCCAAATTCTGTTCAGCTTTTATTTCCATGCTAATAGGATAACATGGAAGGAGAAGAAGCAAGCAAGGGTCGATTGTGGGATTTTGACCAAACCGCAGGTTTTGAAAATTCCGAAACATCCTCGTCCTTGCAAAATTAATTTTATCTTTTTGTTTTTTCTTTTCCTTTAACCGAACTTTCGCTACTATTACTTAATAACTTATTATATAACATATATCACAAACCCATACACGTATCACTCTTTTGAAAATCTCAGTTTTCTCGTTTCTCAGTCGCCAATCACCGCCATCTGTGGAACACACGCGGAAAAAAACCAGATCAGTTTCATAGCAAAAGGCGTAATCTTGTTGGTAAAGATTGAAACTTTTCAGTTTTTGTTAAGCTTCGTTTTTTCTATTTTGTGCTGATTATTTGATTGAATTTGGAGCTGACCCTTGATTTAATTGCTCCTAATCTGGAAAACCCACTCGAGGATTGGATTGTCTTTTATTACTTTGTAGTGATCTGATTTTTTGTTTGGTGGCAAACGGTTAATTGTCAGTTCTGGAGTAAAAGGGTGTCTTGATTTTCTTGTTGCTGAAGTTGTGATCTTTTCTTTTCTTTTTTTAATTCCTTTATGGGCTTATTTGGACTATGAAGGTTTATGATCGTTGAAGATGAGTGGGGTACAAGATCAATTAGAGATAAAGTTTAGGCTAACCGATGGATCAGATATAGGTCCCAGAAGCTTTCCCTCTGCCACTAGTGTTGCTACCTTGAAGGAAAGCATCCTTGCTCAGTGGCCAAAAGGTATTTCGTGTTTAATTCAGTTGAAAACTTTTGTTTTTCTTGCCTTTTTTTTTTTCCTGATTTTTGATCAATTGGTTGCATCATAGTTTTCTATTGGATATATGATAGATCCAAAAACTTGTTGACTTGGGTTTTGCTGGTAATGAAAAATTCATTTCTGTCTATGTTTGGATTGCACAAGGGAGCATGCTGTGAGAAATTAATATTCTGATGTCATCCCATCTGTCCTCTCAGAATATTGTCATCTAAATGTGGCAGGCAGTTACAGAAACCTGATAGGTTTATGAGGCAAATAATCATCTTTCCAGGGAAATCATGTTTGATTCCTTTCTTCCTCCTATTTCCTTTTAGCCACTTGCTAATAAATGAATGTTACGCTTGTACATGAAAGAAAGGAGTGATCTGCATATTATGATCTGTGTCACTTATGTAATCAGAATGTA
Organism: Laguncularia racemosa; assembly: GCA_037954665.1. Taxonomy (NCBI): domain Eukaryota; kingdom Viridiplantae; phylum Streptophyta; class Magnoliopsida; order Myrtales; family Combretaceae; genus Laguncularia; species Laguncularia racemosa. The sequence goes on along the minus strand of JBBMOL010000091.1, from coordinate 2,941,991 downwards.
TGAGATTAGGATGTCGGTTCAGGGAACCAGCTTTTGAGGAATAGCCAACAAGAAAACACTTCTCAAGATGGATAAGACACATTCGTTAGCTAAACAAGAGTGGATGTTTTAGCCTGTTTTTTGTCTCGAAAATATTGATTGCTTAATTTAGCAGTTACACATCAATCGTTGTTGAGTTCGTTTATCCTTTAAAATGCTTTTTCATTTTGGCAACAAACTAGAGAAAATTAAAAATCTTCCGTGACATGATTTTGAAATGCCTGCAATTTAAAGTCATCACTAACACTTACCCAATTTTCCACAGAGAAGGAAAATGGTCCAAAGACAGTGAAAGACGTTAAAATAATCAGTGCAGGAAAAATACTTGAGAACTCTCGAACTTTAGGAGAGTGCCGAAGTCCATTATATGATATCCCTGGAGGGGTTACCACAATGCATGTCATTGTTCAGCCACCCACTGAGAAAGGTACTTGTGTCTTGACATTGTTCTTCATCCTCCTATGCCTATACTTATTTATTTACTTGCAATGGCATAGCTGGGTCAAGCAATATATTTGGGTGCATATACATATGCATCTCTGATTCTTGATTTCTCTTGCCCTTATGAGGAGTATACATTCTTGAGTTCCTACAAACATACTATGGGTATAATTTTTCTTGTTCTTTTTTCTTTTTTCCTTTTATCTTTGCATATGCAGAAAAGAAAGAAATTGATCAATCAAAGCAAAACAAGTGCGTCTGTGTCATACTATAAGTTGCAGCTTCTAGAGTGAAGGTGGCTTCATTGGCGTACTTCAGGTATGCTTAGTGGCTAAGTTGTTTCTTTACTATATACTCATGTTATCAGTCGAAGGTTAAAGAAGTTGACATATGTCATGTCCTCTTCTGTCACATTGTGCAGGACAATAACATAGAAGTGGAAGGGTACCAAGTGGGCTGTGGAATCACAGTTACAGTAATTGGGTGTAGAATCTGGAGCAACAGGGATGACAATGGTGCACAATAGTCTTCATACCTCATTTTGTTATATACATCTTGGCAACTTCAACTAGTCAATTCTCTCTGTTCTGTTCTTACTCAGATATCCCTCCTGTATTTCTGGTATAGTTCCCCCATTCAATTGATTAACACGTTGCCCTTGTGCAACATATCTCATATCTTGGTATTGATTACTAAAGTTCCGTATTCTCTTCTGTTTGCTATATGCTGTCGAACTTTAAGAAGTTTGCTTTGATAGCCTTCAAACTTCAGTTCCTTTGAAAAGAAAGTTTCAGGATCACATTGTGGAATGGCTTGTAATCTTAAGCGCTCTGGGTATCTTTGCATCATACGAATTCAATCTGCCTGACAAGAAATAATATATGGGTTATGGAATGAATTTTTGTCGCACCATGACTGTTGATACTGAGTTTCAGAAGTTGTATAATCTATTATCATCTGATAACACATATTGCATGTAGGTATTCCTTTTCGGTGATCATAGCAATTGGACCATAGTTTAATGTAAACTATGATCACTGATAATGTTGGATTTTACATAATGACGTCAAGTAGTTTCCTCATTATGGCAAGAGAGTTTGGCTTTAGACCGTACAAATACTGAGGATACGTTCCCTTTAGATCTTGTTTGGTTAATTCACGGAATAGAATTCTAAAATATCTGAATTTCTATAGTTTTACATTAGAGCTTGATGAGAGCGTATATTAATTACAATATATGATTCTATAGTTTCCAATTTCTTGGAATCCTAATATCATTGAGATAGAGGAAACTAATTGCAAGAAATGGGAAGCTATATAGTCTTAATTTTTTTCATCCTACCCCTACATTCTCGTGAAGCACTTCTCAAAAAACAACAATTTGGATTTCCTGGAATCCCATTCCATTACGGTACCAGAGTTTAGATGAAGGATGTCTTATGATACTGAAGTTAACAAAATGGTGAGTTGCTTTCGTGCTTGTAACCTCAAATTTCGCATTCGTGTATGTGCAATACTAGATGGGTGTTTAATGCGAAGTGAGAGTTCAGAGATAGTTTACAGGAACTGACTAGAGATGATCTACCTTTCCCTCCTATATCTACCAGGTTAGAGTCAGTCGTCTGCATTTTAAAGTGCTCTTGCAGAAGCTGGTTCATCCTCATAGCGGATATATCAAATTTTGTTCATCCGTTACCTGTAGAATGCAGTTGTTCTATCTTCTTCTACGCCGGGAATTGTTCGTCAAGTGCAATGCTGTTTGTGGGTGAACATTGAGAGACTCAGAACTTGATGGGCTGGTTTATAGCCATAGAATGTTTCAAAAGCTAGCTTCTTGTATCCTCTTAGTTATATAGTTCTAAATTTAGCATGTAAAATGTTGAGGGGAACATATGCATGCATATATACCATCTTTTATGGATAACTCTCGTTTTAGTAAATGGCCTATGGAGTAGATAATAATAATAATAAAAAAGAGGAACAGGATTACCAATCACGCCATCTATTGCAAAACGTTAAGGATTTGTTTGTTTAATTCCATGGAGTTAGAATCCAGTTCTCTTTTATTTTTAGTGAGAGATTAAGTGGGTGTGAGGGAGTAGATCACAGGTTGTTTAGATAGTGCTCTTGATTCCTTGCGATTATATTAATATCTCCCACTACTGACAGGAATCTAAAGAATAGTAGTAGTGAATGATTTTATTTTTTAAGTAGCAGTTGTGCTTATAACAGAAAGTTCATTTAGAAATGTAGATACTTGCACATTGTTTGGATCACAAGGAAAAGGAATAACGGTGGTATAGAAAAGGAAAATTATCAATCCACAATAAATTCCTTTATTTGAATGAGGATACATGATGAAAAGGATTAAAAAATGACGTGATTTTTAGTCTTGGGACTCACCATGCGTAATACCCCCAATTCGAATTCATTTAGGATAGAAAATAGATTTTAATTTTTTTTTTTTTTTTGAGAATATGGCCTAGTGAAGAACAATTGAATATATACTCCCTTTCAACTGTAACTTGCACTTGTTTAATGAGCCCAATAAATAATATGTATCCCTTTTTAAACTGTAGTTTTTAAAAATATGGCTAGTCAAGATCACATGGAACTTTGAGGAAATGATTATGAAATTTCCATCATTTTAAAAATATTGTTTAGATAAACACTCTCTCTTTTACAAAGGTTGCTTTCTCTTATCTTCTTTATTTATTTATTTTAAGTCAAAAGATCTCTTAAAACTCCAAGGGCAACTATCCAAGGAATGGGCACTCTTCTTGTGCCTCCAAACCCGCATCCCCTTATTTTTTTTCACGCCACCCAATCCTTTCTCTTCTTCCTCTTCTCGCCTCCCCATTCTTAAATCTTTTTTTTTTTTTTTTGTTTGACCCCTTTGCTTCCTATCTTTGGCTGCTGTCTTTTGGCTAACTATTTAAGACACTGTGACACAGTTGAAGGAAAGCGAGGGAGTCAAAATAAAAATTGAGTTTTGAAATTTTGTTTTTAGATTTTTACTTTCTTTGCCTGTGTACTTCCTCTTTTATGAGATTTTTCTCTATCATTAGTGCTGATTTTTCACTCTCATTATAAGATTTGTGTTTTCAAAAGGGATATTTCAACTCTTAATTGCAAAAGAGACATGTCTACTTTAAATCAGATCTTTAAGATCCATATCATTATTTGGTGTGTTGGTATTCGTAATTTATATACCAAGATGTTTATATTTAAATTGAATGAATTTCTATTCTTATAGAGAAGTAAACTAGAGAAACAATTATATAACCTTGATGTGCTTAAGGAGCGAACTCCCCTACTCTCTCCTACCATAATTAACTAGATGACTTAATCATAGAATATTTAATGCTAAAGTATAAGGTTCCACTCGTGAATATACAACCACATGGGTATCTTGCCCTTCATAAGGTGATTGTAGAAAAAATGATGAAGGAAATGTTAAATTGTATTATAATTTGATTAATAGGCCATATATAAGTATCATATGTTGAATTTTTTCTTTTTTCCTTTCACCCCACACCCCTACCCCCTCCCTCTCCCCCTCCCTTGGCTCTCTCTCTCTCTACTAAGGAGGTCTTGTTGTTTATGTATTTTCCACACTAAAGTTAATAATCACAATCAAGTCTCATATTATAGAAGGGTTATTGGATAAACTTCGTAAGTCTATTATATATATATCTTCAAAATCGATTTGCAATTAGGATGTCACCAAATTTATATGTGAATTTGTAAATATTTTTCCATACATATGAAGGGAACTATAAGTTTGTGATGATGCCCTTTGATTGACTAATTACCCCATGCCTTTCAAGCACCAAGGAATGATATCTTTTGAACTTGACTATGCAAATTCATTTGACGGTATCTTAGTATATAGTGGAACTTTAGTTGAGCATCCTCAACATTTAAAGGGTTGCATTGTGTTAAGATCACATCTATTATAACATTGTGTATATATTGTATAATAGGGGTTGGGTTTTCTTGTATCTTACTTAGAATAGTAATTTCTATTTTATGGGTGTGTTGCCATTTTGACAGTTTTAGTGTCTCCTCTTTTATGAGCTAAAAATGCTTATAAAGCTCTTTACGAGGGTGTGAGTACTCTTGTAGATATAAGCTCTTACTCACCACGTAGTTGTTCATAGCTAAGGAACCTGCTTTCACACTATTCCTCTTTGCACACATTGTAATTTCTTATATATTGCAATACTAATAAAAGTGTGTGGTTATTCGTTATTGTGGTAAAGTTTGAAAAACTTAACTACAAAGACAAAACAAAAGACGCCATTTTTGACCTCTTGAATGAGTTTTAGTAGGAAAATGCCCTAAGAGCTGATAATCCTACGATTGAAGATGTTCCTAATGATTCAAGGTAATGTTCCCTTTCCAAAAAGTGCTTTATGGGCTAACTAATTGGTGACAGGACACATTTCAAGCATCGAGTAGAAATGTATGATGATAGGAAGCGTCTTATCAGACTTGCAACCTTGGGAAGAAAATTTATTTAGGAAGCGCCCTTATGAGCTGGCTACCTGTCGACAGAAGCGTCTTGTTAGACTAGCAACTGTTTGGGAAGGATGTTTCCGAAAAGTGCCATAAGAGCTGACTAATCGGGATAATCTAGGAAAGTGCCCATATTGGGCTGACTAACCTTAAAAATAGATTTTAGGGAAGTGCCCATCTTGGGCTGACTAACCTGTGGTAGTGTCTCAAAAGGTGTCCTTGTGAGCTGACCCTGAGAACGGATTTTCAAAAAAGTGCCCATATTGGGCTGACTAACCTTTGATGAAATTCTTAGGAAAGTGCCCATCTTGGACTGACTAACCTTAAAAATAGATTTTAGGAAAGTGCCCATCTTGGGCTGACTAACCTTAGATGAAATTCTTAGGAGAGTGCCCATCTTGGGCTGACTAACCTTAGATGAAATTCTTAGGAAAGTGCCCATCTTGGGCTGACTAACCTTAAAAATAGATTTTAGGAAAGTGCCCATCTTGGGCTGACTAACCTTAGATGAAATTCTTAGGAAAGTGCCCCAAGAGGTGACTAACCTTAGATGAAATTCTTAGGAAAGTGCCCATCTTGGGCTGACTAACCTTAGATGAACTGTCTCAAAAGGTGCCATTATGAGCTGACCCTAAGAACAGGTTTTTTCCGGGAAAGTGCCCATATTGGGCTGACTAACCCTTGGATTGATTTTTTAGGAAAGTGCCCCAAGAGCTGACTAACCTAAGATAGAACTGTCTCAAAAGGTGCCCTTATGAGCTGACCCTGAGAACAGGTTTTTCGGGAAAGTGCCCATATTGGGCTGACTAACCCTTGGATTGATTTTTTTAGGAAAGTGCCCCAAGAGCTGACAACCTAAGATAGAACTGTTTCAAAAGGTGCCCTTATGAGCTGACCCTGAGAACAGGTTTTTCGGGAAAGTGCCCATATTGGGCTGACTAACCCTTGGATTGATTTTTTTAGGAAAGTGCCCCAAGAGCTGACTAACCTAAGATAGAATTGTCTTAAAAGGTGCCCTTATGAGCTGACCTTGAGAACAGGTTTTTTCGGGAAAGTGCCCATATTGGGCTGACTAACCCTTAGATTGATTTTTAGGAAAGTGCCCCAAGAGCTGACTAACCTAAGATAGAACTGTCTCAAAAGGTGCCCTTATGAGCTGACCCTGAGAACAGGTTTTTTTTTTTCGGGAAGTGCCCATATTGGGCTGACTAACCTGTGGTAGTGTCTCAAAAGGTGCCCTTATGAGCTGACCTTGAGAACAGGTTTTTCGGGAAAGTGCCCATATTGGGCTGACTAACCCTTGGATTGATTTTTTTAGGAAAGTGCCCCAAGAGCTGACTAACCTAAGATAGAACTGTCTCAAAAGGTGCCCTTATGAGCTGACCCTGAGAACAGGTTTTTCGGGAAAGTGCCCATATTGGGCTGACTAACCCTTGGATTGATTTTTTTTTAGGAAAGTGCCCCAAGAGCTGACTAACCTAAGATAGAACTGTCTCAAAAGGTGCCCTTATGAGCTGACCCTGAGAACAAGTTTTTTTTTTCGGGAAGTGCCCATATTGGGCTGACTAACCTTATTAAAGGAAATGTCTAGACACGTGCTTCATTATGAGCTAACTCATTTGGTGCTCTTGAACATGCTTCTTACTAAGCTAGATGATGTGATACCCTTAATATGCTTGCCAGTTTATCTTAGATAGCAACCAAACAACCGAACCTTCGTGTTGGTTTGCCCCTGCTTCTTTTCTTCTTATCTTGACACTGGATTGAAAATCTTGATGTGCCTCTTTTCTTTATGCACAAAGCTCTTTCGACGGTAATGTTATCCTAATAATGCGCTCAGTTTTAATGCTTAGGAGTAGACAAAATCATATCACAAATTACATTAAGATTCATTATCATTTTAGTGTTTATTTTTTGTTGACAAAGTGATGGGTAATGTGTTTAGGTGTATTTATTGTGATGAGAATCGATTGGGATTGTTGACCATTCAGGGATATTAGCTTTGCTTGTAGAAAAGTAAAAACTCAACTCAATGAAATTTGTATCGAATATTGGCTTTCATAAACATTGGCAAAATTTTGATTCCCTTGCCTAAGGATAGTACATCTTTACAGCATCTGTGTTAACGGGGTCTCTCAATTCTGGACCATCCATCTGAGTTAATATTAGAGCACCACCTGATAGAGCCTTTTTCACCACATACGGGCCTTCGTAATTTGGAGTGAATTTTCCCCTGGGGTCTTGGGCGTTCGGTAGAACTTTTCTTAGTACCAGGTCGCCTTCTTTGAAGTACCGAGGTCTCATCTTTTTATTAAATGCCCTGGCTATCCTCTATTGGTAACACTGACCATGACATAGTGCGGTAAGTCTTCTTTCGTCAATCAGGTTCAACTGATCAAGCCTTTTCTTTACCCAATCCGATTCCGTTAATTGAGTTTCTGACAAGATTCTGAATGATGGTATTTCGACTTCCACTGGTAGCACTGCTTCTGTACCATATACCAATGAGTAAGGGGTAGCTCCCGTAGATGTTCTTATTGAAGTCCTATAAGCCATGAGAGCAAATGGTAGCATTTCGTGCCAATCTTTGTAAGTTGTTGTCATTTTCTCGATGATCTTCTTGATATTTTTGTTAGCCGCTTCTACTGCCCCGTTCATTTGAGGTCGGTAGGGGGTTGAATTTCTGTGGTTTATGTTGAATTGTTGACATAAACCTGTCATCGATTTATTGTTGAGATTGGTACCATTGTCGGTGATGATCGACTCAGGAACTCCATATCGGGCTATTATGTCCCTTTTCAAGAAGCGGACTATTACCCCTTTCGTGACATTGGTATATGATGACGCTTCTACCCATTTGGTGAAGTAATCAATCGCTACCAGTATAAATCTGTGGCCATTGGATGCCGTTGGAGTGATTGGGCCTATTATGTCGATTCCCCACATGGAGAAAGGCCATGGTGCTGATAACAAATGTAGCTCGTTGGGTGGAGCATTTATCCGATTTGCATATACTTGACACAGATGGCAGTGCTTAACATATTTTATGCAATCCGACTCCATGGTTAACCAGTAATACCCTAACCTCATGATTTTCCGGGCCAACATGTAGCCGTTCATATGAGGTCCACATACCCCTTCATGTATTTCCTTCATGAGTTTGCATGCTTCATTTTTGTCCACACATCTCAACAGGGTGGTATCATATGATCTCTTGTAGAGTATAGACCCACTTAATAAGAAATGACTTGCCAACCTTCTGAGCGTTCTTTGGTCATTCTTGTTAGCCATTTCAGGGTATTTACCTTCCTGGAGGAAGGTCTTGATGTCGTGATACCAGGGCTTATCATCTTGTATCTTTTCAATTGTCAAACAATAGGCAGGCCAACTTTCGATGTCTATTTTCATCGGTTGTACTTCGGCTCCTCCTGTTATTTGAATCACGGATGCTAGTGTGGCTAGGGCATCTGCGAACTGATTCTGAATTCTCGGGATGTACGTGAAGGTGATTGCCTTAAACTCCTCAATCAGCTCTGTCAAGTGTTGATGGTACGGTACCAGTTTGGGGTCTTTAGTTTTGTATTCCCCTCTTGTTTGTAGTATGATGAGCGACGAGTCTCCGTACACCTCTAATTCGCGGATTCCAATTTGGCAGGCCATCTTGAGGCCAAGAATACATGCTTCATATTCCGCGATATTATTGGTATAGGAAAATGTAAGTCTTGTCGCTGCCGGGAATTGAGTGCCGTCTAGGGATATCAATACTGCCCCAACCCCACAACCGAATACGTTGGCAGCCCCGTCGAAAAACAGTTTCCACCCACCATTCTGCTCTCTCCCAGAGTTTTCTACCGGCATATCTTCTACTGTTAATATATTCTCGTCCGGAAATTGGACTTGTATTTCTTGGGTATCTGTCTCGACAGGGTGTTCGGCCAACTGATCGGTTAAGGCTTGTCCCTTTATTGAGTTTTGATTTACATACGTGATGTCAAACTCGGATAGAAGCATCTGCCATTTAGAGATTCTACCCATCAATGCTGGCTTCTCTGCCAAGTATTTCAAGGGATCATGTCTTGTCAACAGCTCAACATGATAGTAAAGGGTGTATTGCCTTAGTCGATGCATGACCCAAATTAACGCATAACACGTCTTCTCCACCTCTAAGTACCTTTGTTCCCCATCTGTGAACTTCTTGCTCAAATAATATATGGGACGTTCTCTTCCCTCTTCGTCTTTCTGCCCCAGCACACACCTCATGGATTCAGGGAGTATGGTGAGGTATAAGAATAAAGGTTTTCCTTGTTTCGGGACTATCAAGACTGGGGGTTTTATAAGATAGTCTTTGATTGTTCTGAACGCTTCTTCACATTCGTCGTCCCATTCTATTGCGGCGTTCTTCTTTAACAGACGGAATAGCGGCCGGCATTTGTCGGTGAGTTGTGAGATAAACCGAGCTATATAATTTAATCTCCCCAGCAAGCTTCTTACTTTTTTAACGGAACGTAGGGAAGGCAACTCTAATATAGACTTTACCTTGTCAGGGTCAATCTTAATGTCCTCCTGGTTGATGACGAACCCTAACAATTTCCCCGTCGTAACCGAAAGTACATTTTCTAGGTTTAACTTAAGCTGGACTCCTCAGTCGTTTGAACAATTTCCTCAGGATACTTACATGGCTTTCTCCTTCTTTGGATTTGGCTATCATGTCGTCGACATATACTTCGACCTCTCGATGCATCATGTCGTGAAGTATGGCGACCATGGCTCTCTGATACGTTGCCCCGGCGTTTTTCAGACCGAAGGGCATGACTTTGTAACAGAAAGTTCCCCATGTTGTGATGAAGGTTGTCTTGGTCTTGTCTTCATCGGCTATTTTTATTTGATTGTATCCTGAGAAACCGTCCATGAATGAGAAGAGATGGTTTCCCGCGGTGTTATCCACTAGAACATCAATATGAGGTAGGGGGAAGTTATCCTTTGGTGTGGCTTGGTTCAAGTCCCAAAAGTCCACGCATACGCGCACTTTTCCGTTCTTTTTTATAACGGGGACTACATTTGCCACCCATTCTAGGTAGTCGGATACTTCGATGAACCCTACTTCCAGTAGTTTCTTGACTTCTTCTTTGATTTTTAGCAAGATGTCGGGCCTAAATCTTCTTAGTTTTTGTTTTTTAGGTTTGACATCTTCCCTTGTGGGAAGCTGTGAACTACTATCGAGTGGTCTAGCCCTGGCATGTCGCCATATGACCAGGCAAACACATCTGCATATTCGATTAATAGCTCGGTGATCTCACATTTTTGCTCGGCACTCAAACTGGTCCCGATTTTGAGGTTCTTAGGGTTTTGCATGCTTCCTAGATTTACTGTCTCCACAGGCTCGTCAATCGAGATTCCGCTTTGTTCATGTTTTAGCCAATTTTCTCGTACTATTTCGTGGTCTAGGATATCGTCTTCAACAACTGACCCAGCAGCGTTAGAAACGATATCGGTGTTTTTACGTTCTACTTGCGCGAAATATCCCTGATGTTCGATGGTAGGAGATCTGAGTGACATAAAAAAATGAAATCATATATGAAAGAAACAAACCATAATGGAATTCAATAAATAGTCTTAATAAAATTTGTTCAACAATTCTTCCTACTCTTGAGCTAACCTAGCGCTATTGATAGGACAACAAAACCAGTTGTTCAGAGCTGGATGTTGGTTGGTCACGCGGGAGATTGATTCCCCTTTGTTGTTGTCCTCTTCGTTTATTTGAAGCTTTTGGATGGTATTTGCCTTTCTGAAAGATTGTCGGAGAGGTGGGATGCACATCTGGGTGTCAATCAGTTTCCCCTTCACTCTGCCCCTGGCTTGTGCTTCCTCCGCGGCTGTAGGAACATATCCCAATCCGAAGGTCCCGTGCTGCCCCTCTTTAAACTGATGACCCTCCTTGCTGGTCACCATATTCACCTCGTTGAAAATCTGCAGCCCCAGGTCTTCTGAACCTTCATCCCCAATGTAAGGTATGGCAGTCTCTTTGTATATGGCGTAATCCTGCTCGCCCAGTACTGTAACTATCTGATGAATTTGACCTTTTGGTGGAGACTAGAGGGAATGGCACCAGCAGCATGTATCCAAGGCCGTCCCAGGAGTAAATTGAAAGACCTTGGGATGTCAAGGACCTGGAAGGAGATGTGAAATACTTGTGGACCGATTTCCATTGGTAGGTTCACTTCCCCCATAATGTCTCTCTTTGACCCGTCAAATGCTCTGACCACTGTGGAGCTAGGTTTTATGTTGCTTGGATCGACCCCCAATAAGTCAAGCGTTGCCAATGGGCAAACGTTGAGGGATGAACCGTTGTCGATGAGTACTCGGGAGACAATGGTGTCATTGCACCTGACCACTATGAATAGTGGCTTGGTATGTCGGTCTCCCTCTTCTCCTAGCTCTTCTGGAGAGAAAGATATCTGATCCATGGTAAAGATAGAGTTTGCCACGTCCCCCATCTTGTCTGTAGCAATACCCTCCGGGACTTGAATCTGTTTTAGCACCTTAAAGAGTGCTTCCCTGTGGGACTCAGATGTAGTAAGGAGCCCATGAGAGATATCTGCGCTGGAACTTTATTCAGTTGTTCCATGATCCTGTATTCGCTGGCTTTTACCATCTTTGTAAATGCAGCAAGACCTTCTCCCTCTTCCTCTGTTTTCTCTGTATTGGGTTCTTCAGTCGGGCTCTTATACTTGGGGTCGTATAATCTCCCAGAGCGGGTGATACCTCCCACTATAGGAGGTCGCTCTTGTTCGAGGGCCCGATAGTCGAATGGTGCAGCCTTGTAATTCTCTGCTGGTACAGGGACATTGAATACATATTTTTTCTTTGGGATTTGTACCTCCACTGACTGTCCCTCATAGCATCGTATGACTTTGGGCTTCTGATGGGAGTTAATCATGTTGACAGTCTTCCCCTCTTCCTTTGCTAGATTGTCTTCCTTCTCAAATTCCGCCCCCCACCCACTAGGCGGCCCTTGCTCAGTTGGGGTGTAAGAATAGTTCACCAGGTACTGAAACTTCCCATGTGATTCTCCTAAAGTGCCAACCGTAGGGTCCCCGGATAACCATCTTTTTTTAATGTGCACCTTTGGAGTCTCTCCCGAAACGGGTTGCTTAGCCGGATTCTGTTTGACGGCTTCTTTGGGAGCTGACTCTTCTGATGTGACCATGTTGATGGTAGGCCTGTGATTGGGCAACGGGTTGGTGTTGACATTGGGCGCTGGAGTGTTTACAAAATCCAATTGTACGATCCCTGCGTCAATCAAGTCTTGGATTTTGTGCCGGAGCCTCTAGCACCTATCTGTGGAGTGTCCTTCCTGACCCATGTGGTAGTCACACTTGAGATTGGAATCAAAGTTCTTGGGCCTGTATCGGTCGTTGGGGAGTTCGAAACTTATCAAGTTATCCGCCCTCAACCGAGCGAAGACCTGACTGAGCGGTACGGGGATTGGAGTGAACTGCCTTGGGGGCCTGGCAGCTTGTGCATGACCCGTCGTTGGTTGCTGGGCTGGGGTATTCGGGGTCTGGAAAGTCACCCGAGCCCCAGGTTTTTCCGCCTTACTCGAATGCACTGTACTGACTGTGGGCTCTTTAACTCTGTTCCCTCCTAAGGGCCTTTGGGTTGGTGTGACCCTAGGAGGTTCCATTGATTGGAGCCTGCCGGTGGTGATGGCATTCTCGATCTTGCAACCTGCAGCCACTACTTCTGCAAAATTGGAGGATGTCTGGCCGACTAAATGTGAAAAATAAGTTTTTTCCAAGGTATTGACAAATATGGATGTCAATTCCTTTTCAGATATCGGAGTGGCTACCCTGGCAGCTTGGGCCCTCCAGCGTTGAGCATATTCCTTGAACGGCTCAGTATGTCTTTTCTGGAGATTCCCCAGATCGATTACAGATGGGGCAACTTCTATGTTAAACTTGTATTGATCATAAAAGGCCCGGGCTAGCTTTTCCCAGGTGTTGATGATGTTGAAGTCAAGGTGAGCATACCAGACCAATGCAGGGCCTGTGAGGCTGTCCTGGAAGGTCTGAAGCATGAGTTGATCATATTGAGCATACTTGCTCATCTTCCGGGCATATAGCCTGGTATGCATCTTGGGGCAGCCGGTCCCATCATACTTCTCAAAATCTGGGGTCTTGAACTTGTCAGGGTATGCTTCCTCCCTATATGCTGGCAGGTTGGTGATTCCGGCCTGTTCAAAACCATCGGGGCCTTCAATAGTTTTCATTTTGTCATTGAGCTGCTGGAAGAGTCGCTTCTCCATCTCCTTTTGTCTCTCCTCCATCTCCTTTTTCAGATCATCAGAGGTCAGCCCCTGGCTGACTTTCGGCTCATACTCGAAGGCTGGGTTTAGGTGGGAATTGATTTCTTCGTATTCCGGAGGCTGTCCCTCCACAGCTTTTCCCTTCCTGGCCCCTGAATACTCTTCTTGAGTCGGCTGGGTGTTGCGCAGGAGGCCGATGCTTTCAGTCAAGAGGTGAACTTGGGCAGCCAACTGTTGGACCGTCTGCTCTAGGGATATGATCCTGGATTCTGAGGCAGCTTCAGCGTTAGTGTTATTGCGGTTGTCACTGCTGTTGGCCATTTTTGCTCTTGAGCGTGTAAGGACTGGGATTCTGGGCGGGTTCGGTTGCTTGGAAGCTATTTTGATACCTGGATCCGCATTTTATTTTTTTATTTTAGTGTGATGAATGCAAGAATGAAATGCATGTGTCACGCGAATGCTAAAAGATAAAGAGGGTTGACAACTAATTGACAATGTATTATCAAAACTTTACTTTTATTAATAATTCCGGAGTTCAAATATAAATGAAAGATTACAATGATAATCTATTTCCTAGCTCTCTTTGTCTTCTGTTGTGGAGGCTCAGGTTTCCCATTGATGATAGCTTCTAGTTCTTTGACCTTGGCTTGGGATTTCTCCAATTGTGCTTCTAAGGCCTTGTTCCTTTGGTCAGCTTCTTTGAAGCGTCCTTTCCAGATGTCTTTCTTATAATCTGCAGCTTCAAAGTATACCTCCATTCGGGCCTTGACCTGCTCCAGGTAGATCTCTATCTCTGGATTGATCTTATCTGGTCTTGGCTGGGTGACGTCTGGAACCCGGTATGCTCTTTCCCCTGTCTGGTATAGCTGGTGGATTACAAACTCTCTGGTGGCTCGGTGTTTTCCCACTTCGCCGTCTAGCTCTCCTAGGTCCACATTTGGGCTTTCAATTCTAGCTTCCCAAAGTGCTCTGACCTCTGCCAGTTTAGCAAACTTCTCGGCTACCAACAGGTTCGGATCTTGATACTCAAAGGTAATTGCTTCCAGCGAAGGCCGATAAACTATGTCTTGGATGGTACCGAACTGGCGAACTACTGAGTTGGGGTGATATCCGATGCATCCGTTGATCCCAATTAGTGGTACTGCTTGGAAATTACTGCAGGTTTTATTGCAGCAACTCCACCTGGCTGTCCATAAAATATCTTCGGCGCTAAGGCTTCTAAGCAGATCTACCCAACTGTGGCTGGTAATGTCGTCGGGTAACTTCACCTTTTCTATACAAGAATCCACAAGATCCACCTGTTGGGCTAGGGTTTTCCTGACCATGTTCAGCCCGAAGCATTTGAGGTGGCTCACGAACCATATCAGCAGAAGGTTGATGCTGGAGCGGAGGATCCCATGACCCTTCTTCTTGAGGAAATTCAGGTTTCGGATCTGTTCAGCCAGTAGAGCCGGGATGTAAGATTTTCCCTCCAGGAATTGGGTTACCAGCTCTGCAACCCGGTAGTGGATATAGAAAGTTCCAGCAGGGAACAAAATGAAGGCGTTTACCCTTCTCTGTCTGTAAGTCTTAGGGTCCCCACACAAGATGTCCTTTCTGTCCCCATTGTCTTCTCGGGCAATAAACCAGGCTTCTAGATCATCCATGCGTATGCAATACCCGTTACAGTCTGCTAGGGCTTTATTGAGCGCTGTTTTGCGGATGCCTAGCAATCTGCTGAAGGTACCGGCTGGCCCGGCCTCAAGGTCTAGCGTGTAAATCTGATCAGTCAGTGCTGGAGCCTGTAGCAACTGGGTATACTCCTCCAAGGTAGGGGTGATCTCATGTGGTCCGAGGAAGAAAGCTGCGGGCTCGATCTCCCATAACTGGAGCATGGCTCGGACCATAGGCAAATTCGCCTCTGTCTTAGTCAGTGAGAGGACGGGGCCGATCTTTTGTTGGATGAAGGCTTGCTCCTCTGGGTTATACAAGGTAAACCAGTGGTCCAGTACCAATTTTGGGTCCAAAGGTTTGTACACCCGAATTTCTTTGCAGAGGAGGCGGTCGACTGCACTGCTAGCCATCTATTACAATAGGAAACAGCCTAGTTACAACAAGAACTATGAAAACATTACAGGGAAATAGTCCTGAACTCCAAGGACAAAACAACAAACCAATACATTGTCATTCAATTTGTCAACCCCTTGTACGATGTTATGTATGCAAGTAGGGTGGTTCTAACTGGTTCCCGAGCTCTATGGCCTCCCGCATTCTCGAGGAAATGGATCTCAGGCCATATCGAAGCATAGGGTGGGGTAGCCTAATCGGTCCCGAACGGTGAATCAACTCACTTCGCCCGAAACCTACACAATGGCTCCCCGTCTTAGTTTTCTAGGACAGTCCGGGTTCGACCGCATCTACTCACACAAGCATGTATATGTATGCAAGAAACCCCCACAGTGAAAGAAAACTAAAATCTAATTTACATTCTGCAAAGTTAGTAACAGAGTAACGATTGAAACACATTTAAAGAGAACAATTCGAAGATTCAGGTGGCTTAGCCCGCTGGCATGGGTCCCCAGTGGAGTCGCCATCCTGTCGAGTCTAATTTTTGAATTCCCATTCCTAATCCGATCTAAACTAGACCCTATGCTCATCTAATATAGATCATCGACTTGAGTTAGGAATTTCGTTTGATTTTTGGAGTCGCCACCCAACTGTTGTTGGGAAAAAGTGAATTAAGACTAAAGGAGCGGATTAGTCTTAATTTGGACTACTAGTCGTCGTTATTTCCTCTTCTCGTTTTTGTGAGAAGAGAAAAAGGGAAAACCAGAGTTTCTAAGTCCGGGGGCTAACCTATTAAAACCTATACGGTTACCACCTGATCTCCTAAAATTGTTCATCTTTAGAAATGTGTTTCATTGTGTTTCTATTAATTTTTATTATGTCTTTAAATTTATTTTAGAAAAAGGATTTTTTCATTTATTTTATGGGTTGACCCGAATGGGTGCCTACGTACCTGCTACTCAGGATCAAACAAGCCGTAATTCGCTTTTCTGAAAAACTTTAGATTTGTTGGTGAATTTTAATTTTGAAAAAACTCTTTTGGTTTATGTTCTTAACATCTTTGGGATTTTTTTCTGAACATTTCTAAGCCTAAGCTTTGATTTTATTTTGAAAATGATTTTTGAGGGAAAACATCAATTTTGAATTTATTTGAAGAAAAGGATTTTTCTAAGTGCTAAAACTTATTTTTTTTTGTAATTTTTGAATTTTCTTTTATTTTTGTGATTTTGGTGATTTTGGTGATTTTGGTGAGTTTTTTATGATTTTTATAATTTTTATAAGTTTTTATGATTTTTTATGATTTTTATAGGTTTTTTTATGATTTTTATGATTTTTATAAGTTTTTCTATGATTTTTGTTGAAATTTTCATCCTAAGTTTACTTTCTATCCTATTTTGAAATCTAAAATTTTATTATTATTTTCCTAATATTTTTATTGTTTTCTCTACATTTTTATTACTATTTTTATTTTATTTCCTATTTTCTATTTTTTTACATTATTAAATTCTAGAAAAATATAATTTCTACATTTTCCTATTTATTGAAAATATAAATAAATAAATGGCTAACAAAAATAATAATAATAAATAAATTCAGAATAATCAAATAAACAAAATAATAATAAAAAAATATGGAAAATCCGACTTACTTGGATCCGGGTCGGTGCGCGGGTCGGGTCGGACGGGTCGAATCGGGTCGGGTCGGGTCGATCGTACACGGCGGCGGGGTTTAACTTGTTCACGGCGTTCCGACGGTTGTTTGCGGCGGGTGAAGTGTCGAATCCTAGCTTCTTGAGGGTGCTGAATCCGATGGTGGTGGCAGTTTACTCCCAGAACGTCTCCTTGCGGCGGCTCAACTCCGATCGGCGGTCGCGACTTTGGGTTTCCTCCGATTTACACTCCTTTCTCTCTCTCTCGCAATTCTGATCTGTGATTTGGCTTCTTCACCTCCTCCTTTATTTATAAGCGTTTGAAATCAAGCTGGATAAGCTCGTATTTCCTCTGATCGAAGCTAATCGGATCGACGGTTAAAAGGAACGACCTTGATTCGTGTAAATCCCTCGTTTTGTTGTGATTTGATTCTAATTAGATAGTGTTTATCTTATTTCTGTTGAAGATCTGTTGGATTTGTGCAAAAAATCGAATCAAAACGGCCGGAATACGGATTTTTCTTCTCGCCGGCGATCTCAGGCTCAAGGTAGGGGATGATCACGCGCCCGGCGCGTGCGTTTCTCCCAGCCAATCAGAGGCTGCCACGTGTCCTGGGCAAATGCAAAATTCGCAAAACGCGGAAATTGCTTCTCCCGCGATTCGAACCAGCGACCTTGACCCCCTGCGCGCGCGCCTAACCACGGTCCGGACCAGCTGAGCTAGCCCACTTTCCTGATTTTTTTATTTTCGCAAATTGCATATATGCAATGCGATTTTTCCATTTTTTGTATTTTTTGAAAATTCCAAAAATTTGTAAAAATTGTTTATTATTTATTATTTCCATTTCGGAAATCATTTTTCAAAATTGAAGTGTTTTCCTATTTATTTTTATTTTTTTGAACATTTTTATTATCTTATGCTAAATTAGGAAAAATTGGGAAAAATTAGGAAAAATTGAAAAATTGATTTATTATTGAGAATTGTTGATTCCGAGGGCAAAAATGGAGTGTTTACAGTTATGATTCTTGTCTGTGTCCATTTTCTTACTGTTATCTTCTTGTTGTTCTTACATATTGCTTATAGGTATACAAGCCAACTGAGTAGCAAGTAACCTTGCTTACTACTTCAAAGGTAGAATAGTAAGCGTTGCATGATCTTACTGTACTAGTAAAAGCCCAAGATCGCGGCAAGTGGTATTAGAGCTTTGATTATTTTAATGAGAATGACCATAACATGCTAAGACGACATGAATAGACATCTCGAAAGCCTTGAGAATCTATTCACTAGCTCAGACAAGTAGGTAGAATCATTGGTAGCTCTTTCGATAAGAGTATTAGATTTTAAAGCTTCCAACCAAGATTTGAGTAATAAGGTTGGAGACCTTGCTGGGGATTTTGGCATTGCAGTGTGTATACTCAGGGACAAGTTGCACATTACTGTTAAGGATATGAAGTAAGAAGTTACTTCTTGTGCTTCAAACGAGACTGTAGAGGAATTAAGGACATAGGTTGCCTTGTTGATGCAAGCTATGTCAAATGCTCCAACCTAAGTTCCCATTCAAGCACCTACACATGTGGGGCACTTGAAAATGCCTAAGCCTAAGGCATTCATTGGTGTGAGGGACACCAAACTATTGGAGAATTTCATTTTTTGACATGGAATAATACTTTATAGCTATTGGGACCAACGATAAGCATACTCAAGTCTCAATGGCCACAATGTACTTAACAAGTGATGCTAAGCTATGGTGGCACACCAAATATAAGGAAGTTAGGAGTAGGCAAGCACAGGTTAATACATGGAATGATTTGAAGACAATGTTGTGAGCTCAATTCTTCCCTAGGAAAGTTGATTACAACATCTGTAAGAAGTTGAGGGAACTTCAATAGTATGATGGCATAAGGAAGTATATTCGAGAGTTCTCTACCCTTATGCTTTACATCAAGAACATGGGTAAGGATGATAAGCTTTTCTATTTCTTAGAAGAGTTAAAACCTTATGCCAGGAGTGAGTTACAAAGACAAAGGCTTACCTCCCTTGTTGAAGCATAGTTGGTAGTAAAGCACTTGATTGACTACGCCCATGACAATTGAGGTAAGAACGTATCAACAGGGTACAAAGGTAGAAAGTCTTTCAAGCAAGGCAAACCCAATAGTAGGGGAGCTTTGAGTTCTAGTAGTAGTAGCAGCAGCAATTGAGGGGGTCAAAAGAAGTCTCTTGGCTCTCACCATTTGGAAAATCATGGCTCTCACTCATCTAGGAAAGGCGGAGCATCAAGTAGAGGTAGGAAGCTAACATTCTCTTGTTTCTTATACAATGGGCCACATAAGGTTTTAGATTGTCCTTACAGAATAGCACTCAACGCCATGGCTTAGAAGGCTAAGAGTGTACATCATGAAGATGATTTAGAGAATGAATGTGAGGAACAACTCAAGATAGGAGCCTTACACAAGTTCTTAATTGTGGGAAAGTGTTCCTTAGCACGAAGCAAGCCTAAATTTGACAACAAGTTGATGTATGTTCAAATGAACATTAATGGCAAGAGTACTAGTGTCATGATTGATTCCGGAGCCACAGATAACTTCATTGATGTGGCTAAAGCAAGGACATTAAGGTTAGTGCTTACCTAAGACACTAGCCAAATTAAAGCTATCAACTCCAGGTCAAGATTGGTCTAAGGAGTAGCATGAGATGTGAAAGTGAAGGTTGAAGATTGTAGTGATAATCTTAACTTCACTGCTGTCCCACTAGACAACTTCAATATTGTCTTAGGGATAGATTTCTTGAGATACGTTAAGAGAGGACTCAAGCACCAAGAGCTAACTTTCCTTACAATCTTTACAAAGAAGGAGGGTGGGGGAAAGCTTAGATACCAAGGGTAATATAAAGTGCCTTGAAGGGGTATAGTTTTGTGATGCTAGATAAGCTTCCAAAGGAGTTACCACCTAGAAAACCTGTAGACCATGAGATAAAGCTAGTTCCAAGGGTCAAACCACTAACTAGAGCTCCATACACAATGTCACCACCTAAGCTTGCAGAGTTGAGGAAGTAGTTAGATGAGTTACTATAGATAGGCTTAATTCATCCCTCAAAAGCGCCATATAGGGCTCCTATACTATTTCAAAAGAAGTAGGATGAGGGTTTGAGATTGTGTATAGACTATTGGGCTCTAAACAAGTTGATAGTGAAGAACCATTATCCTATCCCTTTGATTGTTGATTTTTTCAATCAAATGAATGAGGCCAAGTACTTCACCAAGCTAGACCTTCATTTAAGTTATCATCAAGTTCACATTGTTGAGAGTGATGAGCCCAAGACAACTTGTGTTTTCCGTTATGGCACCTATGAGTTCTTGGTGATATCGTTTGGTCTTACGAATATTTTTGCTATGACTTGCACTTTAATGAATAATGTATTTAGAGAATATCTTAATAAATTCATAGTTGTTTATCTATATGACATTGTGGTGTATAGTAGGACATTGCATGATCATTTAAAGCACTTATGAATGGTTTTTCAGAAGTTTTAGGAGAATCATCTATATGTGAAGCCGAGAGAAGTGTGCCTTTACCCATAAGCGCATCAACTTCCTTTGGCACGTAGTTGAAGTAAGGTAGATCCGAATGGATATGGCCAAGGTAGTAGCCATTAGAGAGTGGCCCGCTCCTAAGAGTGTGACTAAGCTAAGATCAAATTTGGGACTTGCCAACTATTACAAAAAAATTTGTGGAGGGGTATTCTAAACGAGTTACTCCTCTTATAGACTTATTAAAGAAGAACTGAGTGTGGTCTTAGAGTGAGGAGTATCAAATAACCTTTGAAGAGTTGAAGTGGATTGTGATTGAAGAGCTAGTCTTTGCACAACCTGACATCTCCAAACCTTTTGAAGTCCACACAAATGCATAGGGCATAGCTTGGGGTGGAGTGTTGATGCAAGAGGGCCATTTGGTGACATATGAGAGTAGGAAGTTGAATCAAATAGAGCACATGTATTTGACTCAAGAAAAGGAGTTACTTGCAATTGTGAATTATCTTAAGACTTGGAAGCATTATTTATTAGGGTTTAAGTTCTTAGTGAAGACAAATAACTCCGCTACCAGCTATATTTTCACTCAACCCAAGCTCTTTACCAAGCAAGCAAGATGGCAGGAGTTCCTTATAAAGTTTGATATGGAGATTAAGTATCATGGTAAGTGAACTAATCATGTAGCAGATACACTGAGTAGAAGAGTGGATTTAGCTTCCTTGGCCCTAATTATCCATTAATCTATAAGTTATGTCAACATTAATATCCAAGACCAAATCAAGGAGTACATAGGCCAAGACCTGTTGGATAAGAATTTGAAGCGATTGATTGAAGAGGGCAAGATTTGCAAGTTTTGGATGGAAAGCAGTTTGATCTATACCAAAGGTGGTTACCTATATGTTCCCATGGTGGGAAACCTAAGGAATTGCCATAACACTCTATAGGCTAATACCCCAACTAACAAAAGATGATGAGCTTGTTGAAGTAGGGCTTACTATTGGTCAAACATGAAGGAAGATGTCATGGACTATACTCGCAATTGTTTGACTTATTGACAAGATAAGGTTGTGCAATAGAGACTAGCAGGGCTATTGGAGCCTCTTCTAATGCCATCTTGTCTTTAGGAGGGTGTCTCCATAGACTTTATCACTTCCTTACCAAAAGTGGGGGAGTTATCATCTATTTTTATTGTTGTTGATAGGTTTTCAAAGTATGCGACCTTTGTTTTAACTACGAAGAGTTCAAATGCAGAAGAGATAGCCTAGCTTTTCTTTAAGTTTATGGTGAAGTATTGGGGAATGCCTTAAAACATCATGAGTGATAGGGATACTAGGTTTATAGGCAAGTTTTAGACAGAGTTGTTTAACCCTCTAGGTTCCAAGTTAAACATGACCTCTAGCTATCACCCACAAAGCGAAGGCCAAATAGAGAGATTCAACGATTTGCTAAATGAATACTTGCAGTGCTTTATGTTCACTAATCAAAAGAATTAAGTCGACTTGTTGGATATCACCTAGCTCTATTTCAACATCCAACGGAGCTCTTCCTTCAACAAGAGCCCTATTGAGATTATCATGGGTTAGTAACCACTATTACCCTACATAGTGGCCAAACTTTACACAAGAAGATGCCTTAGAGCTTATCAATTCACTAAGCATTGAAAGTAAAGTTTAGAAGTTGCAAGAGATTACCTTAAGAAGGCCTATAAGAGAATGAAGAAGCGGACAAATCAGAAGCATAGACCCAAAGAATATAATTTTAGAGAGCAAGTCCTCGTGAAGCTTCTTTCAAAGTAGATTAGATCCTTGAAGAATAAGGACAAAAGACTAATTCAAAAACATATTGGTCCAGTTCCTATTGTTTCAAAAATTGGAAGAGTTGCATATAAGATTGAGCCACTCACATGGTTAAAGGCCCATCTAGTCTTTCGTGTGAGTGTTTTGAAGCCTTACCATTTAGATACGAAAGACCCTTCTCATAACGCATTGAGGCAACCACACATTAAGCTTAAGTCAATGTTGGTCAACCCATCAAAGATATCTTTGCCAAAAGGATTGTCAAAGACCCTACCACTAGAGAAAAACACATAGAATACTTAATGAAGTGGGGAAATCAAGGAGATGAAGACAACAACTAGGAGGCAAAAGATGATATCACATAATATCAAAAGAAACGTTAACAACATTAGCCAAAAGACCTCCATCAATAGGTTGAAACTCCAATACACATTGACGAAGACGTCAATAAATTTAAGTGGTGGAGGGTTTTAGGATTACATCCATTGTAACACTATATACATATTGTATAGTAAGGTTTCTCTTCTATCTTACGTAAATAGCAATTTCTATTTTTGGGCGTGTTGTCATTTTAATAGTTTTAATGTCTCCTCCTGTAGGACTTAGAAATGCTCATAAAGCCATTTACAAGGGTATGAGTACTCTTGTAGATACAAGCAAAGCCATTTACGAGGGTATGAGTACTCTTATAAATACAAGCTTTCACTCACCACTTAGTTGTTCACGGCTAAGGAATATGCTTACACACTATAATCCCTTATACATTATAACATTAATAAAAGTGTGTAGTTATTCATTACAATTCTTACCCATATCCCTTTTATTACTATTTTCTTCTTGTTGTTCTTGCATGTTGCTTATAGGTATATAAGCTAATCTAAACCAATCGAGTAGCGAGTAGGCTTGCTTATTACTATAAAGGCAGAACGATAAGTGTTGCATAGTCTTGCTTACTATTGCTATGCTAATGAGAGCTCAAGACTATGACACATTGCATGAGAATAAGCTCTATGGTAAATCTACCAAATTTGTTGCTAAAGCACCTTGTGTTGAATATCCAAGGCATTATTAGTGGGAATGGAGTATCCACTATTGATGCCGAAAGTGAAGTCATTAAGTAGTGACCAAGACCTGCGATATGGAAGAATTGAAGGAGTTAAAAGGGCTTATCAAGGTACTATAAATGTTTTATATGAGGTTATGAATTTTGATAAGCCTCTTATAAGCTTTATGTTGATTGATGTTTGCTACCACAAGCATCGGCAAGTATAACAAATCTTAGTAGTAAAGCTTAAATTACTTGGTTATCTAAGTGTCAATTCATAAATTAAGTGGAAAAACTACCAAGATATGTTAAGCTAAAGTTTAGCTAACAATAATATTGAAACTTTTAAATTAAACTCTAACAACTATGGTAGCAAATTACACTAAACTAGTAAAGAGGGTATGATACCGCTATGAGAATATCGTTCATTATATTGCCTACAATTAATTGACTAATTTGCTTTAAGCTTCTTGCAAATGGTTTCCAAAATTATAATTAAAATCACTCATTATCTTGTTGATTTAATCTCTCTCAAGATATAATGAGCCTATTTTCCTAATCTAACTACCTATTTAAAGCAATTGACAAAAAGTCGAGCTTATTAAGTTTAAATGAACATTATATTGCACAATCACATTTGGTATTTTGGTTCAACTATTGGTTGAATTGCAAATACAAGTGTTAAAAACTTAAATATTATATCTCATTAATGTATCATAAATTACTTATATGGCTAGTAAAAAAAAAATACAGCATTAAACAAAATTTGGAAAAATATAATTAGGATATATGATGCAATTTTTCAAAAGCCCCTTAACCAATGACCTAAGTTTGAATTACATCATGAATCAAGACTAATCTAGCTATTTAAGATACTATACAAATAACTGCTAATAAGAAAAAATCTACTATAAATTTTTCATATCTCAAAACCTCAAAGAGTTGAAAAGATAAATTATAGTAGTACTAAGTCAAACAAGAAACAAATAAGATGATGTGACTATAGTTTTTTAAATGTGGGTATTTGTAGCAAATGACATGCAACACAATTTTTGCATGCGGCGAAATGGCATATAGTGCTTGTAAAATAGTAGAGGGAGTTTCTACTTAGATGCCTACTTAGATAACGTTTGGTTGTAAAAGTTTTGTGATATTAAACTAGATAAAACATTTTATTCTTTATTTGAATTTGATTTACATATTTTCTCGATTATTAGACAAAAATAATCTTAAAGTACCTAATGAAATGCTTATATTTTATACTATCTAAAATATAATATAAAAATCAAATTCATTGGATAAAAGTGCTAAAATTCTTATCTAGTACTACACGTATCAAATGTAGTATAGGAGAGTTTATTGTTTTGTTTTTCTTGTTCTATATTGTTCAATATTGCAATTTAAATACTACCTTAAAATATTTAGATATATTTAGATAAAGTCTCTTATTATAGGTGATGGGATGGAAAATACCTAATGCTCCATTTGAACTAAAGTCCTTAGCACTTTAATGTTGCTCCTTGGGCTTTGTTTGAAAGCTTGAGCAAATGGTATCGAATAAAGTCCTATTCATCTTTAATTCTTTATGCTTTGGCCCTCACACTCGTTTAGTCTTGGATTTTGGTTTATTTATTTATTTATTTTACAAATTTTCTCCATTAATTGCACATATATAATAAATAAAAGGAAAGTAAAAAAAAAAAATCATAATGTTTTATTTTTTTTTAATTTAAGTTATCAAACTTTTAAAAATGGAAAGAATAATTCATTCCATTAACTTTATTAAATATTTCGCTAAGATTACACATGTTTTGCCTTTTGGTTGCCTTACAATAATTAATTTAACAAGATTTTACTATTAAATCTATTCAATTAAATTAGATATTGGAAATTATGAAAATCAAAACAATGATATTTAAGAAAACAAGCATAAGGGGTAGTTGGAAAGAATACTTGTTGGAAGGCCCACATGGTCCTCTATAGATAGTAGTCGATGGCCTCAACTTTAGGATGGCTAGCATACCACTTAAAAATTGATGAGACCAAGACTTATCTACAATGGTAAGTGGCCAAATAGAAAAAGAAAAATGGGATTTATTAAGTAATAATCGAGTTATACAACCTAATAGAAAAGAAAATCCAAATTTCTTTATCCTTTTATCTTTTAAACGGTGTGCAGCTACCCTAAGGTAGGGATGTAACCAGCCACCACTTAGGGAGGGAGGTTTATTTGGGGATAATGAGATTCTTTTTTTTTTTTAATTTATTTTTAGTTTTATACTCAAAATTTGAAATTAATAGATATTATGCTTAATCAAATTTTCAATTATCAAATTCACTATGTTAACCCTCATTGCTTACATCTATATTCCTTAATCAATAAGTATTTGCCATACATCAATATTATAGATGGGGGAGGCGATAAATATGATGAATAAAAGTTTCAATTAGATATAATATTTATCGCAGTTAAACTTTATTTGTAAAAATTGACAAGTAAAAGTTTGATGAAGTATAACATTTAGAAATTTGAAACTTCAAGTGTAAAATTGAAAAAACATGCAAAATTTAGATAGTAAATTTGAAATTATCCCATTTTTATTTTATTTTTCTTACTTTTGTAATTTTTCACTATATCATTTAATTAAATATATAGTAATAAGAGTTTGTTAAAATTAATTATTCAGGAGGTCATATATCAATTCTCAATGAAATATTTAATGGAATCAATGGAAGAACTTATTCCACCCATCTTTTAAAAATTTGAAAATTTAAATAGAAAAATATCATAATGTAGGAGAACTATTTTTCAAAGTCTTGAGTTTATTCATGCTAAAAACATTTTATTATAAGCAAGTGAATTTTTTTGTTTAACCTCAAACCTCATATAAAATAAATCAAAACTATTTAAGTACAAAAGCTTAATATGTCTAACGACTAGCAATTAAGATACAATGGGATAAGATTGTGGTATAAGTCAAATGCTTTCAATTGGCACCTATCATTTTAGCCAAATCTAAAATAAAGAGGAATTATATGGTGATGGAACCATAGAATTTGCCTAGTGAGATCAATTAGCCATCAATTATGCCTTAGTACAATAGTCATGTGTTGATGAGTTCCTTATATCGTATGCAAATGATGAGCAAATCATATTTAAGCTATTCAAACACCAACGCCTTTAACTAGTCACTTCCAAATCTAAGTAGTACATTAAGAACTTTCATCTCATCCATTTTCTTTTCCCCATCTTCTTTTTTTTGTTATTTCATTTTCACACGGGTATTATGAGATCATGCAAAGGCTTGACTTGACTTAACCCCTATTAGCTTATCTTATAACCTTATGCCTTTGCATCCAAACAAGGCTTTGTAGAAGGGGCAACCACAAAGAGCCAATACTTCTAGTTTGTTTGAATGTATAGGGATTTTTTTCAAATAGGGTTCCATCGATGTTGATTCATATCATGTAAGTTAAGACTTCGTTAAGATGTTTTGACTAAACATTTGAATGATGGTAACAACTATGCTAGCACTAAATCATAATAGTACGGTTGTAATTATTTGATAGTCCAAAGTATCAATTTAGAGGAATTGAGTGGAACAAGTATTGAACTATATTAAGGTAGAGTTCATAAATTGATTTCTGAATTCATATTTCAAAACTTTTAAGTTAAACCAAAATAGCTAGTTTGCAAACTACAATAAAAAATTAAAAAGAGTAAAATAAATCTATGAAATAATGATTTGTGACATTGATTGTACTTATACAGTTAATGGGTTTCAAGGTTGTTACATATGGTTTTAAATAAAGATTTCAATTGTTCACTACCCTACTCATCATCATCCCTCAAGGTATAATGAGCCCATCAACAATATTGTAATTTTTCTATTTTATCTAATTGTGATTTGCCTTATACATACTTTATGGTGTTTTAAGTTAAAATTTATGGTAACTAAAGCTAAATCAAAGAACTATGAAGAATCTTAGATTTTGAAGCAAAGATAGAAGATCTATCCACTTCATTTAGATAAAGTCATGTAAAGTAGCATGATGGAAGGAACTTCTTGTACATTTGATAATTTTCAAAAAGTTCAATTAATAAGAAAACAATTTATTAATTTAACAAATGCATGAATTTTTTTCCCTTTTCGTTACGCCATTAAATGTTCTATTAAAATTTTACACAACATGCATTTAACTTCAAACAAACTCCAAAATCATGTATACAAATAAGAAAATCCAAAATAACCAACACTAAATCCCTTTTTTTCTCTATCTCCAAGCTTCTTCACTTGTAGCCCATTCACTTTACTAACTAGAATAAATTAGGCGTTGGATTATAATTTAATGAGAATTAAATAGATTTATAATAGTTATTACATGTTCATGTTTAGTTAATACAAAAATAAATAATAAATAAGACATGAATAAAAAATAAATAATCTATTTTATCCTTAAATTCCTTATTCTTCTCAACTTTTCATAGTTAATAAAATAACATAACTAATGATGATATGATATTTATGGCAAAGATGATAGATGACTATTGAATAGCAATTTATGAGTTAGGAATATAAAAGCTATTTGATATTTTAAATTCAAGTAAACAGTACAATAGTAACATCATATGGAATAATGAAAGTGAGCAAGGTTTGAAAACAAAGAAAGGTTGGAGTGTTGAAACAAGATTCCATGAGAATTTATCTATGACTTAGGTTTTTTTTCTTTTTTTATTATGTGCGTACCACAAAGGATTTTAACAATATAATTGATAATTGTAATATAGAGAAGGGCACTAATTATTAATTTATTATTAAGAAAAAAAAAGTAGATGAGTTGATTGAAAAAGTGCTAGGCTAGGTTATGCTTTTGCATTTTTCCCTTAAATATATTCATAATCTATTAATAATATAATATCAAATGTAATAAAAAGTAGTATATATGATTTTTTTTGTTATATTTCAAAATTATAATTTTATTTCTATTCTATTACACTCTCTTTTAGTAAATGTGATACTAATGATGCAAATACCAAGATCTTGTAAATTTTTTGTTTGTCTTATTTTCATATATATATATATATATATCGTGTTATCCAAAATAAAATGCTAATAAAATGAAACTATAATATGTTGTTCTTATATACCTCTTATAAGTTATATGATTAGCACATCTCTCTTAGTTTTATGAAAAATCAATGAGAATTTTCTTTTTTAATGAATCTATAATAATATATTATTTTAGAAGCTTTTTTATTTTATACTTTTTTTAAAAGAAAAAATTTCTTTAAAAATACATGAATTTTATTTTGTAATACTTATTCATCAATCACCATCTTAATCACAATTATGATAAGTTTAAAAATAAGATATTTAAGTTAGTTTAGATAAGATAAGATATAAATAAGATAGTTTATCATAATTCGGTTTTAAATGATATCATCGAAGACTTCAATAAATTTAGGTAAGGTACAAATTATTAAAACAAAAAAAAGGAAAAAGAAAATCAAAGCATTGGACTAAGGACTTTAGCAATTGTATCCTTCCACGTGTATCAAATCGCATGTGACGATGGATGGGATGAGAAGAGAAAGCCTAGCCTAAAAACAAAAACAAGCCCAGTCTTCTCGCGACCTTTCAAGAAGGCTCTCTTCTCGTCTCCCGCATTTTATCAAGCACAATTCTTTTCTCCATTTCCAAGCAAGGCGCTGCTCACATCTCAGTCCTCTACTTAAACACACACCCAATCTCTCTCCAAACTAACTTCAACACGCCCAATTATTTATTTTTGAATCTCGCTCACTGGCAGTGAACGTCAGCGGAGTTTGCACATGGCATCATCCACCACCACATCCTTCGCCGGAGTCACTCTCCACTTACCGCATTCTTCGGCGCCAAACTGCCGTAGCCGAACTGCCTTATCGGCGGCACGGACGAAAAGCTCTTCTCTTAGCTATCCGGTTAAGTCGAATTCGTCGAGGAAATTGCAGTTAAAGAGACGGAGTAGCTTGTTTCCGGATGGAGTCCACGGGTGGGAATTGCAGAGAAATACAAGTGAAGGCATTAGGTCCCGCTCTTTCGTTGTTAAGTGCGAAGCTTCTAGTGGAAGAGTAATTATCACTTCATTTCCTTCTTCTCTTTTTTGATAGCAAGTTTTAATTTTGATTGATGATTGTAATGCAAATAGTGTGCTCCTATTTAATTTCAGTGCTAGACTATATGGAAGATGAACTGAATTGTTATTGAACTGATATTATTTTAGGGTATCATGTCATTTAAGACTTTCATGTTTGTGCTATTGTGCATATGAGGTGTCCTATAGAAAACTCATATAGTATGATGACATAAACATCAGAGAATTCAAATGACTCGCTTGAAATATAATAAGTTTTTACTAAATTTTGGCATAAACATAGAGACTAATGTGAAGATTGTGCACTTATCCCGAAATTATTTCATGCGCGTATTTCACTCATGATTGAAGAATTTCTAAATAAGCAAACTTTCTTTCCATAGAAGTATGGTCTAATTATGTTTATGGTACTTTTGAAGATGAAATTGACTACGTCCATACATTGCTATGGACATAAACATAAAACCGAAGGTATAATATCACTTCACCATCTGCTTCCTTTTGTCTTTAGACATCTCTTCTTCTTCTTTGTTTTTCCTTTATGTTTCAATCAGATGACTGAACCAGTATTTAAGAGACATGTCTTTTGTTCAACACAGTTGCTTTTTCTTTCCTTTTTTCTTTTTTCTTTTTTTATTTTTGGGCACTGATAATCCAAGCTCATGATTGATTTTTATTTTTTTTAATATCCGTTGTGTCCTTTGCATCTGAATTCATCACTAGTTTAATTTTCTTGTATCAACAGATTACTCAGCAAGAATTTACAGAGATGGCTTGGCAAGCAATTGTTTCATCACCAGATGTTGCAAAAGAAAATAAGCATCAGATAGTGGAGACAGAGCATTTGATGAAGGCTCTTTTAGAGCAAAAGAATGGCCTTGCCCGCCGGATTTTCTCAAAGGTTGGAGTTGATAATACCCGTCTTCTTGAGGCTACTGACAAGTACATCCAAAGGCAACCGAAGGTAAATCTTGATAAAAGTTAGTTTAGGAAGTTTCTTATGCAATTCTTATGTGATGAATCTAAACTGTAATTTTCAATTGTTCTACAAATCATTTTTGACTTGTGCATTTACATCATTAGCTCTTAAGATACATTTCTATTCCTTTTGACCTTATAAGCAAAATAATATCCTGATCAATAAATCTTTGTGCTGATTGTTGGGACTACTATGTTTACTTCTTTTTTTTAATTCCTTCCAATGAGTGATAAAATTATTCAGCAACTTACTTGTAAATTAACAGAGTTTGGTAACTTTACTCTCCTTTTGTATGTCTTTAGGTTTTGTTATACCCCTTTCTTGCACGTTGCAGTTGTAACTTACTCTTTTTAATTAATGAAATTTTGCTTATCAAAAAATATATATATGTATATATAAATATAATGTTGCGGTTAGATTTTGTGGCATGAAACTATGCATGCTTGTAGCTGTTCCTTATATCATTATTTCTTTTAAGGTGTTAACTTAGTAATGTAAAAATTTTAACGAATATGATTAACTTTTTGGACAACACTCATCAGAGATGAATTCAGTGTATTAAGCTGATTGTATCTCGAGGGTGGTGGCCTTCCTTTTTTGATCCGAGTTGGTGCCCATCTTACCTGTGAAATTGCTGACTTTGCTGTAGGTTCTTGGCGAATCTGCTGGTTCTATGCTAGGACGTGATCTAGAGGCCTTGATTAACAGAGCCAGGGACTATAAGAAAGAATATGGAGATTCATTTGTATCTGTTGAGCACTTGGTTCTTGGTTTTGCCCGTGATCAACGATTTGGGAAACAATTGTTCAAAGATTTCCAAATATCGTTGCAGAACTTGAAATCTGCAGTAGAAGCAATACGAGGACGCCAATCAGTTATTGATCAAGGTGATTGTTTCCAAATTTTAATTGTTTTCAGTCTTTTTTTCATTTATTTAGGACCTTGTAGAAGTGTGCATGTCTATTTCTTGAGAAAGTTATTTGCTAGTGGGATCAATAGTTGCATGCACTTCTTTTAGATTAATTTCTGATGTTTCCTTTCATATCTCCATGCATTGCATTCGCCATTCTCAGATCCTGAAGGGAAGTATGAAGCTTTAGAAAAATATGGAAAGGATTTGACTGCTATGGCCAAAGCTGGTAAGCTGGACCCGGTAATTGGAAGAGATGATGAAATCCGTAGGTGCATACAAATCCTTTCCAGGAGAACCAAGAACAACCCTGTCCTAATTGGTGAGCCTGGTGTTGGGAAAACTGCAATATCAGAGGGGTAAGGACTTGGTTTTATTGTAAGAATGTGATATGTGAAGATAAAGAGTCTATTGGGGAAAACTCTTCTGTTTTTTTTTTCCTGATTGAGCTTGTTTTAACAATCTCTTGAGTTGCTTAGAATGAAAGAGTTCTTGATTTATATGGTGCTCAATTTACTAAAATAGGTATAATGTCATAAAGTGAAAGTACGACTTAATAGATTATCACTAGTTCAGAATTCTGTAGGAGGATTTGCCTTTGTTGTTTGATTCATGTGCTCCATATACACCTTATATAACTGCATCCTTTTGACAGACTGGCTCAGAGAATTGTACAAGGAGATGTACCTCAGGCTTTGATGAATCGTAAGGTATGTTCTTAATCTAGTAGTTGTTAAAACTTTATTGGGATATTTGTTGTTTTTGGCCTTTTTAACATGTGCACTATGTATCTCTTTCCTCACTTGAGGAGGGAAATGGGTTCTTGCTGTTGTAGTCAATTTGCTTTTCAATCATACAAGTTGGATGGTGACACTACTTAATTCTGTTATGCAGCTAATATCTCTTGATATGGGTGCTTTGATTGCTGGGGCTAAGTATCGGGGAGAATTTGAAGATAGACTCAAAGCTGTATTGAAGGAGGTAACTGATTCGGAAGGGCAGATTATCCTCTTTATTGATGAGATTCATACAGTCGTTGGTGCAGGTACTTTCATTGTTTTGTTTTTCTTAATAGATAAATTTACTTTGATCTTTTTGAAAAAATAAGTGTAAGTGTTTGGTTTCCTTGTGTTGAAAATCTTCTTGTTCTTCCATAACTTAATTATTTGGCCATTCTTAGCTAAACACTTCTTTACAGCTTAGTTGTAAGGTAATGGCTTTCTATCTGCTTGAATTGTCATTCCTCAATATAGTATGGGGAATTATGGTCAATATGAAGAAATCATGATGTTAGCAATTGACATAATGCGGGTGCCCTTATTCATATGTGTTTCAGGTGCTACAAATGGTGCAATGGATGCAGGCAACCTCCTAAAACCAATGCTTGGACGAGGTGAGCTTCGATGTATCGGTGCAACAACACTGGATGAATATCGCAAATATATTGAGAAGGACCCAGCTCTGGAGCGTCGTTTCCAGCAGGTTTATGTTGATCAACCTACTGTTGAAGATACTGTTTCTATACTTCGGGGTTTGCGTGAAAGATATGAGTTGCATCATGGAGTTCGAATCTCTGATAGTGCCCTGGTTGAAGCTGCAATTCTCTCTGATCGTTACATTAGTGGACGATTTTTACCTGACAAAGGTAAGGCCATGCATACCATATCTTAAAGTCATTAAAGATACATTTATTCTGAAATAATTTTCTTCATTTGATTAGTTGCTTTTGCATATGGAAGAATGATAAGATGCACCTGCTTGTCTCTATAGTTGCTTATTGCTAGTTACTTTTGGCTAAGTTGTGAACAATTTTTAAGAAATTGCCCAGATTTGTATCTTAGGACGGGACAAATAATGCCTAAAGCTATGAGCTATTTAGCTTGGAATTTAGTTTGTCAATGTGTTACACTAATCTGGCTGACAAGAAGCTATGAGGAACTGAAAGTATGTGATTTATTTTGCTGATCAGTAGGAGAAGTGTAAAAGGAATTACATAAACTATGTGTGGATCATTCAGGAAAATAGTATGAGAAATTTAGTAGCTTGAAACTGCTAATAAGTGACTTACATACCAGCTCAATGTTAACTGAGTGATGTTCTCCTCTTACAGCTATTGACTTAGTTGATGAAGCAGCTGCTAAGTTGAAGATGGAGATCACTTCAAAACCAACTGCCCTTGATGAAATCAATAGATCAGTATTGAAACTTGAGATGGAGAGACTCTCTCTTACAAATGATACAGACAGGGCGTCAAGAGATAGGTTGAGTCGCCTTGAGGCAGAGTTGGCCCTCCTTAAGAAAAAACAAGCCCAGCTTACTGAGCAATGGGAGCATGAAAAGTCTGTCATGACACGTATCCAGTCTATCAAGGAAGAGGTATGCAGGTTATTTTTCCCTTCTATCTTGTTCTGATCGGCTTGTAAATATACAAAAAGGTGAAAATCTCATTCCAAAACATGGTTTGATTAGCTAAATCTGTACTCTTGCAACTTCAAGATTGTGACATTATTTTACATATTGATTTTATTTCCTTAATTTAAGGTCAATGGCATATAATGCTCTACTTGTTATTACATGAACATACTGACCTTTCATAATTCCTTCAGATCGACCGAGTCAATGTTGAGATCCAGCAGGCCGAGCGGGAATATGACCTCAACCGTGCTGCTGAATTGAAGTATGGAAGCCTTAACTCTTTGCAGCGCCAACTTGAAACTGCTGAAAAGGAGTTAGTTGAGTACATGCGCTCAGGGAAGTCAATGTTGAGAGAAGAAGTAACAGGAAATGATATTGCTGAAATTGTCAGCAAATGGACTGGTATCCCTGTTTCCAAACTTCAGCAATCAGAAAGGGAAAAATTGTTGCATCTTGAGGAAGTGTTGCATAAACGGGTTGTGGGTCAAGACCCTGCTGTGAGATCAGTAGCTGAGGCAATCCAGCGGTCTCGGGCAGGCCTCTCAGATCCTCACCGTCCAATTGCTAGTTTCATGTTCATGGGTCCTACTGGTGTTGGGAAAACAGAATTGGCCAAGGCGCTTGCTTCCTATCTGTTCAACACAGAAGAAGCACTTGTACGAATTGACATGAGCGAATACATGGAGAAGCATGCGGTTTCAAGACTAATAGGGGCTCCACCTGGTTATGTAGGGTATGAGGAAGGAGGACAACTGACGGAAACAGTTCGAAGGAGGCCATATGCTGTCATTCTTTTTGATGAGATAGAGAAGGCCCATTCTGATGTGTTCAATGTTTTCCTTCAAATATTAGACGATGGTAGAGTAACTGACTCACAGGGAAGAACCGTGAGTTTCACTAATACAGTTATCATAATGACGTCAAATGTTGGTTCCCAGTACATTTTGAATACCGATGAAGATACTGAAGAGTCTACTTATGAGATGATCAAACAGAGAGTTATGGATGCTGCAAGGTCAGTCTTTCGCCCTGAGTTCATGAACAGGGTGGATGAGTATATAGTATTCCAGCCTTTGAACCGCGAGCAGATTAGCAGCATTGTAAAATTACAGGTATGCTTCTGTGATGATTTAGTTATGCTACCTACTTCTAGAAGATTTGCTATATCATCGTTTTTTGGCCAATGATTTGCTATATCATATGTAACAGTTTATTTTCTTTGGACTGACATTAAAATACTCATGTCAATTGCAAGTGTTATTTGCTTCCTTGGTGGTCTTACAATTGCGTCCTCTTTGTGATCCTTACAGTTGGAGCGTGTCCAGAAGAGAATTGCAGATAGGAAAATGAAAATCCAAGTTACTGATGCGGCTGTTCAACTTCTTGGAAGTCTTGGCTATGATCCAAACTATGGAGCCAGACCTGTCAAGCGGGTAATACAGCAGTATGTCGAAAATGAGCTTGCTAAGGGCATCTTGCGAGGAGATTTCAGGGATGAAGACACCATTCTAGTAGATACAGAAGTCACAGCCTTTTCCAATGGCCAGCTACCCCAGCAGAAACTGGTGTTAAAAAAATTGGACTCCGGTGTCGATCCATCGGCCGCTGGGGACCAAAAAGCGCTCTCGTCAACTTTGTAAAGGCTTTTGAAATATACCTATAATCTAAGTACAATATGCAATTTTGTGGTTTTGTTCAAAAACAGAAATCTAGATTTGATCACGAAATAAATTGTCTACGTATATACGGAATGGAATTTAGGACTCTTTCCTAATCTCTTAAAAGGTGAATCATATACTTGTTAATAAAATAGTCGCACATTAGCTACCGCAATGTATTGATGCTTTCTAATAATACCTCTAATGATCGCTTTTGGGGCTGCATTTTGATCGAGAAGTTCAACTCTGTGGACTCGGTCAAAATAAAACATAATGATAATAATAAATAACAGAAAGAGTTTAACATTGGTTTTTCACGTAGTCCAACGAGTTGGGTCGAAACATATAATTCCAAGCTTAATTTGAAATTTCAAGGGTTGATTTTGTTTGAATTTATAATTTTAAGCTTGAATTTGAGTACTTAATAAAACTAGAACCTAAGCTTATTGGAACTCGATAATATTAAAAAAAATTATTATTAATATAATTAATATAATGTTGATATATAAACTCTATTCGGACTTATAAGTCTAATTCAAGATCATGTAAGTTTGTACGTGGTAAAATTTCATTGACACTTATCATTAATCTATGCATTAGTCATATTAAAACTATTAATTGAAGCTTTTCTTTTCATTTAATGTATATATTAAAAGAATGGGCTGGTGCTTAGACCTAGTTAATATTCATAAAATTTGCTTACTAGATATGGGTCACCCTCATGGTATTGAAAGAGAGACGTACCATTAAAAATGAGTCCAAAATAATATGTATTTTACCCGTCTATTAATCGGATTCAGTGTTATGGATCCGAATCCTTTTAGAACATACATAACATGGGCCATCATATTGTAGCACATCGATCAGCAAGTAACAGGCCCAGCCCGCTATGCTACGTAGCTCATTTAATGTATCCAACTCAACTTCACAATTTGTCTATTTAAATAATAAGGGCCGCCGGTTCAAACCAAAGTCCCGGTGCTTGTTCGAAATTCTGAAACCGGAACCCCCGCTGCAGTTAATGGTACTGCTTTGTTTTGCTGTATCGTATTGTCGGACGGAAGAGAGAGAAATGGAAGGAGATTCGACGGTACACGTAATGGAAGGAGTAGCATCCATAGCCATTTTGCCATGCTGGTCTCTTTCCGGTCATTTCATCCACTTCCCTCAGTCCACCTGCTATGGCCTCTTCGGTTCTGGTTACTCTCTCTCTCTCTGGCTGCTGCTTTTCATCTTTCACTTGTTTGATTCTATCATATCAATATGAATATATTATTCACTTTTTAACCCCAAAGGTAGGGCTTTTTGCACTAGGTTCAAATCCACCATACCAACACCACTTCTTGAGCCACCTAGATAGTAGCACAAGCTAAGACTTAATGGCTCTTGTGGTATCGAAGCGAGTAGAAACATATGTACTATGTTGGTACTGCCTGTGTTTATTTTCCTGTTTTGGACTTGGGAATCATTTATTATTTGGATTCTTTTCTCTTGTCGGTAAAGTTGATAATATTTGGATTCAGAAACTTTCGTGTTCAGTATATACTATAATCCTTTTAAAATGTGTAGCGAAGATAAAATTTGTGACTCCACTCTTTTCTTCAAAGTAACATCGAATGCTCACTTAAAAAACGGACCTAAATGTACTCAATGCTAGGTCATTATTGATTATGTTGATTGCCAATGGTATGATCACATACAACAAATGGAGAAAAGAGGTGTAAAACAATATTTTGATAGTGTTAGTTACACAACTTGCATATAGAGGGACAAGACTTACTTTTTATCTTTTCGAAAGAAACAAATGGTGGGGCGACGCTTTTAACTTAGGGAGTGGGAATTGAGTTCTTTTATTTTCTTTTTCCTTAATGTGTCAATGTCTGAGGATGAGATGCCGGAAATTTAGATAGGATGGGTTTGGACATCCGGAAGGCATAGCAATTACTGTTTAATGAGAAGATATGATGATAAGACAGAGAGTTTTATTAAGAGGGAGAATACAACTTTGAAATGTCTTGAGTATGACTGTTTCTCAGTAGGCTTCGTTTATGCACCTTACCTAAGATATGATTTTGCACTGACAGCGAAGTGTAATTCATGCACTCAGTCTAATTTACATGGATAATGATTAGCTGTAGGTTGGTGTTGTAAGATTTGGTTTTATCCGTACATTTTACACAGGAATTTTTAATTACTTCTCTTGGTGGCAGAGTTGGCATGTGAGAGGGAGTGCAGTCGAGGTGAGGACTACCGCTTAATCAAACTGTCAATTATGGACTACAGAGTAGGATTCCTTTGTGTAATCTTTTGTTTCTCCCAGGCCCAGGCAGTTATATTCTGTTTTAATTCACGTTTGTATGAATAGACTAAAGAAGAATGGGTTGTTGTGGTGGAATGCAATGGCCAGGATGCTGCACGGTTCCATAGCATAGACCAGGCTCATGGGTTAGTATTGCAAGAGCCTTCCACTTTTAGATACACCTATGTGCATGAGAAATATAAAAAGCGGCTTAATGTTGACTCTTCCGTGGATGTTGCATTATGAAAGATTTTCTTCAAGTCATTTGTATTTCTTGGTTCTTATAGGATTTTTCTTATTGTTTAGTTTGTGGGAAGGTTCACGTTTAATATATAGAAGGCACCGGCATCTTGATTTTCACATAAAAACTAGGGCAGCACCTATTTTACTAGATCCTGACAACCCATTTTTCCTATATGTTTTCAGGCCGAATATACCTTATATCTTCTTACACCAGAATAGAGATTGGCTTATAATTGGAATTTTCATGGGTTTTTTTATGTACATTTGGAGTTCTTTTGCACCTGGATTTGTTATTTTCTTTTTTGGACAGGTGGGATGAGGACATTGTAGGTTTAGCTGAGCAAAAGCATGGAAAGCGTAAGATCATGGTGTCTTTTGAGTGTGAAACACTGAAAGCTGAGGAAGCTGCAGAGGAACATATAAGGAAATTTATGCCCAAATTAAGTGGCCTTGATGCTGTTGGTAAGCTAGTGATAAAAATCTCCTAGCTTTTTTGCTTGTAGCCTACATGAAGAAGTTAGTCAATTTTTAGTCAGCACATGGCTCTCTCTCTCTCTCGTTTCTTGAGGCATTTAGATGTTCCTTTAATCTGCATTTTTTAATTGAAATTGTGTCTGTTTTTAGTTTGAACAATCGGGTTAATCATATATTGATGTCTAAGAAACCAGGCATGTGTGCTCTTGCATTGAGAGGACTCAAATGTAATTTAAACGACATTGAGATATAACCTTTGCCTGATGTTCTTCTTTGGCTTGCTTAGCTGAGGTAGGGAACTAGCATTCATTGAGATCATCTCTACTTTTCTCTTTCTCAAAATCAAAAGTAACTGCATTGCACCTGATGACATGTGTGCATTGGAGGTATGCTTGCTATATTTATGTGTTGTTCTGGTGAGGTGTGTTATATACAAGCAGGCACAAGTGTTGGTATGCAAATTGATGTTGTCATTATGAAAGAGCTAGCAAGAAATACTTGCCTTTTTACTTTTCTCACTAACACTTGAAACTGGGTTTAGGAAGCATGAAATTTGATCAATTCATTTCGCACTTATGTATAATGCTTTCTTTTCTTCATTCAAAGCATTCAAGGAGAGTCAGCAGTGAGTGAAACATTAATTTGATTGCTGCAATTTGAAAGTATGAGGTGCTTGGGTGCTAAAGACATTTGTGGACCTTACTTTGGGTTTTTATTCTTATTTTTGTGGCCAGGTGTTTTGCTGCTTTAACAGATGGATTTTGTAGAACCACCATTTTAACATATAGGATACAACTGCATTATTTCCTGTATTAAAATTCATATTTGTGACTTGTTAAATTAACTTACTGTTATTTGCATGATGTAGTTAATATAGGGCACATGAGGATTGCCGGATTACACTTTGGCTCAGAAGAATCAGACTCACAGCAAAACACATGATTGAATTCCTGGTGAATGTATGCTTCTGTATTTGGTAATGCTAACTTGGTTTATCAAAGAGCCATATAAGAATTCTGTATAGTTCATGTTGCTAGCCTTATATATGTCTTTTCTCTTTTGCTCTTTGATCTATGTACCTGGTCACTTTGTACAGACACAGTGCAGAAGTGAGTTTTTGGACAAGGTAGGATGTTCCTTCTCTTTGTGCGCTACCAATATCTGTTTTTGTATTTTGAATTATCATATGTCGGGATTTGTCCCCGGGATGTTCTTCTATGGATTATATCTCTATTAATGCATACATGGTATGCCCACTGAAGCTGCAAGTAGTACATACAGGAAAACAGGGGATGAGGGATTCTTTTTTCTCGTTGTGTACTTTGAAACAACAATCTTATCGGTGCACAATATCTTAGGAGTCGAAATGATTGGTTCCTTTTTACATAAGTATATAGGAGATGACCGATATCTGTTTTAGTGGGAGACAATGGTCTATACAATCCACGTTTATCTTTCAAGATGAAGTCATTTTGAGAGAAAAGAGTACCATCTTGTCCTTCTGTCAAAAAGAATATCAGTTAGAAACTGGTAAGATTGAAAATGATTTCCAAAATTCTGTACAAAAGCCAGTGTAGTCAGAGACGCTCATCTTCATGCATGAGCGCACAAGGCGAGGCGCAAGAAGGAACGCACCTAGTGTATGTCTTTTCTTGAGAAATGTCAAAAATAAAGGTGCTAGGCATGTGCCTCAGTAATGAACATGATATTCTATCTTTATTTCTACTTCATACTAAGTTTTCGTGTCATCTACTAGATTGTAAGCCACTCCTTGGAGGCTAAACTCATTCTAATGTCAAGCCATTCCTGATAATCTAATGTGTCTCGTAGGCATGGTTTTATGGTTGAATTCATGAGATTATTTATTCAGTTATTCAAAGTTTACCATTTATTAATCATTAAATTTCATTCGCACATTTTATCCTTTTTATTTGTTAAATTAGAAAGTCAAAATAAATGCATTTTAAACTAATAATCATATTCCAAATTTGCTATTGAAATTATTATCATTATCATTTATAGACCAAACATATTTTCAATTAAGGTTAATACATCTCAAATGATTATAGATAGTATTAAAATTAAATATACTAGAGGGAATACGAAATATCATATTGAGTATTTACAGTTAAATATATGCATATTCCAATTATATATATAGATTGCATCTCAGTTTACTTGTGCATCCACTTTTCTTATACCTCTCACCTCAAGCAAATTTAGGACCCAACCACTTGAGTACGTTTTTCATATTTGACTAAATTGGTAAAACTGCATCCTCTCTTGTGATGGTGTATTAGTATTAATAATTTTTTTATTTCATTGAAATTTAGCTCTCGAACTCATTCGTGCAAGAATACATGTTTTTGCACTATCATTGTGGAAATTATCTTCAAATTTGCCGATTTTTCTAAAATCATTTTTCAAATAGCATAGCAAATATATACATTCCTCATACTAGACCAAAAGTAGAACTAATAAAAAAAATAAAGTAACAGGAAGCGGAAACTGAATGTAGTAGGTGAAGAGATGCACAAATAGCCTACTCTGGTTTGATAAAGGGATTATGAATTGTTAAAAAAAAAAAAGTTGGAAAGAAAAGAAAATAAATGAACCATTATATATATATATATGTGAAATGATCCAAAATTCAAATCCAAATTTAAATTTACTGTTGTGGATTTGATCTTTTTATCTATTCAACCTTTATTTTCACACGCTTGAATATGTTAACGTTCCCTTGTCTTCCCATTATATATATATGGTCCATACATTTTGGGTGGCAATTTTATTATTGACGACTCATACAACGCAAAGCAAAATCACAATCGAGGTTTTCCTACTTGAATTAGCAAAATGCTTTCGTGATCCCATTTACTGTTTTAGAGGTAAAGGGATTGGTACAACTCTTAATCTTACTATTTAATTACATATATTAAATTTTTACCATTGATCATTGCTAAATCTATACCATTAATACATAAATGAATGATAAAATTGAAAGCTAGATCAATCCCGTAAAAAACTCAAACAAATCATAGAACTTTCCTTCTTTCTATCACTCAATGTGAAGTCAATGTGAAGTTAAGTCTAGCTATGATGAATGGAGTACTTGTTTATAGCCTCTTTTATTCAAAACCGTTCTAACTTCCTCACCACTGTCAAGTCCTTAGAGTTTGAATAGAAGAAACTCCCCATGTCCTTGTTGAATAAAAGATAATCAATATGGACCTCACTACTCTCACCTGGATCCTCATTACTAGTCCTTTTCCCAACTTTAAGAAGCTCTTCCCTAATATCCTCAAACATCGCGTTCACACAGTGCCCCTATCCCTGTTGAAATCAATTACTACATTAAACTTAGGTAAAATGAATAAGAAACCTAAAACAAACCGAGACAAGAGCCGAAGTCACCCAGAGACAATATTCTTTAGTCTTTAAGACTCTTGAAGCATAAGATTCTGAAAATAAATGTCCCAAAAATTACCATTATAGAGAACGGTCTGCTTACAAGGTCGACTATGCACCTGGCATAAGTTCCATGCCTACGAATGGCACGAGCATACGGCAAGAAGCTAATTTATAACATTTTGCAGCTTGCACCTGCCCACCCGGGCTCGGCATTGCTTGTCGCCCAGACTTACTAACTCACCATGTTCACATGTACTTATTTTTAAAGGAACTCTTACTGTTGTAATTTCTCAGCACAGGAAAAAGAACAGACACCGCAAGTTCGATTAACATGTTTCAAAATGATTTTTCTACCCAGATGCTACAAATGGGATCGTAAGGTGACATACAGATTTGAATACAGGATTGCAAATGCTGATGTACATCCAAAAATGTGTATAAGTCACTGGTAGTTTTTGGTTGTTTTATACATACACATGGTAGCACTCAAATTTTTAAGATGGGGAATTCAGCAATCACTTCCCATTCTTCCCTTGGAAACATTTGTGAGAAGGCAGTGTCCCACAATATCAGACAAATCAGCAGGGTAGATCAAAAGATATAACCAACAGAATCTCCTGTTCAACTCAACATCATACGTACCATGGAGTGATAAGATTGATCATCCCCAAAAAAGGACCTGTTACAGGGATAGCTCATCAGCCAAGTAAAACGTCCAATCAGTGCTCAACTCAAAGCACAAAAAATCCAAGTGAATAATATGCGAAGGAACTGATGATAGGAATCTCAAAGTAACCAAAGCACATGAAAACAACTAGTAAAGACCTGCATGTTCAACTAAATTGATGAAGCATCATTAATATTATGAAAATGGGCTTGCTACCCCTAAGGCATCAGATTCGCACACAAAAGTGATTGACAATTTGGCACCATTCATATGGCAGAACATTCACATCCCACGTATACGAGAATGGAAAAGAACCCATATATAGCAACTGAATCATTCAAGAAGAAAAAGCAAGTCTCACAAACAAAAATAAGGTAACAAGAGAATGCAGTATTATCAATTTTGTAGACCAGAGAGAAAATGTCTTTATATTGAGAGTAAAACCAAATTAGGCATGCATCATAAGTGATTTCAGGCATGAAATCATCAAGAACATGCTTACTCTCGCTTAGGCAAACAAAGAAATTCATCACAAACCAATTCTTTTTCCCCTAAGATAGATTACAAATTTACTATTTTTATTTTGGAAAGTAAATTACACACTATTTTGTGACATGTAATGTAATGGAAATAGCTTTTATTGAAAGTTAAAGGCAACATAGAGCAAGTATATAGAAGTTATGTCACTCATGAACAAACATCTCTCTTTTTCTTTTTCCCAGACATATCTCTTCACATAGAGAGCGTGCAAAGATCAGATATGAAAAATCCTAACATCAAGAAAACCAAGGAAGATTCTCTGCTAAAAAAAGACCCAACGATAGCTGAATATCACCTGAATATAATGGCTATTTTAGCATTCCCACTCATGTAAAAACAAATAGAAGCACCTAAATGTAATGTTAACAGCAGTAGTAATAGTCATAACTGGTGAATTACCCAAAAAAATAATCATCACTGAATAAATTGGAGTGAGGAGAACAGACGGCCATATGGAGTGGCAGCACCAGAAGTCAGTACAAATAATTGGCTGAATTGAGGTTAAATATACAGTTAGCGCTAAGGCCAGGGCCATCCTCTATTTATGTTCAAACTAAAGGCCATATAGAGTGAAGATAAAATGTTGTTATTCATATACCATCAACTCTCAGTGGAAGGTTCAATATGGAAACTCCTAA
Source organism: Laguncularia racemosa (assembly GCA_037954665.1). NCBI lineage: Eukaryota > Viridiplantae > Streptophyta > Magnoliopsida > Myrtales > Combretaceae > Laguncularia > Laguncularia racemosa. Next base: position 2,898,254 of record JBBMOL010000091.1, on the reverse strand, counting down.
TGATGAAGGAAAGCAAAAAACACATGCTTCTAAATTAAAAGGATATCTAATATATTCTAGATATCACCTAACAATGTACCAGCTATTCTAACAGATTTAGAAGAATAGGGTACAAGGTGACTCAGTCTTTGATGTATCTCTTAGGCTCTACCATCAATGCAATAATGATATGATGTAACTGAATTAAAAATCGAAAAGCTAGATTTTACCAAAAGCAGCTGAATTTTGATACCATATTGGATACAAACATAATGGGTGCATTCCTACTTTGCCTACAAGTATATATGCTTTTGCAGAGCTAAAGGACCTGGAAATGGTTCGTAGGCCTGGAACAACTCTGGCCCCTCATAACTAATTTGGTGCAGTGGAAGTTGGTGATGAAGTTCCTTACCCAAAAAAGCTGGTAATAAAGTTTCAGTATCTCTATGGTTTGTTTCTTGGTTGCTGAATGATCCTCCTTTGATAAAGTTGGCTATAAAATGATCTACGAAATGGGATTATCTAGGAATGATGGCGAGGTTCAATCACTGAAAGGAAGAGTGGGTAGCTGAATGGAGAGGTGTAGAACCATACACAGCCAGGACTCCTTGGGATTACAAACTGCTCTAAAGGAGATGATATGTTAATCTAGCACCCTCTTAATGAGAGTTCACTGATAAAACAGCTTCAGAACACTTGGCAGAATGAAAACCCAAAGCACATTGGGCAAACAAAGTTCAGTTGCTTAAAGCCTCCATATGCCCTCTTTTGTCCACCCACCACATGCTAACCAGAGGTCAAATGAAAACCTGGATAGAATAAAATTATTACAACCCACCCTTGTCACTGGTCTGCAAAAAACAGCCTACATGTACAGTAATGAACGTAGAAAATATAAGGTGAGATTTTGGTTGTAAGCCTATAATGATTTTACGGGAGCAAGTTTTTGAGAACCAAAATAAAGGTAAGTACTTATTTGAACAGTTTTCAACCTTTTTTATATTGATGGAAATAGATGACCAAAGATTCAAGAGTTTCTTTTATTGAAAAGCCGATACCAAGCATTTTTTATTTTTAAAAGAAAAATTGTGCAGACTTCTAGAAGCCAAGAGGGCACATACAAAAGCGTTGAATGTCCACCACCAGCAATTAACTCAGGGATTTTGAGCAAACTCTCTTGCATAATAAGTCAATTTTTTACCTGAAGGTTTGCAATGGATTCAGGACCTGATATTACTCCAAGTCAGAAGCCTCTTCTGATTCAGACAAGGGCAAAAGCAAGCAGCTCCCAAGTAAATGACCATTAAGGCAGACATAGTATTCAACACAGTCCTCATAAGATCCTAGCCGGCAGCTGGCACTTTGAGGTATCATTTCTGCTTGCCTCATGCTCCATAGCTTTGCTTTACAATAAGGACATAACTCAGTTGGGTGAAACCCAGGTCCCCTCCTTATTAGCAATCTTTTTACCTTTGAAATTGAAAAGGATTTGAATATTCCTCGAAAAAAACCCACATCACCATCATCTCCTTGGTCAAGATGCTCACAAGGATCAGATACATATAAAACATCTGTTCTGCATTGTGGCAAAAGAAAGCTTTTTCCTGATGTCCTAGAGAAGCGGGTCTTCTGCACAAAGTGACCAGGAATCGCATTGCTACTGAATAGGCCACCTTTACTGCATCCTGAGCAGTATATTAGAAGCTTTCCAAGTGCTCTCCAGTTTCCATCAACACCATGGCTTCCACCAGATCCAAGATCATCCATCATTTTTGGAGCTCTAACATAGCAAAACTGCTTCCAGAGAACTCGCTTAGCAACATCATCAAACCATTTACATACACAAGAAAAGGTGGCAATCAATTTAGGATTCCAGTTCAGGTGTTGGAAGACCAGATAGATTACATCCTCATTTAAATGGCCCTTAGTGCACTGACAGCTTGATGAGTGTATGCACCTATACTGCTTGCTCAGAATCCCTGTCATCTAATAAGCCATATAAAGATTGCAATAAAAAGTATGTCAAGATTGCCAAAGAATATTCAATTTCGACCCACTATCTTTTCTTGCTAATTACTTCAACCTACTATCTTGTTATTGAACCAATCCAATCATGAGATTTTTTTTGGCTAATGAATGTAATTTTACTGATCACACAACCCCAAAAAAAAGGGATGAATCAGTTAGAACATTAGTGCAATGCATTAAATTATTTCAAGAAATATGTATTGAGAGTACATTTCAACATTTGGGTACTGAAAATCCATAGCAACCAACAGGTGAGCTGGCCCGCAAGAGAGGTACAAACCCCTCTCTACCTTCCAACCACAGATAGAATATCTACCATTATCAATTAATAATAATGAGGACAAATTTACATATAAAGACAACTCAAAGTACACCAAATCAATCACATTAACATAAGAGAACTTGAGCACTATTATCAGCTTTCTAGGTTCCCAAACAAAACTGCGCAAACACACTTAAAGGAAAACAAACTCAGATCATCACTTACAAATTGTTACAAAGAAATGACATTGAAGCTGGAGAAAACGTTCTTCTTGACAGTAACCAAAGAAAGGATGGTGCTATTTCCACACCTATTTATGGATCTTCCACACCGTTTCTTAGAAAGATTGGAAGAGCCAGATGGAGTGAAAATACCACCATCATAAAGTGAACAGATGACAAATGTATCCACCCTACCAATCCATGATCTGAAAGATACTTGACTAAATACAACAAGATCCCCCAAACCAATGAATTCATGCTCTGCCTAAATTCCAAGTTCCTACAGCACCATACAAGCAAAAGCTTCTTCATGATCTTTTACGCACTGAGCTGTTTTCTGCGTTTATGCATGTGGGGAGTTACTTGCAATCAGCATTAAGCTGTTTATTTTAATCGTCTCTCTCACATTGAAAATAATTTCATCGCAACAAAGGGGAAATGGAGATATCTTACTTTCTTCCCTCTCGGCAGTTGCAAAAGACCAGATTCGTTTCATAAACACACCAACTTACACATGCAGTCATGCCACAAAAATCATTCCCACCATTCAATTATTTGTTCCCCAACTTCTCACATTTTGATCAAACACTTCAATTTCCACGTAACTTTTCAATTCCCCGAAATCCCCAAATCATTTAAAGACCCTAACCACAAAAATCTCGGCATACTAAAACAAAATCAACAAAAAGCCCTCTCAATTGTTACAAACAATCAACGAAACAAAAACCCTAATTCACAACATAATTGATATATTTAGACTAAAAGAGTGAATAGAGAAGGTGAAATCGAACTAGATCGCAATTGGAAACAAACGATGAACTTAACTTTCTTACCTTAGCATGCACAATCTTCGCGAATTGTCCGAAGAACACGATGAATGCGGTACTGCATTTGACAGCTTAAGCAAAAGAAAGGGTCAAGCTTTTGCCGTATTGTTTTTATGAACTTGTATTGTACAAGCAAAAAAGGGAAAAAGAAGAAATCAAGGAAATGACAGAAAGAAACTTGGACTTACAATAGAGCTGGTAAGTCAGTGAAGCATCTCCGTAAGGGCAAAATGGGAAAAACTGTTAATAAACGGAAGAGGGAAGAGACAGACAGCTTTTCGTAGAGACGAGACCGTGGGTGAAACTAAACCTCTGTTTTCGTATGGAAAGCAAGTTGCCACTCCATTCCACGCGTAGCCGATCATTTCTTTCTTTCTTTTTTTTTTAATTATACATTACATAATCTAATCTATCAAGGATAATCCATTCAAATGAGAAGGAGTTCATTCCAAAAGCATTATATGCTGGACTAGGTATGCGGAGATAGATTTAGAATTGAATAGCAATTTTAATCTTTTTGCTATATTCGAATGTATTTTTAAAAAGTAGAATTAAGATTTTAATTTCAAAAAAGTGGAATGAAAAAATATTTTTAGAAGGTGAAATCATATTTTAATTTAAAAAAAGATGGAATTATAATTACATTTTTTTTGTTAATTATCATTAATTTAAATTATTTATTTAACTTTTAATTTAACTATAACATATGATAATTAAAGATATTTTTAATAAATATTATTTATACACATTTTATTTCATTAATGTTTTCAAACATAATAATAAATTTATTATTTTTTATTTTTATTTTATTTCAATTCATTCTAATCTATTCAAATTCATTTTAATCCATTCAATTTCTACATAAATAATATTAATGTATAGCTAAATATTTTCAGTTTTTTTATACTCTTTTTCATTTCTACTTACCACATATGCATTTTTAAAAATAGAAAATAATTAAATGATTAAATCGTTTATAATATAGTTTGAAAACATATATATATATATTCTTTATGTAATAGTTTTCGTTAACTGAAAAATAGTAAAAATCACCTTAAAAATTTACTTTCCATCATCCCCTTCCCATCCAAACACAGTGTTAATATTATTATTATGAACGAGAATTAGAAAGGGACAACAATACGTGTGTATTTTGGCTTTGGCATGTAACGTGTTGATTGTTGACAATGCTGTTTAATAATGTTGAGGGCGATTGTACTGCACGCCTGGCCTTATGAAAATACGAAAAGCCAAGTAATACATCCACGTGGCAAGCGTACGGTGGTTCCTTCTTTGTGCCTATTGGTTGGCAGTGGCAGCTGGCTATTGTAGTTATTTACATCACCCTCTTAGCAAGTGTTTATGGTGGTGGGAGAGGAAAAAAAGATTGGTGAGTGCAAATATGTCATATGTTTCGATAATAAATTAAAAAATTAAATTTTATTTTTATGTTTTAAATTTTATAAATATTTAGAACTTTTTTCGAACTTCGGGTTGAGGGAAGTGGGGTTAGTGTTGTCATAGGTCTATGGTTAATGGTTGAAAGAAAAATGTCCTTATAGGCCCAATTCATGGGTCTCTATCAGCCACAATGAGCTCCTCCACTTGGTCATAATAAGTCGTTGTCAAAGCTCTCAACTAAAGACTCTGTCCTACGGCTTGTCCCACCTCCCATCGACAAAAAAGTAGCTTCCATCCCTGCCCCATTGCTCCTGTTGGAGAATTTTCAGAAAGTGGGAAAATAAAAGCATACCTAGAGATATATAAACCTATCCCTATATAGTTTTACAGCTTATAGTTTGCTAAAAATTGACCAACTTTTATTGAATATAACTAAATAATATAAGAATAAGAGTAGTAATTACTTGTTCTCAATTACTATATATATTAGAACTTATAGAACATTTAAAAAGTTTTTTTATGAAAAATTTCTTAAGAGAGAGAGAGAGCAATGATATATGTAAAAATTTAGTTAAATTTATACATAAAAACAAAAATATATACCTTATTACTTTCTAAGTATTAGATATAATGACAATTTTAATAAATTATGATCCTTGAGCACTTATGTTTTAATCATTATATTAAGTTTAAGTCAACTATTGACCAATTTGAAGTGCAAATATGAATGGTCACAAAGTAAATGCTTTGAGTGACACATTAGTTTGAACAATAGGTGTAACCTTTCGAGCAAATACAAACTAATAAATCTATAAAATTTTATGCTTCATTTCAATTACACACTATATGATTCAAACTAAATATTTATAAGAATCACTTATTTCCTCTCAACGAGACTAATATCACCCAAACATGATCTGAACAATCTCATCCCTATCAAACTCCCATCCTATCAACTTAACTACATTAGGATTTTGACAAATGAGATTTAAATGAAGTCCTACTTTCATAGGATATGAGAAAGAGGCCACATGCTTTGATTAGCTCAACACTTAGTTAAAATTTAATTTTTCAACTCTCGGCATTTTCAAATTATTATAAACACCTTATTTATAATTGATTTTACATAATTGAAAATCTATATAACATTTTCCCACTAACTTACTAATTATATAGAAATTCCTTCCAAATTGCAAACATGCATAAAATCAATATCCATGGATTTGAACACTTCATTAATGTAAGTTCCTCAAAATTACAATGTGGCGTTAAGTGATATGTTGCTTAAATCTACACATTTTCACTTACAACTAGAAAAACCACACACATTTTTATTATCTAACAAATTAAGTGAATTTACTGATAACACTTTCCAGATATATTGTTAATCTTGGCTTCATGAGTACTTATAAGACATAACTTATAAACATTTATTAGAAGCAATACCACTTTAATATTCATATAGATGGAATTCATTTGGAACCAATGCAAATTTACAACATACAATTGATATATCTCATCTTCAGGTTTGATAAATAATAAATTCACAATTGATGATATAACTTTTTGTTACCCCTTGAACTTTTAAACTATCAATATATTAAAATGAAATAGGGTTGCCATCATAATCAACTAGGATTTGGACCCATTTTAGCAAAAAGTCTCCTTAACTAGATCTCTTAGCAATGCTTTTTGTCAAAGGATTTGCTAATTTACTTTTGGTCTTATGGTTAGAACCTCATCTTCAATTAATTCTCTAACATACTCATATCTTAGCTAAATATATCTAGACTTTCCATTATATATTTTATCATAGGTATGTGATATGGTAGTTTCATTATCATAAAAGATCGAAATAGCTAACACTGGTTTTGGCCACAACTCTATTTCCATTTATAATTCCTTGGTCATTTTGGCTTTTTCTTAGCTAATGCTAAGGTTGTAAATTCAGCCTCCACCATTGGATGTGCAATGTAAGTTTATTTATTCTAACTCCAACTTATTGCTCTATTGTTTAATGTACAAAATCCATCCTATTGTGAAAATATGATCACCTACACTAGTGATCTAAGGTGATCTAACTTTCACTTGTAAGTCTTTGCAATCAATTGGGAAAATCACTATAGTGTAGATCAAGTTTTCTTACTTTCTCTAAATACCTAGAACTTTAGCCATTACATTTTCTAGTGTTCTACACCAAGCTTACTCAAGTATCTTGACAACTTGCATGCAACAATGCAATATTAAATTTAGTACAATGAGAAAAATACACTAAACTACCTATTGCATTAACATATCCAATCATGTTATTGCTCTACATTAATTTGATCAATTTCACATGTAGATCATATGGAGTACCACACTCCATTTAAATCCTAGATTTTTTAAATTATCTAAAGTCTTCTTGGTATAATGAGATTGACTCAACGCTATTCTTCCATCATTTTTTTTTTAACTTTGTAAACATTTCATCTTTTCCCATTTTCAATTTTATTTTGAGTAAATTATGTGCATCACCCTAAAAAAAATTGAAAATTGTATGAACCCATATTTTTTTCAAAAGTTAGCACTTATATCCCTAAAAGGTTGACATGATTGCTTATGTAAAAATTCTAATTTATATGGATATATGTAAACATTGATATAGCATTTTATTAAGTATAGTGAATTAATTAATGTAAAAAAAGAGTAGAAAAATGCAAAAAAAGGGAAATAACCATCAAAGGTTATTCCCGACCATCCAAGGGTAGAGATGGTTGGTGACCACCTATCTTTTAAATTTAACTTATAAACATCAAACAACAACCAATCAACAATTCAATGACTTTTTAGATTGAAAACTAAGGGAAATATTATTTTGGTTTCTCAACAATATGTAATAGGTGAAAGTACACAATTTAATGAATTTGAATAAAACCTAAATGGACAAATAAAAAACAATGGCGATCCAAAACTAGAAACGCTAAGATAGAGACTAATTGGAATTCAAGATTAAGATGATCACCTTTTTATTTTTCCATTTTTTTTCCGTGGCAACTCAAAAGGTGATTCTTTTTATAAAAGATTTGTGAGTAAATCTGTAATACATAGTTAAATAAAAAATAGATATAGGCATATAAATATAGAAATATATATTCTATTACTACAAAACAATAAAATAAAATAAAATATAATAAGAGGTCAATTTAGTAAATAATTATATTAGTTAGGGGCAAAATCGTATCTTATTGGCTATGGTGTAAAAGCTATTCTAACCTAAGGTTTCTCCTTTTTGCTTATTTTTACAACTTCTAAGCAGCTTAGAGAAACAGAAATAGAGAGAACCCCCTATAAAAAAACTTTAGGCGATCTAAAAGGGAATCTAGTGGCAAATTTAACAGGTAAGAATCATAGTTAGCAAAAAGGAATATATTCTAACAATTAAGGTAAAATCACAAAAATAATTTGGTTGTTCATAGAGATCGGATCGAAAGTTGAGTTAAAACAAACAAAGGATAAACCAAATTCGACATTCCAAGTGTAATTTGAATCAAGTAAGTATTTTAGAACCCAAGATTATGCTAGATTTGATTAATATAGTGATTTATTAGGTTTAAAATCATAGTAATTAAGATTAGAAATGAAATTTGAGAGAAAAATTAGGATTCATGATGAACAGGAGGGTACATGGTCAATACATGACCGTGTACCAAGGCGTGTTGAACTCGGAAAATTCTATAATAAGTTACACGACCTTAAACACGATTGTATACGTAAACATGTTGAAGTTTGAATGTACACGACCACAAGCACGATTGTATACCTAGGCGTGTTGGAAAGTGAACATACACAGTTACAAGCACGATCGTGTACTTGAGCATATTGGATAAAAAATATTACAGAAGGGTACATGGCCATTAGCATGACTGTGCTTTAAGCCATGCTTCCCTACACGGTTACTTTCTTGTCCGTGTTACATAATAATATATCCAATTTAACTCTACTTTATTTTATTCTCATTTCAAAACACAAATTAAACACAAAGATACTTTTAGGAAGGAAATTAAACGACTTGAATAAAATAGAAAATTTAGTGAACTTAGATTACTTGTAGAATTAAGCTACGTATAGTTCCTTGTAATTGAACAAGACTACCTACTTCGATTAGAGACGTGCAAGATCATTGCAAAGATGTTTGTTCAGTATGTGTTTACCTTGTTTTACTAGTTGTATTTGTTAGGTAGTTGTTTAATAATTGTAGGTGATTAATAATTTTAATGTTTAATGAACTTAATTGAATGTTGGAAGTTAATATGTATGTTGCCTGTGTTTGGCTCGACCTAGGGGCCTGCAATTGCAGATCCTTAGGGGACACCTCGATAATCGATATGCTGTGTTATTTGTAATGGAGTTGTGTATCGAAATGATCTGAGATAAATTAGGGTTAGATGGAGCCCGTAGTGACAGTTCTCACTTAGACAAACTTTTGTGTGTACCGAGGTTATGAGTACTCCTATGTTGTATAATTAATTTTTTATATTGGTGTGTAAGTTGATGTATGAAGATGTTGTGAATAAATGTTGCATATATGCATGTGTTATTAATGTAGTGTGTCATGCACATGTGAGTGTGGTACTCACGTACTAAGCTTAGGTTCACTCTCCTCTCTATATATTTTTTTAATTACAGGTGAGAATGATGAGCAAATAGGATATGATGAGAATGAGAACCTGGTAGGACATTATGTGGATGGAAATGGGGGAGAGTACTATTACTATGTGGATGAGGAGTGACAGAAATTGAAAGACTTGTGATTATGACTTTTAGTTATCAAATTGGGATTATGAAGATATTAGTAGACTTTTATTTACTTTAAAGTTTATATATGTACAGAGGTTATACTGAGGTTATACTGGATGTTAAAGAAAGATTTTTGTATTGTTTTAATATTATAGATTAGAATGACTCATCTAAGATTTTCATAAATGAATTTGAAAATTTGAACAAGTTGGAAGTTGTTTAGGGTTTTAGAGTCTTAGTGTGTCACTTAGGAATCGTGACACATGACGGATTGTGATGCTCTAAGTTTTGAAGCGTTACAAAATTTATTATAATATATAATCTTCAAAATTTTTATCAATTATACCTCTTCATATTTAATACTTTTTTATAATATCTATCCACTGTATATGATTTTCAATTTTTAATGCTTACACTTTTTTATTGCTCATATATAATTCTTCACAAGAGACATGTCATTTGTGTAATGAATGGTAAGAGTTACAAAGCTTATAGATACATGTGCAAAATTAAATGTAACATTATATTAAGATCTAGAATACAATACAATTGTTGAATCAAACTATATACATGATTAATGATTTTAAAAAAGAAAAAAAAAGTGTAAACAATAAGAAAAATGCATTAGAAAAGAAGAAGAAGAAGAAGAAATAATCAACTACTATAATATTGTATAATCATATTATAATCTTTAATATTAGGTTTATTATAAGTTGCTTATTATATTGTTACTGGAAAATGTACTTGCACGCTCGTATGAGTAATTGAAATATGTTTTTCATCTTCATGAAAATCTTTTGGCTGGAAAGTAAAATTAGTAGCTGTCACTTTGAATCCCATCATTATATATATAGTCATTATCTCATAACATAAGTCTTCCAACATAATCAAGGAATAAATCGTCCAACCTAAAGTATATTCTTTCTCAAAATCTGTAGGTTGTAAAGATGGCAAGATGTAAATAAATGAAAAACTAATGCAAAAAGTTTAGAATTTATATATAAAGGATTTTACCTAGTTATATTAAATGATTATCATCAAGTAGTATAGGGTATAGGGTTGAATAATGAGTTAGACTATACTCACATTTGGAAGCGCTTGCAAACTTAACTGGACCTTCAGTTGCTAGAATTTTAGTTGAATTCAAGCATGTGTGGATTGGCAATGAGAAACATGGCAAATAATTTTTGAAGGTGTCTCTAATAATACTACATAGAAGGTGTATTTGCAATTTACCCCGATAATAATTTCAATCTTGTTTACAAGGTCTACGCTGAAACATCTTATACGGGATGTAGTTGAAATAACAATTTCAATCTTTTTTGGAATGTCTCTACAAAAACATTTGACAACAATAATGTATTCCTTCCTTGTTTTCCCCAAATATTAAAAAGAAGCTTATCCTTCGGGTGTAATCAGTCTTACCAAGAACATGTTCCGCACTTTACAGAAGGTAATGAAATAGAAGTTGATTAAGTTGGGTGAATGAATGCTTGGTGGCTGGTTGAAAGAAAAGATGAAGGAACCCAAGGGTTGAGTTAGATTACTCCAAGATAAGATTCTCCGAAGATCCACAAAAGTAAGTTCCTAAAAAGAACACCAAAACCCTCCTGGGTTATCATGAATTACTTGTTTTGGAAGATTAGAGGGACCGGTAATTCACAATCTCTTTAAAACTCTCGTAGATGCATCAAGTGGATTTTTAAGTCTTAGAATCATTTATGCAAGCTAAAAATATTGAGAGAATCTATTAACATTTGAAGTTTGTTCATTGCTATTCAAACTTAAATTACAACATCTGATTATTTTGGAGGAATTATGTTCAAATGCACTCAATTGATAACGACGAACAGAATTCCCTTTCTTCTTTTTTTTTCAAGAAAATCAATTTCAATTCCTTGTCCTCAATTTACTGGCCAAATTTTCAAGAGAATATCGTGAAAGCTTATGGAATTAGATGTTAGAGTTTTCTGTCAGTCATGATAACTCTTGTTTGATAATGGGACATTTAATTTCATTTCTTCATCTAATAAAAGATGTAGGGAATCAGTTTTCATGCACTTGTAAAGTAGAAAGGACTTGAAACTCAAATTAATATAACCAAAGCTGTAGATGAAAGATTCCTAGTGAAAGATGGCGGATTTGGGAGGCACATACTATGCAGACCTAGGCTAGCTCTGGCAAAGGACTTAATGATTTGCCCTAGTTGGATAAGTTCTACTGTCTTTGCTGATCAGAATATGTTGCTAATTGCTATTATCCACTCCTTCGGAAGAGAAGATCTTTTATGTTCTTTCATTTATTGGCTTGAATTCAGTAGCTCAACTGATGGCTTTAATAGTGCTTTTCTGCCAAGCCTTTTTGACAAGTTATTCAACAATATTTGGTAGAAGCAGTCCTGAAATTTCATTTTAATGAGACTAATTTGTGTATAGAGACAATAGATCGAATTATTGATGATTGATACAAGTAAAGAAGTCAGTCAATATGAGATGATTTGACGCTTGACACCTCATTGATTGTTTTTTCTTTTTGTGCCCAACTAAAATAAGAAAACAAATGGGAATCATGTATATTAATTTCCACATATTTGTTGCATTAAAATTTCTAGAAACACATTTGGCATGTGCATTTGTATATATGTGTACATCACCTTACTTATGGGACTTATAGCTCACTCATTTGAGACTTCGTCTTCAAGTACAAAATTTCAAGAAAAAACCGATGAATGCTTTCGTTTGGATTGGAGAAGGTTGCAATGATTATGCATTCCCTCTTGAGCTTCATTTTAGTGGAACTATTTTCAGGAGAATCATTGGAATATGTTTATTTTGAGTTTGGAAGATTAATTTCATTTTTTTTTAAGTAATATGAAGTATTTTGAGAATTTATCAAATGTAGTAGTTGAATTAGTTGACAGAACTCTTAGAATCTTGCATATTCTTACTGGATTATAAGAATTAATGATGCAGCAAAATCGCCATGATTGACGGTCTCGGAGAGGGAGGGATACAAAGGTGTTTTCTTGAGTGTTTCAGGTAGATAGATGATTGTTCTTTGTGAGCATGTTTATGATGTCCCATTATCATAAGTAAAAAAGCAGAATGACGTGCATTGTGATTTATAAGTAGCCATGGAAAACTGTATTGCTAACTTTATAAGTTAAACCGTATTGCTTATCGTATATTGCACTTTCAAATGGACATCCATTGAGAAGGAGAATAACTTCGCAGCCTAAATGTACGCCCGCATCCTATGGCAAGTGTATTCAGATTCTGTCACCGTTTCCGGCCTGAAACTGTCTTCTTCACAGCTCCAACAGAAACTAAAAACTGATCAAGTGACGATAACGTCTTCATGTCGTCCGGAGGAAAGTAACTGGCAGCCTTCCCCAGAAGAGAAGTGAAAATAAGAGAGAGTGATGGCCGACTCACATACCGATCCTCCAACAGATCATCAAGAAAGGCAAAAGCTGCTAGGAAATCTGACCGGCTAGCATTAATTGGTGCAGCGAAATGAGCTGGAATTATTCTCTTGAATCTCCAATCTCGTGTAATGCTATCAATCCAATCCCTAACCTAAAATAGTGCAAAACAATAAGAAATAACATATGACACGGAATCTATATCTTTTGTTGCATTGATCAACAGGCAGTATAAAAGTTGTACATTCATTTTGTCTTACCTTTTCAGGAACTTTGCTAAATACCAATGTCTTGACAATTGGAGAGACTATAAGCTTCTGTGACATTTGAGAGAAGCTAGCCTTTGGTTCAAGCAGATTTGATGGACCAAGAAACAAAATTTGAAGAACCATTCTTTCCCAACCTGGGAGATTATTAATTTACTCAATGTACCAACAGATTTCTTAGTGGACTAAAAAGGACATACCTTAAAACATAGATAGGTATACCTTTTTGCCGACTGATTGGATTATCAATGACAGGATCCTCGGGCACTTCTTTTCCTTTGCTAAGGATTTTCACCGCCAGACCATTTTTTGCAGATGCCAGCAAAGATTCTTTGCTGATACATTCTGGTGGCTTTCTTGGAACAAAAATCACAGCATCAGTTACAAGCAATGTTCTTGTGCGCTTGTGGTAAAATGCCACCTCCACATATGGGCCGATTCCTGAAATTTTGGGGGAGGAAAATAATTTATCACCATGTTTGATTTCATTAAGTGAAAGTTATTTGAGCAGCTGCAGTTCATACTACCTACTTCTGGTGAACTTAAAATTTTTTGCTCAATTTCATCAGCCCAAGGGGTTGAAAAATCCTCATCTTTCAACTTTTTAGCTCGAAATATACCAAAAAACTCAAGAGGCAAATTCAATGGCCAACTCCATTGCCTTGGTGCAACCCATATCTGGGCTCGAGGGAATTTTCTAGAAAATGGACCAACAAATATTTTGTGCTCATACGCAAATGTCGGAAGAACAATATACTCCACAGGAGCCCCTAGTTCCTTCACAAGCTGTCAAATTAAAAAGACAAGGTCAACCATGACAGAGCCACCACAAGGTCACGAATTTAAAAAAGCCAATATAGCAACAAAAATACCTAAGCTTTACTCCTACTAGGTGGAATTGGCTATAAGGATCTTGTTTCAAGTTTCAACAACAACAATTAAGTCTTAGGTCAAAAGGCCAAAAATCTTAAAAATAATATGTGCTTAAAAAAGAAAAGAAATATGGACCACCTAATACACAGGGTAAATTGCAAATGCAGCCTTTTAGGTCTGCTCCATGGGCGATCTAGCCTCCTATATTTGAAACTAATCACATAGACCCCTTACTCTATAAAAAGTGTACATGTCTAATTTTAGACCTTATTTCACAATTTTGCCACTGAAAATAATTAAAAATACAAAAAACACCTACATTATTTTTTAAGGGAAAATTGGTCAAGTAGAGAACCAAAAAGCTCTTTTGTAAAAATTTGAGGTCTAAATACTCAATTTCGAAGATAATGGGCTAAGTGCAAATAGAGATTTGAAGTCTTGAGCGAAAACTTGAATCACAAAAAGCATTCAGACAGACACTTGACGTAAATGAGTTGTTTTCATGTTATTTAGCTCTTTCTCTTGTATCTGACACGATATAGCAATGAAAATTGTGGGTAGGGTCAGCTTGGAATCCTTTTCTTGGGATAATTGCAATTTTACTCAAAAATAATATTTAGGTGCATGCACCCAAAACTCCTAAAAAATGCTTTTGCCTCCTCGAATTTCTAAAAATGTGCATTTATGACCTTAAACTGTAGTTAAAGTCCCTATGTATCAACAAAAGTTCCCAAATAAGCAATTTGGGAGCCTTAATGGTGGATGGGAAGTAAATGCACTTTTTCGAAAGTTTTGGAGAGGTAAAACCATGTTTTTGAAGTTTAGGTGAACTCTTCAATGAAATTGCAATTTGCACTTTTATCTTTTGATATATGTATAGAGAGAGAGAGAACCTCAAAGAGGTCATCAAATGTTTATAACAAACGGATTGAATGGATACATAAAGAACAATGAGAGCATAAAGACTAAGCTTCAAAATTGAATTTCGAATGATCACCTGTATACACTCCTCGGTTGGGGCAATAGGTGCATGGACCCATAATCCTCCAGATTTGAGTTTGATTACTGTCATTCTAATATTTGTTGAGACACTGCTGAAGCCTAAAGCTTGCTCTTGTTCAAATAACCAAATGCAGCCTTTCACTGCCTGTCATAGAATAAAAACGATGCTATTAATTGGAAGTAAACAAAGAAACTTTTGGGAGCAATGCAATTGAGGATAGCTCTCAGTTGATCAGCATCTTCTGATCAGGTGTAATTTTGGGGAAAAGCAACAGGAGTGTTCGTTCCTGGGCCTAATCAACTCGTGTAGTTCCAGATGATCACTTAGGAAGAAATGGCTAATATCTTTTATTTTTCATAAATTCAAATATCGATCCATTCCATGCTAGTTTTCACCAAAATATACAATTTAATCTATGCTCCCTAGTTAAAGGCACTCTACCGAAATGGATATCAGTTGAGACACCTTCTATGATATGATTTTGCTGAACTACATGAAACTAGGAAATCTCGACTTCAGTATCCATTCCCTGCTCATCACATGAATAATCTATGGTTGCCACCCCAATAGATTCATAGCATACTAGGTAGGCAGACAAGACAGGAATATATCCCAAGTTGAAACAAACATATGCTATATGCTTTTTTCTTAATTATAAAGCATAACATTCAATAAATCATTAACTTGTTAGCATTTAATTACTTCTAAACATTCGAGCAATAATAATACAATTGCATATTTGTGAAAGCACTGACCTTCCAAACCCATGTACTTAAAAGAACATTCAATTGATTCCATTCAATTAACCGATGATAGAATATGACAAAAAAACATATGCAAATTGCAATTTATATAAATTTACTTAAAATCAAACTTTCATAGATGAACATTGAAGAGAATAATAAAAAAACACAACCTCTGTTCTGATGGTACGTCTGTTGAGGAAAGGTCCAAGAGGGAAAGGAAACCCAGTGAAGTTGAGGTAAAATCTCCCTGAAGGCTTACTCTCAACACTTGTGGCAGCAGCTGAAGCAACCACTGAACTTCCAACATCCTTATTCTTCCTTCTCGGTTGTACGTGCAAAAGATGATGTTTCAACGACCCACCAAAAAAACTTGAATTTTGGTCCTTGATGTAACTTGGGTTCTGTAAAAGACTTGATTTTGGGCACGGAACCGCAATTGATGCGGCCATTTTTATTTCTTTTTTACTGGCGGAGACTTGAAATGGGAACTGTTGGTTGGATTTCTATGTAAAGACTGTGCCCACGGTAATTTCAGGCTATGCTGGTGACACGTGGAGGATGTATATCCCGTTGTCCTACGTGGAGCTTGGAACTATATTATTGTGGTTGTGGATGGAAGGAAGGAAAAAAAATAAAAAAAATGTATGCAAAATATAAATGCTGAATCTGGAAACAGGAAGAACTTTCCAGAACAATGTCTCTACTCTGGTTTCTCTTCTTTTTCTGATCTGTGCTGATTATTTGATTGAATTTGAAGCTGCCCATGATTTAAATTTTCTTAATCTTGAAAACCCAATTGAGGATTGGAATGTCTTTTATTAGTTTGTAGTGATCTTGATTCTGTATTTGGAAAGTGCGGCAAATGGTTAATTGTAAGTTCTGGAGTAAAGGGGTGTCTTGATTTCCTTGTTGCTGAAGTAGTGAACTTTTTTTTTTTTTTGGGGGTTCGATTTTGGACTTATTTGGACCGTGGAGGTAAAAGTTGAGGCCAACCGATGGATTAGATATAGGTCCCAGAAGCTTTCCTGCTGCCAATAGTGTTGCTACCTTGAAGGAAAGCATCCTTGTGCTGAGTGGCCAAAAGGTATTTTATGTTCAAATTCAGTTGAAAACTTTTCTTGTTCTTGCTTTTTTCAATCTGAATCTTTGAGTAATTGGTTGCTTCATAGTTTTCTATTGGATCCAAACACTTGTTGATTCGGGTTTTGCTGGCAATGAAATAATTCATTTCTGTCTGTGCTTGGATTGCACAAGGGAGCATGCTGCGAGAAATTGATATTCTGATGTCATCGTTATCTGTCCTCTCACAATATTGTCATCTAAATGTGGCAAGCAGTTACATAAACCCGATAGGTAACTTTATGAGGCAAATAAACGTCTTTCCAGGGAAATCATGTTTGATTCCATTCTTCCTCCTATTTCCTTTTGCAACTTGCCGATAAATGATTATTACGCTTGTACATGAAAGAAAGGACTGATCATGTGATTGTTGACATTCATTTTTGCCTCTTTTTAATATAGATCGGTTCCTTAAATTTAAAAAATAAAATGAAAAATGGAAAAACCAAAACAAGTAAAAAAAAATTAATTAATTAAAATTCGACAATAGAGAGAAAAGACAAAAAAAAAAAGAGAAAAAAAACTCACAAAAAGTGACTTTGGATCAATTTTCTAAGCCTAAAGTTATGGGGTTTTGAAAATCAACTCAAGAGAAAGTTATTATATAAAATAAAAATGCAAAGAATAAAGCAGTAGCTAAGTTGGAAAGGCATTGCTTTTTTAAGTAGGAGGTTGTGAGTTTGTGTTTGGGCAAGTGATTTAAGCTTTTTATTTTTAGTTTTATTTTTTTGAATGGTGCTTTGCTGTATAAAGTTGGCCAGTTTCCTTTTTCTTCATCTTCAAGATCAAATAGTTTCAACTGATTTTTTTTTTTTAAATAAGATTAAATACTTAATAAAGTTTTATTTTTAAACAATAATTGAATAAAATAAAAAAAATCAATTAAATCAAAAAAGCAAAAAGATATACAAAAAATGAGTCTTTTAATGAAAGTTGGAAACAATCTTAAATACAAAATGAACAGTCAAATTTAGGTTTTTTTTTGTTCCTCTATAAATGATGTAACCCAAAAATCAAAATTTTTAGCCAAAAAAAAGAAAAATCACATCATCAAAAGAGACTTACTTTCATATTCTAGAACTACAACTTCAAACCCTAACATTTCTTTCTCTAGATTTGGTATCAATATCAACTAACTCAATTGAAATTGAAACTGAATATAGGATTAGGGACACCCAATAATTAAAAACACCAAACTATTTCCTTCTTTTAATCATTTTACACCAACTAATTTGGTTATTTTATGTAGGTTCTTGTTCTTGTTCTTGTAAGCTCAATAAGGTAAAGTTCACTTTTTGTTTTATTTTATTTTTACTTTTTTTAATCATTTATTTATTTATTTATCATTTTTGCTTTCATATGATTTTGAATAATTTGACATTGTTACCATCATATTGATTACTAGTTTTTTTATGTCATCTCTTGGTAAATATATGTATATGACCAATGGGTTCCTTGTGTTTTTTAAGAGATATGATTAATTTAAACATATATAAAATAAAATACAAAATCTCACGCAGTAATTTTATTCTTCTTAGCTATGAGATTCTTTCTTTTTTTTTTAACAAAAAAAATTATAATAAAATTGATTTTATTTACTTGTAAATCATTTTTCAAAAATTTTCCATTTAATTCTTTTAAAAAGAAAAGAAAAAAGAAAACAAGTGGGTTGTTTACAAATTTAGGATCAATTTAGGATCTTTTTCAAGTTTTTCTGAAATTAAACCCTCAAATTAAGGCTACTTATAGTTTATTTTTTCTAAAAAAATATAAAATAAAAAAATAATAATAATAGTAATGAACTATGAAGGCTTGAATCCGACTTGCAGATACATAGGCACCTGTAGGGTGGCCATAAAAAAAAAAGAAATAGTTTTTCCATAAAAAGATAAAAAATAGCTTTTCCATAAAGAAATGAAAAGTGAACTTCACCCTATAAAGCTTATAAGAACAAGAACAAAAACAAGAACCCTCCACAAAATAACCAAATTAGTTGATGTGAAATGATTAAAAGATGAAATAGTTTAGGGTTTTTTATTGTGGGGAGCCCCAAATCCCATATTTAATTTCAATTTCAACCGAGTTAGTTGATATTGATATCAAATTTAAAGAGAGAAACGTTAAGGTTTGAAGTTGCAATTCTAGAGTGAGAAAATGAATCTCTCTTTCAACGGTGTGATTTTTTTTTTAGGCTAAAAAATTTGATTTTCGAGTTACATCCTTTATAGAGGAACAAAAAAAAAAACCCAAACTTGATTGTTCATCTTATCTCAAGACTACTTAAAATCCCAACTTTTATTAAAAGATCCATTTTTTTGTATGTCTCTCGATTTAATTGGTTCTTTTTTATTTCATTCAATTGTTGTTTAGGAATAAAACTTTATGAAGTATTTAATCTTATTAAAGAAATTCAATTGAAAATATTCTAACTTTGAAGCTAGAGGGTTGAATGTTAAATCTAGATTAAAGCCTTTTGTGAAAATCATCACAAATAAAACCCTAGATCTTTCATGTTTGATCATTAAGAATTAATCAATATATATGCGAAAGCATACCTGAATCCATTGCGATCAACGATTTTTAGATTGTGCGGTCAGCCTTCCAGATCAATACGTTTTCTTTGAGAGATCCCTTTTGTTTTCCCTCTATAGTCTATCTGATGATGGGATTCAAAGAGACAAGAAAAGAACGTATGACCTGGGGATCATAACTACTATTTATATAGATAACTTTATGTTATCTTTTGGTATTTCTATTTTAGCCCATCATAAAAATAGAAATTACCCATAAGTTCTCTACACATAAAAGGGCCATACCCTATTAGATACATTAAAACTCAAATATCCAAATCTTATCGATCACCTTTTAATTGAGCTTAACTTAACATGACAGCCCACAACACATAATCATTTCACATATAAGGCCAACGTTGGATTAAGGATCTAACAATCTCCCACTTGGACTAAATGTGTAACTTTACAATTATGTTTTGCAAAACCATATGAGCTCAAATTTGCTGTTCATGAACAAAATGTATCTATAACCAATCCAGTCCATCAGTCAAATCAACACAGGATCAAAGTGGTATTCATTACATTTATCGTAACTCTACCCATCAATGGTCACAATGCCGATATAATTGAATGACATGGATCATGATATAGATGTGTGGCAAGAAAATTCCATGTAATGTGATCTTAGCATGTCCATTTTCTACTGGTCCACCATAAACCTTAGTGAGATCAAACCATAAACCAAAAAAACAGAGTGTAGACAAACAAGATACTTTATTTCTGTAGAAGATATCCTCAAAACATAATAAACCAAAACAACTTATTAAAGTTTGTCTATGACATAAATGCATCCAAAGTAACAAACTCTCACTAAAACTTAATGTCACTTAAGGTCACGACACCCATATGAGCAGTGTGCTCATGAAACACCTTGGGTTGCACTCCTTTAGTGAGCGGATTCGCGATCATAGAGTTTGTTCCTATATGCTCTATAGAAAATTGTCCACTCTGAACTCTTTCTTTTACAACTAGGAACTTGATGTCTATATGCTTTGACTTCGTCGAGCTCCTATTGTTGTTAGAATATAAAACTGCTGACTTATTGTCACAAAATAATTTAAGTGGCCTATTAATAGTATCCACAATGCACAACCCTATGACAAAATTCCGCAACCATATTCCATGATTGGATGCCTCATAACATGCTACAAATTCTGCTTCCATAGTAGAAGAAGCAACAAAGGATTGTTTTATGCTCTTCCAAGAGATGGCTCCCCCAGCCAACAGATAGATGTAGCCTGATGTAGACTTCATACTATCTTGGCATCCAGCAAAATCGGAATCAGTATACCCAACGATCTCGATTTGATCTGACTTCCGATAGGTGAGCATGCAATCTTTTGTTCTCTATAAGTACCGCAAGACCCGTTTGGCTGCTTTCCAATGGTCTAATCCTGGATTACTCAAGTATCTGCCTAACATTCCTGTAATGTACGCGATATCTGGACGCATACAAACCTGAGCAGACATTAGACTTCCTACTACTGATGCATAAGGAATCTTTTGCATTTCCTTTTCCTCAAAATCATTTTTAAGGCACTGACTAAGACTAAATTTGTCTCCCTTAGCTATAGGTGTATCACTTGGTTTGCAATTTTGCATGCCATACCTTTTGAGTACCTTTTCGATATAGCTCTTTTGTGATAATCTAAGAGTACCTCGAGAGCAATCTCGATGTATTTGTATTCTTAACACAAAAGAGGCGTCACCAAGATCTTTCATCTCAAAATTCTTAGTTAGAAAACTCTTGGTTTTATGCAATAAGCCTATATCGTTGTTGGCAAGCAATATATCATCAACATATAAAACCAAGAAAATATGCTTGCTCCCACAAAACTTATGGTATATACAATCATCGACCAAATTCGTCTCAAAACCAAGCGAAGTGATCATTTGATGAAATTTGAAATACCATTGTCGAGATGCTTGCTTAAGTCTATAGATGGATTTCTTAAGTTTACAAACTATATTCTTTAAATCTCCCGATACAAAATTTTCTGGTTGTAACATGTAGATCGTCTCATCAATGTCACCATTGAGGAAGGCGGTCTTTACATCCATCTGATGTAACTCAAGATTGAATTGTGCTACTAATGCCATTATAATCCTAAAGAAGTCTTTCGAAGAAACCGGTGAGAAAGTCTCTTTATAGTTGATGCCTTCGTTCTGTGTAAAGCCCTTTGCAACAAGATGAACCTTATACCTCTCCATATTGCCTTTTGAATCCCTCTTGGTCTTAAATATCCATTTGCAATCGATGGACTTCGTACCTTCTAGCAATGGGACAAGATCCCAAACGTCATTGTCTTTCATAGACTTTATCTCTTCATTCATGGCATCAATCCACTTCTGAGATTTAGAACTTTCAATGGCTTGACTGAAGTTGATTGGATCATCTTCCATTATTCCAATGTCAACCTCATGTTCTTGAAGAAATACAATGTAGTCATCTGGCAACGCACTTCTTCTTTGTCTAGTAGATCTCCTCAATGGCATAGGTTCTTGAGGTGGTAGAGTTTGTTCTTCTAGAACAGTATCTTGAATGGGATTTCCAATATTATCTTGTTCTATTGTGTCTTGAGGAAGATTAGGAATAGAATCTTGACCAAATTCCTCTTCAAAGACAATGTCTTAATCATATCTCCCCCGGCAAACTCGACATCCTCAAAGAACCGAGCATTTCCCGACTCAAATATCGATTTAGTTGTGAGATCATAGAACTTGTAACCCCTTGATCTTTTAGAGTACCCAATAAAATAGCAACTTACTGTTCTTGAGTCCAGTTTCTTTTCATTGGGCTTATAAGGCCGTGCCTCAGCTGGACATCCCCACACATGCAAATGTTTTAGACTAGGCTTTTTACCAGTCCAAAGTTCATAAGGGTTTTGTTAGTTACTTTAGTTGGAACCCTGTTAAAGATATATGCTGCAGTCTTAAGTACTTCTCCCCAAAGTGATTTTGGTAAGGTGGAGTGACAAATCATACTCCTTACCATGTCCTTAAGCGTCCTATTTCGTCTTTCAGCAACACCATTCATAGTGAGTGAACCAGGCATAGTGTACTGTGGGACAATACCGCATTCCTCTAGGAATTTAGCAAAAGGTCCTGGACGTTATTCACCTGAACTATTATATCTACCGTAGTATTCACCACCACGATCAGATCTAATGCCTTTAATCCTTTTGTTGAGTTGGTTCTCAACTTCAGTCTTATAATTTTTAAACATATCCAAGGACTGTGACTTTTCATAAATGAGATAAAGATAGCCATATCATGAGAAATCGTCTATGAACGTTATAAAATATTGTTGACCATTCCAAGCAACTGTAGGGAATGGCCCACAAATATCTGTATATATAAGTTCTAAGACGTCTAAGGTCCTATTGGCTTCAAATCTCCTTTTATTGGTTTGTTTCCCCTTTATACAGTTAATACAATCATCAAATTCTGTAAAATCCAAGGGGTTTAGAATTTCCTCTAACACAAGTCTCTCCATTCTCCGTTTGGAGATATGACCTAATCTTTTGTGCCATAATGTAGCTGAATTTTCATTAGTCAATTTTCTCTTTATACCTCGTGTACTTACTTGCAGGGATTCATTAAATGAAGCAATAATATCAATCAAGTAAAAATTATCATAAACAGATAGAGAACCAGATCCAACTAATTTTGAATCATGAAACAAACTAAATTTCTTATTCCCAAATGAACAAGAAGAACCAAATTTGTCCAAAGCAGAAACAGAAATCAAATTTCGTTTAAATGATGGTACAATGAATGTTTCATTAAGATCCAAATAAAATCCAGTCTTTAATAATAATATAAACTTCCCAATTGCTTCAACTTGAACTATCTTGTCGTTACCCACATAGATGTATCTTTCACCATCACTTAGTTTTCGGCAATGGAGGCAACCCTGCATAGACACACTGATGTAAGTTGTTGCACCAGAATCTATCCACCAAGTGTCTATGGGTACCAAAGTTAAATTAACCTCAGAACAAACCAAATTAAGAAGTGTATCTTTCTTTGCACGCCAAGCATGATAATTGGTGCACTGCTTCTTATAATGCCCTACAGCTCCACAGAAGTGACAACCATTACCATTCGATGCATCCGACTTCTTTGGTTGTGTCTTCTGAGGTACCATATTTGCAGCTTCTTTATCCCTTTTCCTTTTATTATCCTTATTCTTATTCTTAGGGGTTAAGGTTAGGTGAGCACTCTCAATCTTATCTTGCTTTAGCTTTTCCTCTTCTTGAACACAGTGTGAGATGAGCTCATTTAGAGACCAAGTCTCTTTTTGACAATTATAGCTTACTTTAAACTGGCTAAATTGTGCTGGAAGGGAAATCAAAACCAAATGCACTAATAAGTCCTCTGTGAGGTCTAGCTTGAGTGCTCTTAGCTTGGAAGCAAGATGAGACATCTCCATGATGTACTCCCTAATATTG
The DNA here is from genome assembly GCA_037954665.1 of Laguncularia racemosa. Taxonomy (NCBI): domain Eukaryota; kingdom Viridiplantae; phylum Streptophyta; class Magnoliopsida; order Myrtales; family Combretaceae; genus Laguncularia; species Laguncularia racemosa. The sequence continues at coordinate 2,874,299 of JBBMOL010000091.1, read as the reverse complement.
CCCTTGCCTTTGTACTTCATTGAGATTAGGTTTGTCAAGAGTATACTTATTTCTGCCTTTTCATTCTTAGCAAACCTTTTCTCAATTTCATTAAGGAACTCCTTAACCTTAGTTATCTTATTAGATATTATACCTCTAAATGCTTCTGGAATGGCCTTCTTCATGATCATCATATGCATGCGGTTTGATTTCTCCCACTTTTCCATCTCCCTCTTGTCATCAGAGGTACTCTTATCAGTAAGAGGTGAAGGAGAATCAGTCCTTAGCGCAAGGTTGAGATCCATAACCCCAAGTACTATTAATAGATTATCTTTCCACGACTTGAAGTTAATGCCATTTAGCATAGGAATGGAATTGATGTTGGCAGTAATATTAGTAGGATTATTCATAGCTAAATAAGAATAACAAACAAATAAACAAGCTTACATAAGCCTCACAACAAAATAATAATAATAATAAATTTAAATAAAGGTAAACCCCATCTCAAAATACCGGGTAGCTCATTAATATTTCATCTTTGGACAAAACATTAACTACTAAGTGGTATATTGGTGTAGTAATTAAACACTGGCAATAAAAACACATCAAACAATAAAGCTTCCTTTGGGCCAATTTATTGTTCACATGTAAAACTAGATAATCATCACGAGTTTATTACCACAGGTGCATTTGCAATTCTATTAAACATTAACCTTCCTTTAGGCCGATAAAAAATTCACAGAAGTTGTAAACACACAACCTTTTATATTTTGAAATAAATTAATTTCTGCAAGAGGGATCACTTTAGCAGTATGTTGCTTCAATTAATTCATCTCAAAATACATATAAACATACCAATATTCAAATTTAAAATTATATCAATCTTTGGGTCAAAGGCAACTCTAATTTTAGGTCTAAGCACCCATATCCAAATATGACTCAATAACTCAAACATTAAAATTAGAGCTTAAAAGAAAAATTGGCGTACATAAATACCAATCTATAAGTGATTATAAATATATATTTGAGTACACGGTTGAAGGCACAACCATGTATGTTGGGCTTGAAAAAACTAACAGAAACTTACACAGTTTGAGTATACGGTTGAAGGCACGACCGTGTATGTTGGGCTTGAAAAAATCAACAGAAACTTACACGGTTTGAGTACACGGCCGGGCATAACCATGGGTCGAGACTGTGTATACGGAAAAGTTTGGCTGTATATAAATTGATTTTGACGCGACCATTGATGATGTAACCATCTATAGACCCCGATGAAATTGCGTGGCAGGAAGATGAAATCGTGAAGAAGCAAACTACTGTCAAGAAGGAAGCCTTAATCATTGTGGAGAAAGCCTTAATTCAACATGGTGAATTACAATCACGAAAAGTAAAAAAATCACCGTGGAGAAATCCAATAACATATCGGAATCATGCCGTTCGTGTGGGAGAAATCTGATAACATATCGGAATTGATTTTGACGATTTGATTATTATGAGAAAAAAAAGGAGAAGAACGTTTATATATTTTAATGTTTGTCCAAACCCTAATATCTAGAATTAGGGATAATAACACTTTATAAAAAAATTACAAAAGTAATTCCTAATGATCAAATATGTATGCTCTGATACCAATTGTTAAATCTAGATTAAAGCCTTTTGTGAAAATCATCACAAATAAAACCCTAGATCTTTCATGTTTGATCATTAAGAATTAATCAATAGATATGCAGAAGCGTATCTGAATCAATTGCAATAAACGATTCTTAGATTGTGCAGTCAGTCTTCCAGATCAATACGTTTTCTTTGAGAGAGCCTTTTTGTTTTCCCTCTATAGTCTATCTGATGATAGGATTCAAAGAGACAAGAAAAGAACGTATGACCTGAGGACCATAACCACTATTTATATAGATAACTTTATGTTATCCTTTGGTATTTCTATTTTAGCCTATCATAAAAATAGAAATTACTCATAAGGTCTCTACACATAAAAGGGTCATACCCTATTAGATACATTAAAACTCAAATATCCAAATCTTATCAATCACCTTTTAATTGAGCTTAACTTAATATGACAGCCCGCAACACATAATCATTTCACATATAAGGCCAACGTTGGGTTAAGGATCCAACATTGAAAGCCACACAACACTTTTTGTTTTTTCATCTCTGTTCAAAATAGAGGAGATGAAGGAAACTAGTTAGCTTTGCACAAGCACCATTCATAAAAAAATACCTACCCAAGCTCGAACCCACAACCTCCCACTTAAGCAAGTGGTGTCTCTACAATTTAACTATTACTTTATTGTCATTAAGCTTTGCATTTTTATTTTATTTTACATCTATTTCTTGAGTTGATTTTCAAAGCCCCATTAACTTAAAGTCTAGAACATCGACCCAAAAGTCACTTTTTGTGATTTTTTTCCAGTTAATTTTCTCCATTTAAATTTTAATTAATTAATTCTTTTACTTTTTTTGGTATTTTCTATTTTTTAATTTTCAAAAAAAATTTAATCTAAGGGACCAATCTATATTAAAGAGATGACAAAAATGAAGTGTCTATAGTTGTTCTTCTTTATAGTGATATTTGACTAAAACTTTACCATAAAGACAAAACAAAACACCATTTTTGCCTTAGTTGGCTTCAAACTTCAAATCACCTTTTAGGTTTTTTAGTAGCTACCCCCAATTGGTTAAAAATTACCTTACATAAGGTTTAAATTGTCACCTTATTGGCATTTAAAGGTCACCTTAATAAGATTTAGCAAATCACCCTAATGGGATTTAGATTGTCACACCAACAAGATTTTGAAGGTCACCCTAATAAAATTTAGAAGGCCACCCTAATGAGATTTTAAAAGTCATCCCATTTAGGATTTGAAGGCTAGCTTGTTTAGGATTTTAGAGAATAACTTATTCTTGTTTTGAAAGTCACCCTATTTGGGGTTTTAGTCATCTTATTCGGAATTTTGATATCACTCTATTTGGGATTTAAAAGTCACCCTATCTAGATTTAGGTTACCTTATCTAGGATTTGAAGGTCACCCTATTTGGGGTTTTAGCCACCTCGTGTGCTGCATGCTTTTTTCTTAATTATAAAGCATAACATTCAAAACATCATTAACTTGTTAGCATTTAACTACTTCTAAACAATCAAGCAATGATATCAACAACTTACTATCAATTTAATACCTACATACTAGGGAAATATGTATATAAACACTGGCCTTCTAAACCCACGTACTTAAGAAAATCCATTTACTTCCATCCAATTAATTCATAATAGAATATTGCAATAAACAAATGTAAATTGCAATTTATATAATTCTACTTGAAATAAAACTTATTAGATGAAAATTGAAGATAATAATTAAAAACACAACCTCTATTCTAATAGTATATCTATTGAGGAAAGGACCAAGAGGGAAAGGAAACCTAGTGAAGTTGAGGTCAAATCTCCTGGAAGGCTTCCTCTCAACACTTGTGGCAGTAGTTGAAGCAACCAATAGACTTCCAACACCCTTGTTCTTCCTTTTAGGTTGTACGTGCAAAAGATGATGTTTCAATGACCCACCAAAAAGGCTTGAATTTTGGTTTGTAAAAGACTTGATTTTGGGCACAAAACCGCAATTGATGCCACCATTTTTATTTCTTTCTACTTGTAGGGACTTGAAATGAGACTTGTTGGTTGGTTTTCTATGTAATTTTAGATGAAAACACATGGTGGATCACTTATAAGTTCCAATTCAACAAAGCAAACTAATTATACAATACAATAAAATACCCCTAAGATACTGCAATTCTACTTTAGCAAAGAAAATTGTACATCTAGATAAATATCAATAAGTTAGAATGAGAGTCATTATAGTTTTGGTAGTGAATAAAATCCCAAGTAGAAGAGTCATCGAGATGGAGGGCAAAGAAGAAGAAGAAGAAGAAAAAGGGTAAGAGAAAATATAGTAAGGATTAGTTGATGCAACGAATAAGAATGTCCACATAAAAACAATATATTTTCTTAACTTGCTTATGAGTACATGAATGAATTGATAAAGGAGCTCAACATATGGAAGCAAGTCCTGTATAATGTAAACAGTAACTTAACCTTAGAAACATTAAATCACTGGAGATGTAATAAGTAAGTTGCAAAAATGTGATGGCACTGGTGCTCCCTGCATAACTAGTATGGACACAACAATCTCAAACAATAGTTATGCTACCTTCACACGAACTCGTCTGATGATGATAGACGACCTCACTAGGTAATTATTAGCAGATTCTCTTTAAAATCACATTGAGCAACATTTTTTGACATGATAGCTACAATTTACTAGATTTATAAAGGTGTAAGCAAAGTAAACAATACACACGACTTAAGGAAGTGGTTGAAGGACATACCTTGTCACTAGCAAGAAGCAAAATTGATGTCTTGTGATGCTTTGTTGCTTGATGCTTTCTTACTTTAAGCATCCTATTTACTGTTGCCACTCGAGAGTTGAGAAAATAAGAGTTATGTCAACATAACCTCATCCTAATGGGACCAGCTAAGAAAATGGGCAATGTCAGTTGAGTGCGAGGATACGTGTTCTTTCACCATGCTTGGAAAAAGGGTCATCTCAGTATTTGACCACCATCTTTACTCTAAGGAGTAGCTCCAATGAGTCTATTGCCACCTTCCATAAAAAGGGTATAAAGCAGTAGTCTTCAACCATCAATCTCCACATGCATTCTATTCAAAGCAAATTTAGCCATTGCCTCTTCATTTAAAGACACAAACTTAATTAACTTCAAAAGGCAAACACCACCTCTCATAATAAGGATGCATGGTAGTTGTCTTCAAACATTAACTTGTACGATGACCTTACTCTTGTTGACTTCTAAGTAAGAAGTGCCATCAACTGGGGAAAGGCAATGTCTCAAACATCAACTTATACGACGACCTCATTCTTTGTGACTTCTTAATTGATTCAAATAAGAAATGTCATCAATGAAGGAAAGGTAATGTATATAGTTTCTGAATAAGTGCATAACAATGCCAAGAAATCTACTATGTAATAAACAATTTTAATCAATAAATGGTACTATTATTGTTCATTTATTGCGCTTCCACTAACAATTTATTTATAATAAATTTGCAAGAGAAAGACGTGATATTGGTATGCGATTAATTAGTCGTCTATGAGGATTCACTAATATTATGATGATCTTAGCATAGGCCATGATTACATGAGTGTTTAGGGGGGACATAAGCACGAGATTGCCCTATGTGTTCATCCTAGGTCATACTCATCAACTGAGGGAAATTTTTCGTGAGATGCACAAATGGGGAATTCGAAGTCAATGGCTTACTAAATATGACCAGACTTATTATTGAAATCCTAAGAACTGCTAATGCTCCATAAATTGGATTGATACTTTCACCCTCACTGTGATTGGTGTATTTCCATGGGGTCTAATTATGAGTTTCACTCCTCCTATCTTTTGAAAAATACCTTCCCTTTCCCCCTCCAATCACGTGGACATGGACTCTTAACCAAAAGTATTTAGGGCCTTTAAAATTTTGCTTAAGCTCGCCTCCTTTGAAGTGTCTTGAAGATCCCCTGAGTTTGTTTTGTATTGTAATTGGGCTCTCATTCTCAATGATGGCTTTTCTCGGATTTTGATTTTTGAACTTTAGGTAAATTTCATTTCCATTTTGTTCCCATCCTGTGCAGACCTTTCATCTCTTAAAGCCCAATTGACATAATCTAAGAACCAAGGGCCTTTCTCCATTTTCAGTTGGTGTCACAGATTTTGAATTCATCCGACGATAATTTCTCTTAGGCTCAAATCATTTGGATCTTTTTTCATTTTCACCAATCATTTTAAGCAAAATAAGTTTATCCTTTTTTTTAACTTGGACAGATATGATATTTATTATCCAAACTTTACTTATTATTATAATTAACTATTTGAACTTTGTCTATTTTTTCAATGAAGTATCTAAATGTAATTAATATAAGCACTAGAAATGACCTTAAAAAGTTTGTAAATAGAAAATTAATAATTTTAAATTTCAAACAGTTAATTATAAAAATAAATAAATTTAAGTATTAAATATAATATTTACCTTTTTAGGTTATCTATACAATTGTGTTTCAATTTTCAAACAAGCCATTTCAATCCTAGATTTATGGATTTGCATTTTTCATTTGACTCACTTTCATGACTCTCTTGCAAAGTTTGTACTAAGAGGATTTTGTGGATTTGCACTTTTAATTTGTATGAAATATTATTATTTTTTCATAACAATTAATTTAAAAATATAATATATTATAAATATATTTAATTAAATAATATAATAAATATATATAATTAAAAAAAGTATAGAAAATCAAATTTAGAGCCTAAGGGCACTTGACTAGCTACCACAAAGCTAGATGGCTGACCTCCTAACTCGTTAACTTGAAATCTAGAAACTAGGCAGTACTCTAAAATATTGTATTTTTTTTTTTAAACTCGCAAATATTATATCCAAAATAATTATTCTTAAAATAGGTTTTGAACGTGTGGATATAGTTTACAACTTTAGTTTTACAAAAATTTCTAAAATTGAATGTGTAAATTGAGTCTGTGCCTTTAGCACAATTATACTAAAGAATTTTTATTTTTTTTTACTGTGATAGAATTCTGTATACCTATAAAAGTTATTATAAAGTAACACTGCAAACCTATAAAAATTATTATAAAATAATACTGTAAATTTATACAATATCACAACATGTAATGTATAATGCACAGAAAAAAAATTTACACCGATAGTTTGTAATATAAATATGAATCCTCAATTCATATATTTATTTTTACATCTTTGAATTTCCTCCACAAGTGTCGTTCTTTCTCATAGTTTCAAAATTTTTATTTTCTTAATTTCTATTTTACACAAGTTTAGCTTATTGCACTATATGTGTAGAAATATCTAGAAGACATTTTTCAACTTCTTCGGTAAAGTAAGATTTTGGTTTTTTTTTGGAGAATTTTTTTTTTCCATTATATTACTTTGTATGAATGTATAAAAAAGTAAGTGCAATTATTTTCATTCCATTATTTTTATTGAAGTAACAATAGTTATTAATTAACCATTAATTAGTTATTAATAATCATTAATTAACATTAGCAAATAAATTAGTAAATTTTTTTGGTATTTTTCATAAATGAAATGTCTTATTGTAAAGGTAATCGTTAATGATGAAGTAATTAATTCCTAATTAGTCATTATTTAATCATTAGAAAATTAATTGGGAAAAATCTTTATATTGATTATAATAAATTATCATTGTGTGTTATTATAATATATTTTTGTAAAAGTAGTTAAATTAAGATGTTGTTAATTAACAGTAATTCGTTGTTAATATGTAAGTAATTAAATGTTAGAAAATTAATTAGTTAAAAATTTTGTATTGATTGTAAATATAAATATTTGTATGTTTATGTACAATTAGTTATAAAATTAAGTTGTTGTTAATGAACCGTTAATTAAAGGTGATTGGTTGTTAATATGTCATTAATTAATTGTTATAAAATTAATTAGTGAAAAATTTTATATCGATTGCAAATGTAATATGTTTGTGTGTTTTTGTACAAGTAGTTGTAAAATTATGTTGTCATTAATTAACCATTACTTAACATGAATTAATCATTAATATGTCATTAATTAATTATTAGAAAATTAAGTAGTGAAAAATTTTGTGTTAATTGTAAATGTAATATCTTTTATGTTTACGTATTTTTCGGGAAAGTAATTATAAAATTAAGTTGTTATTAATTAACAATTAATTAATAGTAATTAACCATTGCTATGTCATTAATTAATCGTCATGTACTAATTATATATATATGGAGCTTGGACCCTTCGTTCTTTCAATCTTGAAGCAGCAAAAGGGGCATCGATCATAGGCCGCTTAGGATGAAAAGGTAAACAACATTTCACTTATTGATTAGTTTATATTGCATTATAAATGGTATAAATTTCACTTGTTATCATTATAAGATCAATCAACCATTGTTGTTCGACGCCGCAAGTTGTCAGTCTGCCGCAATGAGCACACCATCTCCCTTGATCTTCGAATGGAGCCATCTTGCAAGTTGCCTAGCGGTAGGGGAGGTCGTATTAGCATGACGTGGTTGTGTGATATATTTTAGATGCTCCCACATGATTTCGATGCAAAGCAAATCCATCGATATATGCATGCGTACATAATGCAATTGCTAGGGGGATTTATCTTTGCTGATAAATCTAGCTCTCTCGTCTAAGCGATGTGGTTACCTTTATTGGAGTATTTCGACATTACTAGGACGTATAGTTAGGGGGTTCGCAAGTCTAGCCTAGTTATATTGCCAACTTTGTGTCACGTCATAACCGTCAGCACACGAGATTGGAGGGGTTACCATTTTGCTACAGGTGTAGCTTTACGATAGATTTCCCCACATTGCATCCCTTAACCGACACAAACTATATATAAAATCTGGCAGTCCATTAGCGGCATGTTAGAACACAAGGAGGGACACTCAGTATTACCCAACTCATGTTATCAGCACATAACAGGATGCATTAGACAGGCAGAACATGGCACGGTATTTTAGTAACCTATTTTTTTCTTCAAATTCGTCATATTGATCGTTTACACTAAATATAATTTCCTATCTTTCAAGTGGAATGGGAGTCATACAATGGGAATGTAATTAATCTCCTACTAAATTTTTGCAAAGGCAGCATGCACATTTGGACGGCTCATGTGCCACTAATATGTTTCCATAGTGTTGAGTTGCATTTCCTTGACCGAGTGGCCAAGTAGTTTAGTAGGTTTCAATATATCATATAGTCGGAGCTCCATTAAATCAACATGCGAGGGAAGATTCATGTTAATTAGCTGATGCATCATGCAGTGTATATACATATGCAAGAACAACGTGTCGATCGAGTGGTTCACATGAAGGGCCCTAGTGGTGTGCATAACGATTACATGTAGTGGTATAGATCAATCGGTCGATGATATATTGGATGCACAAAGGTTATACAACATCAACACTCCCTAAATGAATAATTGCATGACCATTTCCTATTTAATTTATGTTTTATTCTTACTTGCATGGTGAAATGTTAAGACAAATCTACCTATTATCAGATCTAGACACAACTGTGAGCATAATTGTCAAAATCGCGAGTTAACTCGCATGTTTTTACGATTTTACGAGTTGGTGAGCACATTCCTAGTCAACTCGCATGTAAAAATGTTTTTGAGGTAAAATCATAGAAAATAATGATTTTGATCAGTAAAATCGTCAAAATCGCGATTTTACTACGTTTCCACCGATTTCACAATATTGCACAACTAAGTAAAATTTCAACCATCCAGATTCGAATGAACAAATATATAATAATAGCTGTTTATAACTCAAGCCCAAACTTTTAATAAACAAATATAAGCTTAATTATTAAAAGCCCTCCAGCGTCTAATGGGCGTTGCTCCCTTGAAACCCCCGCCAGGGCGACTTCCCCGAACTCTCGTGCTTTCCTGTCGTAGGGGAGTATGAGCCATACCCCAACATGTTAGTCGGTCATCACTCATCTTTTGTCAGTGTGTTGCGTTGCATTGAAGTCTTTGTATTTGTGTTCGTCGATTGTTAGTCTTCTTGTTCCTATTTGTGACCACGTTCGTATTAAAAGTACTTATATTTGATTGTTGCAACTTTTCTTATTTTAATTAATATTTTTGTAATAGTAAATAAAATAAAGTGTAGATAACTTTAACTTTATAAGAATTTTTTAGATTTTTAATTTTATAGGAAAGGTATAAATATATTTATATTTCTATCTTTTCAATATATCATTCTCATAGTTAAGTAAATGTGAGATATTGTTAAGTAAATATATTTTGAATTAAGAATCATGAATAGTGCAAAAATTTACCAAGTAATATATAATTTTGAAGGTTTTTCTTATTATAGTATCTTCTTTATTATGTACTTTTGGTTAGTAATTATTTGTCATTTTTTAATATTACTCTTCTAATGGTATATCTTCATTATCAATTTTTATTTATTAGTAATTTCTTAAAGTCACAATTGATTTTTAAATTTTATCTATTATCTTTTAGCTTTTATATATATTACTAGGTGAAACTTGCTTTATACATGATTTATCATTTTAGAAGTAAAATATCTATATTATATAACTTATGCTCGATTATCTATATTATGACTTTTATTGCAATTTTGCAATTTATGGCTAAAATAAATACTTAATTTCCTTATTTCTATTGTTCATTATATTTTTTAATGACTATTGTAAGTAAATTTATAATATTTGGAAGTTATTTTATAGAGGTTGTAGAAACTTACGTTTCTATGTTCCGTTTCTATATTCCAATTCTACGAACCCCTTAACAATTCTACGTAAAATCCCAATTTTGACAACTTTGGCTGTGAGAATAGTTGCTTATGGGTCTTCATTTCATGCATCGCCATAAGGGGTATTGTTGTACCTGCAGGCATAACAACAGAAATACCCAGGAGGTGGAGGTAGAGGTGGAGGCACAATTGATTCCTTCGCAATGAAGGATGGTGGGACGTCGGCGACCCCAAAACTGAGGTAAGATATAAAAGAATCCAATATAGGACTACTAGTTTCCAATGGATTCCGATGTGATGTATGATACCTTGGGGCTAATTTTCAGCATATGCGAGACACCACATCGGCATTTCGTAAGTGGTCCTATTTCAACACCATCGACTCCATAGAAGAAATGCTCTGGAAAACAACCTATGCACCAGGGTAAATCATCAACTCATCCTACAAAGTGGAGTCTCGTGTCTCCTCAAGCAATCAACGATACTCCCCAGCAGCATCCAACACATGAGTCTCAAGCTCCTCTTGCTCCACATCCAAGGTCATCTCGGGAACCAATCAACGCATTTGCTCGGTTAGTTGGACAATTCAACAGGGGAAGGAGATAAGATGAGATAGGAACTGATAATTTATTATTCATTTCATATGTATATGTTCCATTTGAACGATCAAGTTGATGTATTTTAACATTTTGTAATGAATTTCTACACATTATGTCTGACAGATAGTGTTAACATTTATCTATTACACATGCAATGTATAGATATACAATATAACAACTTCAAACATGTGAAAACAAATTAACAAAGTTCTAAAGAAATTAACATTTAATACAACTTTTTAATAAATTACAAAACTGTAAATATAAATACAAAAGAATCATTAACCTTTATGAGGGATCTCCCTTCTACTACGTCAAAACAAAGTTGATGGAGTAGTCGAGGCTTCATCTAAGTTGCACAATGGAAAAAGGTAATGTTAGTATCACAAATACATTGTGGAACGTCAGGCATGAAGTGCGTCCTATATGTGAGCTCCTAATGCATCCACCTATACCAATTGAGTATAGAGTGTGTCATATCGAGCCTTAGTGAAGCAGCTACTGTATAGGCATGGGAGCATAAAATTCTGTATATTTGCTACTTTTGGCAATTGCATGTTGTCGAGTTTAATTTTTTATTTTCCATTCCTATTCCGATCTATACTATACCCTATGCTCATCTAATGTAGACCGTCGACTTGAGTTAGGAATTTCATTTTATTTTGGAGTCGCCACCAAACTGTGGTTGGGAAAGATTGAATTAAGACTAATTGAGCAGATTAATCCTAATTTGGACCACTAGTCAGCGAGATTTCCTCTTTTTGTTTTTTGTGAAAGAGAAAATAGAAAACCAGAGTTTTTGGATTCGAAGGCTAACTTATTAAAACCTTAAAGTTACCACCATATTCTCCTAAAATCTAAACCTTATCCAAATGTCTTATTTTATTTTTGTTGTCTTTTTATTGTGTTTTTTAGTAACTTATTCTAAGAAAATGATTTTTTATTCTTTTTAGAGTTGCCCCAAATGGGTGCCTACGTACCTGCTGTTTAGGATCAAACGGGCCGTAGTTCGCTTTTCCTGAAAAACTTTAATGTGTTTGTGAATTTTAATTATGAAATTACTTTTGGTTTACGTTCTTATCATTTTAGTATTTTCCTGGAAAAATTTAAGCCTAAGTTTGATCATTTGATTTTTTGAAAAAAAATAATGATTTTAAGGAAAAAACCAATTTTGGGTTTATTATCAAAAATTTTTTTCTAAGTGATAAAATTTATTTCTCTATTTTTTACCTACCTCTAATATTATTATTATTATTTTATATTTTTTTTATCAATTTTTATTAATTTTTTCTAATTTTTATTAATTTCTATTAATTAATTAAAATTTTTTTCCTACATTATTTATCTACCCTAAACTAAAAATCTAAATTTTATCATTCATTTTTTTTCTAATATATCTTTATCATTTTTATTATTTTATTATTATTTATTATTTTATTATTTATTATTATTTTCTATTATTCACCCAAAATTAAATAAAAAAACTAATCTAAATTCTAATATTTTTCTATTTTTTGAATTATAAATAAAAAAAAATAAATAAATAAATTTGATAAATAAATAACTAAATAAATAATTAAAAAATAGAAAAATCCGACTTACCTGGATCTGGGTTGATGCGCGGGTCGGGTTGGGTCGACGGTTACGACGGTTGGAGGTGTTCGTTGATGGCGTTCCGGCGGCCTTTCAAGGAGGTTGAGGAGTCATTTCCTAGGTTTTAGGGGGTGAGGATCTCAACTGTGGTAATGGATTGCTCAAAAAACGCCTCCTGGTGGCGGTTCGACGCTTTATCAGCGGTCGCGACTTGGGGAACTCCGGCGAAACTTCGATTTCTCTCTTTTTCTCACTTCTGATCCGTGCTTCTGCTTCCTCCCTTCATCCTCTATTTATAGCCGCAAGGAACCGATCTGGATAAGCTCAAATTTCCTCCGATTGAGATGAATCGGATTTGTGGTTAAAACCCTCCTCTGGTTTGTGCAAATCCATCAATTTATTGCGATTTGATTCTAATTGGATGATGTTTATCCTATTTTAGTTAAAGATTTGTTAGATTTGTGCAAAAAATCGAATCAAAACGGCCGAAATGCGATTTTTTCCCCACCGGCGACAATCTCGGACGAAGGAGGAAGAAGATCACACGCCCGACGCATGCATTCGTGCCAGCCAATCAACTATTGACATGTGTCCTGGGCGAGGAAAAAATTGCAAAACGCGGAATCTGCCTCCCCCGCATTTCGAACCTGTGACGAGCCATCCCCCCCGCACGCATCGGACCATAGCCTGGACCAGCTGGGTTAGCCTACTTCTCAGTTTTTTTTTTATTTTCGCAATTTGCGTATATGCAATGCTATTTTTATTATTTTTGTATTATTTTGAAATTCCAAAAATTTGTAAAAATTATTTAACCCCTTTCATTATTGTTTCCACAATTATTTTTCCTCTTTATTTTATTTTTTGAATATTTTTCCTATTTTTGCTAAATTAGAAGAAAAATTGAAAAAAATGAAAAAAATTGAAAATTGATTATTATTGATCATTAGGGGCAAAAATGGGGTGTTTACAACTGCCCCTCTTTATAGTAAAGTTTGAAAAACTTAACTACAAAGACAAGAAAGACGCCATTTTTAGCTTCTTGACTAAATGGATAACGCCATGGTTTGGTTGGTTATCTGGAATTTGGTCTCTAGTAGGGAAATGCTCCATAAGCTAATAATCCCATGAGTATTTTGTGATGAAATGGTCTTAAACAATCCTAACAATTTAAAGTAATGTATCCTCTCGAAAAGTGCTCTATGGGCTGACTAATCATCGATGAGAAACATCTCAAGGATTGTATAGGAATGTGTTATTGTGAGTGGAATAGCTAATGATAGGAAGCGTCTTATCGGACTAGCAACCTTAAAGAGAAGATTGTCTCAGGAAGCACTCTTATGAGCTGGCAACCTGTTAATAGAAGTGTCAGGCTAGACTAGCGACTGTTTAGGGAGAAATACTTCCGAATAGTGCACTTATGAGCTGGCTAATCGGTTATCAACAAATTTGAAAAGTGCTCCTATGAGCTGGCTAATCAACAGATTCGAAAAGTGCTCCTATGAGCTGACTAATCGATAGATTCAAAAAGTGCTCCTCTAAGCTAACTAATTGATAGCTTCGAAAAGTGTTCATCTGAGCTAACTAATTGATAGATTCGAAAAGTGCTCCTATAAGCTAACCTTGAAAAAGAGTGTCTAGGAAAGTGCCCCTTTTGTGGGCTAACTAACCTACAACGAGGAGACATGCCTCAAAAGGTGCCCCTATGGGCTGACCTTGAGAAGGGATGTTTAGGAAAGTACCCCATTGTGGGTTGACTAATCTATGGTGGGAAGAGTCTTCTTAGACTTGCGACCCTAGGGAAGAAATGTCTCGAAAGGTACCCTTACAGGCTGACCCTAAGAGAGGATGTTTAGGAAAGTGCCCCATTGTGGGCTAACTAACCTATGCTGGGAAGGAATGTCTCAAAAGGTGCCCCTACAGGCTGACCCTAAAAGAGGATGTTTAGGAAAGTGCCCCATTATGGGCTGACTAACCCATGGCAGGAAGAAACGTCTCAAAAAGGTGCCCTTACGGGCTGACCCTAAGAGATGATGTTTTAGGAAAGTGCCCCATTGTGGGCTAACTAACCTATATTTTTGAAAATGCTTCTAACGAACGGGTCAAATGATTTGATAAGAGATGTTTTATAATACGTGGATGATAGTTATTTATCTTAAGATGCTTACCAATTTATTGTAGATAGCAACCAAACAACCGAACCTCCGTGCCGGTTTGCTTCTCCTTTGCTTACTCTTGCTTTAAAACAGGGCTGGGGGTCTTGATGTGCTTCCTTTCTTATGCGCTTGGCGCTTGTGATTGTAGTATTATCCTACTAATGTACCAGGTTCAATGCTCAAAAATAAGTAGAATTATATCACAAAATTTATTGAGATTCATTATCATTTCAATGTTCATCATTCATTGGTGAAGTGATAGGTAATGTGTTTAGGAATGTTTGTTTTAATGAGAATTGGTAGGAATTATCAATCATTCAGAGACATTAACTTTGCTTGTAAAAAATGAAAACTGGACTCAATGAAACTTGTATTGAATATTGGCATTCATAAACATTGGCAAAATCTCAATTTCCTTGCCTAAGGATAGTACATCTTAACAGTATCTGTATTAATAGGGTCTCTCAATTCTGAACCATCCAT
The DNA here is from genome assembly GCA_037954665.1 of Laguncularia racemosa. Taxonomy (NCBI): domain Eukaryota; kingdom Viridiplantae; phylum Streptophyta; class Magnoliopsida; order Myrtales; family Combretaceae; genus Laguncularia; species Laguncularia racemosa. Next base: position 2,859,106 of record JBBMOL010000091.1, on the reverse strand, counting down.
TTGAGCTAATATCAGAGCACCTCCTGATAATACCTTCTTTACAACATATGGACCCTCATAGTTTGGAGTAAACTTCCCTCTGGAATCTTAAGCATTCGGGAGAACTTTCTTTAACACCAAATCCCCTTCTTTGAAGCATCAAGGTTTCATTTTCTTGCTAAATGCTTGGGCCATCCTTTGTTGGTAACATTGGCCGTGACATAATGCAGTGAGTCTTTTTTTGTCAATCAAATTCAACTGATCAAGCCTATTCTTTACCCAGTTTGATTCATCTAACTGCGCTTCTGACAGAATTCTGAAGGATGGTATTTCGACCTCAACTGGTAGAATTGCCTCAGTACCATATACTAGAGAATACGGAGTAACTCCAGTAGATGTTCTAATTGAGGTCCTGTAAGCCATGAGGGCGAATGGAAGCATCTCATGCCAATCTTTGTAAGTGATTGTTATCTTTTCGATGATTCTTTTGATATTCTTGTTGGTTGCTTCCACTGCCCCATTCATCTGAGGTCGGTAGGGAGTTAAATTTCTATGGTTTATGTGGAACTGTTGACACAAATCTTTCATCGACTTATTGTTGATATTGGTACCGTTGTCGGTGATGATTGACTCAGGAACTCCATATCGGGCTATTATGTCCCTCTTCAAGAATCGAACTATTACCCCTTTTGTGACATTGGCATATAATGAAGCTTCCACCCACTTGGTGAAGTAATCAATGGCTACCAATATAAATCTGTGGCCGTTGGATGCTGTTGGAGTGATTGGGCCGATTATGTCGATTCCCCACATGGAGAAAGGCCATGGTGCAGACAACGAATGCAGCTCATTGGGTAGAGCATTTATTCGGTTTGCGTAGACTTGACACAAGTGACAGTGCTTGACATATTTGATGCAATATGATTCCATGGTTAGCCGATAGTAGCCCAATCTCATGATTTTTCGAGCCAACATGTAGCCGTTCATGTGAGGTCCACATACTCCTTCATGCACTTCTCTCATCAGTTCACATGCCTCATTTCTATCCACACATCTTAGCAAGGTGGTATCAGGTGATCTTTTGTAAAGCACGGGCCCATTTAATAAGAAATGAGTTACTAACCTTCTGAGTGTTCTTTGGTCATTTTTGCTAGCCATTTCAGGATATTTGCTTTTTTGGAGAAAAGTTTTGATGTCATGATACCATGGCTTATCATCTTGTGCTTTTTCAATTATCAAACAGTAGGCGGGCCGATTTTCGATCTCTATTTTCAATAGTTGGACTTCGACTCCCCTAGTTATATGAATTATAGATGCTAGTGTGGTGAATACATCTGCAAACTGATTTTGAGTTCTCGGGACGTATGTGAAGGTGATTGCCTCGAATTCATCGATTAGTTATGTCAAATGCTGATGGTATGATACCAATTTAGGGTCTTTAGTCTTATATTCCCCTCTTGTCTGTAATATGATGAGTGAAAAATCTCCATACACTTTTAATTCTCGAATTTCCATATGATAAGCCATTTTGAGGCTGAGGATGCATGCCTCATATTCTGCAATATTATTAGTATATGGAAATGTGAGCCTTGTTGCTGAAGGGAATTGTGTTCCGTCTAGGGATATCAACACTGCCCCGAACCCACAACCGAATACATTGGCAACTCCATCAAAGAACATCTTCCACTTAGGGTTCCGGTCTATCCCACAATCTTCTACCGGTATACTTCCCACTGTTAATATATTTTCATCAGGGAATTGGGCTTGTGATTCTTAGGAATCTCCCTCAACTAGGTGTTCTGCCAATTGGTCTGCTAAAGATTGCCCTTTCATCAAATTTTGATTTATGTATGTGATATCAAATTCTGATAAGAGCATTTGCCATTTGGAGATTCTCCCTATCAAAACGGGTTTCCCTGCCAAGTACTTCAGAGGATTGTGTCTTGTTAGCAACTCAACATGATAGTAAAGGGTGTATTGTCTCAATCGGTGCATGACCCAAATCAAAGCACAGCAAGTCCTCTCTACTTCTGAATACCTCTGTTCCCCGTTTATGAATTTCTTGCTTAGATAATATATGGACCAATCTCTTCCCTCTTCATCTTTCTGCCCCAACACGTACCCCCATGGATTCAGGGAGTATCGTGAGGTATAAGAATAAGGGTTTCCCTTGCTTTGGAACTATCAAGACTGGGGGATTTATGAGATAGTCTTTGATTGTCCTAAATGCTTCTCCACATTCATTGTCCCATTCCACTGCAACATTCTTTTTTAGCAGACAAAATAGTGGATGGCATTTGTCTATGAGTTGCGAGATGAAATAAGCTATGTAATTCAATCTTCCCAGCAAACCTCTTACCTCTTTGACAGTACGTGGAGAAAGTAGCTCCAGTATGGACTTTACTTTGTCAGGATCGATTTTAATGTCTTCCCGGCTTATGACAAACCCTAACAACTTGCCTATCGTGACCCCGAAAGTATACTTCTCTGGATTTAACTTGAGCTGAAATTTTCTCAACCGCTTAAACAACTTCCTCAGAATAACTGCATGGCTTTCTTCTCTTTAGACTTGGCTATCATATCATCGACGTATACTTCGACTTCTCGATGCATAATGTCATGAAGTATTGCAACCATGGCTCTCTGATATGTTGCCCCGGCGTTTTTCAACCAAAGGGCATGACTTTGTAATAAAAAGTTCCCCATGTTGTGATGAAAGTCGTCTTAGTTTTATCTTCTTCAGCCATTTTTATTTGATTATATCCTGAGAAACCGTCTATAAATGAGAAAAGATGGTTTCCTGCAGTGTTGTCTACCAGAACATCGATGTGAGGTAGGGGGAAGTTATCTTTTGGCGTAGCTTGGTTTAAGTCCCGGAAATCTACGCATACACATACTTTTTCATTCTTTTTTAGAATAGGGACTATATTTGCTACCAATTCCGGATAGTCAGATATTTCAATGAACCACACTTCTAGTAGTTTCTTAACTTCCTCTTTAATTTTTAGTAAGATGTCAGGCCTAAATCTTCTTAATTTTTGTTTTTTAGGTTTGACATCTTCCTTTATGGGAAGCCTGTGAACTACTATTGATTGGTCTAATCCTGGCATGTCGCTATATGACCAGGCGAATACATCTGCATACTTAGTTAATAGCTCGATTAGCACTTAAACTGGTCCCGATCTTGAGGTTTTTAGGTTGCTTAGCGCTTTCTAGATTTACTGTCTCTATCGGCTCGTCGATTGAAATTCCACTTTGTACATGTTTTTGCCAATTTTCTTGTATTATTTCGTGGTCAAGGACATTGCCTCCAACGGCTGACCCGGCAGTGTTGGAAACGATATCAGTGTTTTCATTTCTTACCTACGTGAAATGTCCCTAACGTTCGACAATAGGGAATTTGGGTGAAGTGAAACGAAAGTACATATATAAGCAAGAAACAGATGAATGAATTGCAATTTATTGAATCTGAAAAGAAACCACAATAAAATTTTGTTTAATAATTATTCTCTATCCTTGAGCTGACCTAGAGCTATCAATAGGATAACAGAACCAATTATTGAGAGCTGGATGCTGCTCAGACGTGCGAGGGGTCGGGCTCCTATTGCTGACGTCAGCTTCGCTTATCCTTAGCTCTTGAGTGGTAGTTGCTTGTTCGAATGATTGTTGGAGGGGGTGGAAAACGCATTTGAGTGTCACTTCGCTTCTCTTTCCTCCTGCCTCTGACACCTCTGGTTCCTAGGCTATAGGAACATACCCTAGTCCAAACGTCCCTTGCTGTCCCTCCTTAAATCGATGGCCTTCCGTGTTGATCACCACATTCACCTCGTTGAATATCTGGAGACCAAAGTCTTCGGAACTATCTTCCCCAATGTAAGGTATGGCGGTTTCTTTATAGATGGCGTAGTCTTGCTCTCCCAACACAGTGATGATTTGTCCATTTGCAATGAACTTGACTTTCTGATGGAGGCTTGAAGGTATAGCTCCAGCGGTATGTATCTACGGCCTCCCTAAAAGCAGATTTAAAGACATTGAGATGTCGAGGACTTAGAAGGAGATGTGGAATATCTGCGGGTCAATCTCTACCGGCAAGCTTATTTCCCCCACTATGTCTCTCTTCGACCCGTCGAAAGCCCTGACCACCGTTGAGCTTGGTTTGATGTTGCTTAGATCGACCCCTAGAAGGTCGAGGGTAGCCAAAGGGCATACGTTGAGAGACGATCCATTGTCAATGAGTACTCAAGAAATGATTGTGTCATTGCATTTTACCACTATGAACAACGGTTTTGTATGTTGGTCTCCATCTTTTCCTAGCTCTTCGAGAGAGAAAGATATCTGGTCCATGGTGAAGATCGAATCTGCCATATGACTCAATTTGTCTGTAGCGATGCCCTCTGGTACCCTGATCTATTTAAGCACTTTGAAGAGTGCTTCCCTGTGAGGCTCAGAGGTTGTAAGGAGGCCCATAAGTGATATCTGGGTTAGAACCTTGTTTAGTTGTTCCATGATCTTATATTCGCTCACCTTGACCATCTTCGTAAATGTAGAGAGCCCCTCTTCTTCTTCTTTTCCTACCTCCGTGTTGGGCTCCTTAGTTGAGATTTTGTATTTCGGGTCGTAAATTCTCCCAGAATGGGTGATTCTTCCTACGATAGGGGGTTTTTCTTGATTAAGAGCTCGATAGTCAAATGGTGTCGCCTTATACTTCTCTGCGGGTATTGGGACATTGAATACATACCTCTTCTTTAGAATTTGCACCTTAGTCGATTGTCCCTCATAACACTTTATAACTATCGGCTTTTGGTCTGATTTTATCATGTTCATGGACTTCTCCCCCTCTTTTGGTAGGTTATCTTCTTTCTCAAACTCAGGCCCCCATCCACTAGGTGGTCCATACTCAGTTGGAGTGAAAGAGTAACTTACCAAATACTCAAACTTCCCATGTGATTCGCCTAGGGTACCGATTGTTGGGTCTCCAGCTAACCATCTCTTCTTGATATGTGACTTAGGGGTTTCCTCTGGAGTTTGGTGTGGGCAACTTCTTTGTTGCACTGTTGCCTTTTGCTGTTTTGGGGATTCTTTGGAATCCGGCTCTTCGGATGTGATCATATTAACAGTGGGCTTATGGTTGAGCAGTGGATTAGTGTTGACATTGGGTGCTGGTATGTTAACAAAGTCTAGCTACACAATCCCAGTGTCAATCAGATCTTGGATTTTGTTTCGAAGCCTCCAGCATCTGTCTATAGAATGCCCCTCCTGGCCCATATGATAATCACATTTAAAGCTTGAGTCGAAATTTCTGGGCTTGCACCGGTCATTCGGGATCTCGAAGCTGATCAAATTATCCGCTCGCAGCCGAGTGAAGACCTGGCTAAGCGGGATTGGGATTGGAGTAAACTGTCTCAAGACTCTAGTGGCTTGGGTGTGGTTTGTCGGGGACTGCTGGATTGGGGCACTTGTAGTCTAGAATGTCACGTGGGTCCCAGCCTTGTCTGCTTTGCCGAAATTAACTATGCTGACGGTAGACTCCTTAGCTTTGTTACCTCCTAAGGGCCTTTGTGATGATGTGACCCTAGGAGGATCTATTGTTTGGAGTCTGCCTGATGTGATGGCATTCTCGATCCGACACCCTGCTGCTACCACCTTTGTAAAGCTGGACGACGTCTGGCCCACCAGATGTGAGAAGTAGGTCTTATCCAGAGTATTGACAAAGATGAATGTCAGCTCCTTTTTCAGAAATCGGGGTTACTACCCTGGCAGCCTAAGCTCTCCAGCGCTGAGCATACTCCTTGAAAGACTCAATGTGTCTCTTTCGAAGACTTCCCAGGTCGATTACTAAGAGGGCAACTTCAATGTTGAACTTGTATTGGTCATAGAATTCTTGAGTAAGTCTTTCCCAGGTATTGACCTGGTTGAAGTTTAGGTGTGCATACCAGACGAGGGTAGGGCTTGTAAAGCTATCCTGGAAGGTCTGGATCATAAGTTGGTTATATTAGGCATATTTGCTTATCTTCTGTACGTACAGCCTTGTATGCATCTTGGGGCATCCAATACCATCGTACTTTTCAAATTCCGGGGTCTTGAACTTCTCGGGGTATACCTCCTCCCCAAATGCTGGCAAGCTAGTGATCCCTGCCTGTTCAAAACTGTCAAGCCCCTCTATTGTCTTCATCTTATCAGCTAGCTATTGAAAAAGTCTCTTTTCCATTTCCTTTTGCCTGTCCTCCATTTCCCTCTTTATGTCATCAGAGGTCGGACCCAGGTTAGCTCTCAGTTCATACTCAAAAGCCGGGTTGAGGTGGGAATTGATTTCTTCGTATTCTGGAGGCTGACCTTCCACTGCTTTCCCCTTTCTTGCCCCTGAGTGTTCTTCCTGGGTTGGTTAGGTGGTGAGAAGGAGACCAATGCTCTCAATCAGGAGGTGGACTTGTGCAGCCAGCTGCTGGACCGTTTGTTCCAGGGATACGATCCTAGGGTCTAAGGCGGCGTCAGCACTTGTGTTGTTGCGGTTGTCGCTATTGTTGCCACTATTTGCCATTTTGGTTCTTGAACGAGTCTGGATTGGGCTTCTAGGAAGATTCGGTTGTTTGGGAGCTATCTTTGATACCTGGCGCGCATTTTTTCCTTAGTATGATGTAGGTATGTAGATGTGATGCATGTGTCACACGGATACTAAAATAAAGGGGGGCAACAATTGATTAATGATATAATACTAAAACTTTATTTTTATTAATATTGGAAACTTGGAGTTTGATACTTGAAAAAAAAAATAAAAACAAAGTACAATAGTAATTGTCGAGTCTAATTTTTGAATTCCCATTCCTAATCCGATCTAAACTAGACCCTATGCTCATCTAATCTAGATCCTCGACTTGAGTTAGGAATTTCGTTTAATTTTTTTGGAGTCGCCACCCAATTGTTGTTGGGAAAATTGAATTAAGACTAAAGGAGCGGATTAGTCTTAATTTGGACCACTAGTCGTCGTTCTTTCCTCTTCTCGTTTTTGTGAAAAGAGGAAAAGGGAAAACCAGAGCTTCTAAGTCCGGAGGCTAACCTATTAAAACCTTTACGGTTACCACCTAATCTCCTAAAATTGTTTATCTTTAGAAATGTGTTTCATTTGTGTTTCTGTTACTTTTTATTATGTTTGAGAATTATTTTGAGAAAATGATTTTTTCTTTATTTTAGGGGTTGACCCGAATGGGTGCCTACGTACCTGCTACTCAGGATCAAACAAGCCGTAGTTCGCTTTTCTGAAAAAACTTTAGATTTGTTGATGAATTTTAATTTTGCAAACTCTTTTGATTTAAGTTCTTAACGTCTTTGGGATTTTTCTAAAACTTCTGAGCCTAAACTTTGAATTTATTTTTGAAAATGATTTTTTTTTTGGGAAAACATCAATTTTGGATTTATTTGAAGAAAAAAAAATTTCTAGGTGCTAAAACTTAATTTTTCTTCTATTTTCATAATTTTAAAATTTTTATTAATTTTCATGATTTTTATGATTTTTTGTGATTTTTTTATGATTTTTATGAGTTTTTTAATGATTTTTATAATTTTTTATTTTTGTTGAAAATTTCATCCTAAGTTTACTTTCTATCCTATTTTGAAATTTATTATTATTTTTCGAATATTTTTATTGTTTTTTTTTCTACATTTTTATTACTATTTTTATTTTATTTTTCCTTCTCTATTTTTTTCTATTTTCTACATTATTAAATTCTAGGAAAATATAATTTTTACATTTTCCTATTTATTGAAAATATAAACAAATAAATAAATAAATGGCTAACAAAATAATAATAATAAATAAATTCAGAATAATCAAATAAACAAAATAAATAAAATAAATAATAATAAAAAATCTGGAAAATCCGACTTACCTGGATCCGGGTCGCTACGCGGGTCGGGTCGGGTCGGATCCGATCGGGTCGGATCTGTCGGAGACGGCGGCGGGGTTGGCTCGTTCACGACGTTCCGGCGGTCGTTTGCGGCGGGTGAAGTGTCGAATCCTAGCTTCTTGAGGGTGCTGAATCCGATGGTGGTGGCGGTTTACTCCCAGATCGCCTCCTAGCGGTTGCTCCAACTCCGATCGATGGTCGCGGCTCCAAGCTTCTCCGGCGTACTCCGATTCACTCCTTTCTCTCTCTTTCTCTCACTTTTTCTTCGTGTTTTTTCGTGCTCTGGCTTCCTCCTGTTCTCCTCTATTTATAGGCACCTCGAACTCCTCTTGGATAAGCTCGAATCGGCCGATTTAGATAAACCCATATTTTTCCGTTTCTTAGATTCGATTTTATCCCGGCGATTTGATGTTAATCTCTTGTGTTCCTTTGGTTTATCTGATGGATTTGGCCTTATCTTGACTTTAATCTAGAAGATTAAAAAGAAAACGGCCGATTTCGCCCTCGTCGGACTTCTGTCGTATTTTTTTCCTCCGGCTGGGCTCGCGAAGAAGACGATCACGCGCGACGAGCGTGACTTCCCTCGGCCAATCACATGCTGCCACGTGGCAGCTCCAGGGAAAAGAACGAAAAATTTTTGCCGAGCGCCTGCGGGGGGATTCGAACTCGCGACCTTCAGCCTTCACACGGTTCCCATGCGCACACACGAGCCAGCTGAGCTGGCCCAATTTCCCGATTTTATTTACATCGCAAATTGTACATATGCGATGCAATTTTTTTATTTTTTTGTATTTTTTGAAATTTCAAAAATTTGTAAAAATTATTTATTATTCATTATTGCTATTTCTAAAATCATTTTTCAAAATTGAAGTGTTTTCCTATTTATTTTCATTTATTGAATATTTTTATTATTTATGCTAAATTAAGGAAAAATTGGGAAAAATTAGGAAAAATTGAAAATTGATTATTATTGAAAATTATTGATTCATAGGGCAAAAATGGGGTGTTTACAGTAATCTATTTCCTAGTTCTCTTGGTCTTCTACTATGCAGGCGCCAGTTTCCCGCTGATGATAGCTTCCAACTCTCTGACTTTAGCTTAGGTCTTTTCCAGTTGAGCTTCTAATGCCTTGTTCCTTTGATCAGATTCTTTGAATCGGCCCTTCCAAATATCCTTCTTATAGTCTGCGACTTCAAAATATACTTCCATCCGAGCCCTAACTTGCTCCAGATAGGTTTTCAACTCTAGGTCTACCTTGTCTGGCTTAGGTTGGGTGATATCTGGGACCCGGTATGTTCTTTCCCCTGTTTGATATAGTTGGTGGATTACGAAATCCCTAGTGGTTCGGTGCTTGCCCACTTCGCCATCTAACTCTCCAAGGTCTACATTAGGACTCTCTATTCGGGCTTCCCATAGTGCTTTGACCTCTGCCAGCTTGGCCAAACTTCTCAGCTACTAGTAAATTTGGGTTTTGATACTCAAATGTGATTGCTTTTAGCGAAGGCCGATAAACTATGTCTTGAATAGTACCGAACTGGCGGACCACCGAGTTAGGATGATAACCTATACATCCGCTGATACCGATTAAAGGTACGGCTTGAAGGTTTCTGCAGGTTAGGATGACCTTGTCACAGCAACTCCATCCAGCCATCCATAGGATGTCGTCGGCATTGAAACCCTTAAGCACTTCTACCCAACTGTGGCTAGTAAGATCATTGGGCAGATTTATCTTCTCTATGCATGAGTCCATGAGGTCCACCTGTTAGGCCAAAGTTTTCCGGATCAGGTTCAGCCCGAAACATTTGAGGTGGCTCATAAACCAGATCAGGATAAGGTTGATTTTTGAGCGAAGGATCCCGTGGCCCTCTTTCTTGACAAAGTTTAAGTTCCGGATCTGTTTAGCTAGTAGAGCCAGGATGTAAGATTTTTCTTCTAGGAATTGGGCCACCAGTTCCTATCCCCATTATCTTCTTAGGCTATGAACCAGGCTTCTAACTCATCCAACCGTATGAATATCCGTTACAGTTCGCTAAAGCTTTGTTGATTGCTGTCTTGCGGATACCTATAAGCCTACTGAAGATACCGGTTGGCCCGGCCTCGAGATTTGGCACATACACTTCACTAGTTAGTGCTGGAGCCTGTAGAAGTTGGGTGTACTTTTCCAAAGTGGGAGTGATCTCGTGTAGCCCAACGAAGAAAGCTGCGGGCTATACTTCCCATAGATGGAGGATGGCCTGTATCAAGGGTAAGTTTATTTCCATCTTCATCAGCAAGAGGATGGGCCCTATCTTCTGCTGAATAAAGGCTTGCTCTTCCAGGTTGTACAGAGTAAACCAGTGGTCCAGCACCAATTTTGGGTCCAGAGGTTTGCAAACTCGGATCTCTTTGCGGAGGAGGCAGTCGATTGTGGAACTAACCATCTATTACAACAGAAATTTCTAATTACAAAAAAAAAAAAAACTATATTACAATGATAGCATTACAAGGAAATGTATTTGAACTCCATAAACGGAATAAAAGTATTACATCATTACTCGATTGTCAGCCCATGACTTCATGTATATAGATAGATAGGTTCTAACAGGTCCCCAAGCTCTATGGCCTCCCGTATTCTCGAAGAAATGGATCTCAGGCCATATCGAAGCATTGGGTGGGGTAGCCTAATCAGTCCTGAACGGTGATCATATCACTTCTCTCGAAACCTACACAATAGCCCCCCGTCTTAGGGTCCTAAGACGGTCCGGGTTTGACTGTATCTACTCACACAATTTACATGCATGCAGACTTAAAAGTAAATAACCGAACCCTAAACCTAAGCAAATTCCTGAAAGGTTAGCAACAGTATAACAAACCAAAAAGACATTCCTCGAAAAAGTGATTTGAGGAGATTCAAGTGGCTAGCCTACTAGAGAGCTCTCCTCAATGGAGTTGCCATCCTATCGAGTTTAATTTTTTTATTTTCCATTCCTAATCCTATCTATACTAGACCCTATGCTCATCTAATGTAGACCCTCGACTTGAGTTAGGAATTTCATTTTATTTCGGAGTCGCCACCTAACCGTGGTTGGGAAATATTGAATTAGAACTAATTGAGCAGATTAATCCTAATTTGGACCACTAGTCAGCGAGATTTCCTCTTTTTATTTTTTGTGAAAGAGGAAATGGAAAACCAGAGTTTCTGGATTCGGAGGCTAACCTATTAAAACCTTAAAGTTACCACCCTATTCTCCTAAAATCTAAACCTTATCCAAATGTCTTATTTTATTTTTGTTGTCTTTTTATTGTGTTTTTGAGTAACTTATTCTAAGAAAATGATTTTTTATTCTTTTTAGAGTTGTCCCAAATGAGCGCCTATGTACTTGCTATTCAGGATCAAACGGGTTGTAATTCGCTTTTCTTGAAAAACTTTAATGTGTTTGTGAATTTTAATTATGAAATTACTTTTGGTTTACGTTTTTATCATTTTAGAATTTTCCTGGAAAAATCTAAGCCTAAGCTTGATCATTTGATTTTTTGAAAAAAATAATGATTTTAAGAAAAAAAAAACCAATTTTGGGTTTATTATCAAAAACATTTTTCTAAGTGATAAAATTTATTTCTCTATATTTTTTTTACCTACCTCTAATATTATTATTTTTTTGTCAATTTTTATTAATTTTTCTAATTTTTATTAATTTTATTAATTTCTATTAATTAATTAAAAAAAATTCCTACATTATTTATCTAACCTAAACTAAAAATCTAAATTTTATCATTCATTTTTTTCTAATATATCTTTATCATTTTTTATTGTTTTATTATTTTATATTTTTTATTATTTATTTATTATTTATTATTATTATTTTCTATTATTCACCCTAAATTAAATAAAAAAACTAATCTAAATTCTAATATTTTTCTATTTTTTGAATTATAAATAACAAATAAATAAATAAATAATATAAAAATACAAAAAATAATTAAAAAATCGAAAAATCCGACTTACCTGGAACCAGGTCGGTGCGCGAGTCAGGTCGGATCGGGTCGAAGTGGGTCGAGTTGGGTCGACGGTTACGGCAGTTGGAGGTGTTCGTTGACGGCGTTCCGGCGGCCTTTCGAGGAGGTTGAGGAGTCGTTTCTTAGGTTTTCGGGGTAAGGAACTCAACTGTAGTGGTGGATTACTCAAAAAACGCCTCCTGATGGCGGTTCGAGGCTTGATCGGCGGTCGTGACTTGGGGAACTCCAGCAAAGCTTCGATTTCTCTCTTTTTCTCACTTCTGATCCGTACTTCTGCTTCCTCCCTTCATCCTCTATTTATAGTTGCAAGGAATCGATCTGGATAAACTCGGATTTCCTTCGATTGAGATAAATCAGATTTGCGGTTAAAACCCTCCTCCGATTTGTGCAAATCCATCAATTTGTTGCAATTTGATTCTAATTGGATGATGTTTATCCTATTTTAGTTAAAGATCTGTTGGATTTGTGCAAAAAAATCGAATCAAAACGATCGAAATGTGATTTTTTCCCCGCCGGCGACGATCTTGGACGAAGGAGGAAGAAGATCACGTGCTCGGTGCGTGCGTTTATGCCAGCTAATTAGCTGTTGACACGTATCCTGGGCGAGGAAAAAAAATTGCAAGACATGGAATCTGCCTCCCCCGCGTTTCGAACCTGTGACGAGCCATCCCCCCCGCGCGCATCGAACCACAGCCTGGACCAACTGGGCTAGCCCACTTCTCAGTTTTTTTTTTTTTTCGCAATTTACATATATGTAATGCGATTTTTATTATTTTTATATTATTTTGAAATTCCAAAAATTTGTAAAAATTATTTAACCCCTTTATTGTTGTTTCCACAATTATTTTCCAAAATTGATGTATTTTTCCTATTTATTTTATTTTTTGAATATTTTTGTTAAATTAGAAGAAAAATTGAAAATTGATTATTATTGATCATTAGGGGTAAAAATGGGGTGTTTACACATGTGCTGCAAGCAAAGTTAATAATGTGTATTCGACCCCCTTCCCTTAACCCACTCGCAACGTGATAACTACCAGTGAGCACTTCGAAAAGCCTGTCTTGCCTACTATAGTCGATGATCCTGTGATTGCTAGTTCACGAACTCTATCTATTAATTTTTTTGGTTGCATATTTGGTGAAAATTCTAGCTTTCGCCATATTCTTCAAAACCTTCGGATGCTTCTTAATGAAGTACCCTAAGCAGTTATAAAATGTCTTCTTCACCAAAGTAGTCATAGGTAGCCCTTAAACCCCCTTCAATATGAAATTGTAGCTTTCAACAATGTTAGAAATCATATATCCAAACTACTATAAACCATCATGATCCAGCGTCCACATATCTAATGACACACTATCAAACTAGTCCAACGCATCAAGCTTAATGATCCTCACATGCTCTATCACATAGTTTAACTTGAGAGATTGTGTTTGTAACCTAGAGTATACAACCAACCTCTTACATTGCATGTTTTTATGTGCCGAGTTGAAGTTGCTTGCAAAGTATCATAGATAAAACCACTACATCCACTGGCTTCTTCTTCAACCGTCAACTTAATGCCTACATGTCCATCAGATATGAGGCAAATGGTTTCATGACATACACTGTCGCCAATAACATATTCCTTCAATTTCCTCAAAAATCAATCCCATGTCTCAACCATTTCCTGATCAACGAGAGCAAATGCTAGTGAAAGTATATGGTTGTTGCCATCAACGCTATAAGCAATTAGTAACTCATGAGTATACTTTCCATATAGAAAAATTACGTCAATGGTAACAACTAGTTTAAGGAATCTCCAAGCTGCAATGCATGGCTCAAATGCCTAGAATACCTAATTTATATTAGACACCCTAGGGGTAATTGATCTACTCTACCCTAATTAATTCGTATTCCAGAATTTATATTTTCCATTGCATTCAAAAGTTTAGGGATTTCATTGTAAAACTTTCCCAAATTCCCGTACACATGCTCTATAGCCCGTTTCTTCCCCTCCCAAACCTATCTCCTACTGAAGCTAAATTCCTATTTGAAAACAGAAGCTAACTTCGCTACCTTCATATCAAGATTGTTCCTAACAAGATTTATAAATCAGCTAGCAAGAAGATTACAATTTAACTGTAGGTGATCTTGACCAATCAGTGGATTCTTACATATGTGTGGATCCTCAAATCTCATCATTACGAGCATGGCCTCCAACTTTTTCTTTTGGGCTAGAAGCCTTTATTTACAATTGTCATCTCTTCTCAAACAATAAACAAACTACAGCAATGGACTAAACTCTGTAACAATGAAATTACAATAGTTCTTCACATGGTAAGCCTTCACTGCTTAAATCACGTTTACTTTCATTCTAAATCTCATGCCTATGTAGAAATCATCACTACTACTCCAACCACTCCAAATATTAGCCTGCTCTTACTCCAAAAAAATGTAACTATCATCACCACCAACGTTGTAATACAGAACATGATCTTTAACTGCCATGTTTGGTAGTTCAGCCTACTTCAATTGATACATTGCCTATCTTGAGTACATAAGTATGGTTGGAGAGTCTTCTTTAGGTACTTCATCTCCATTATTTTCACTTTTCCCATTTTCCTCATCAAAACTTTCCGCGTTATCGGTACTCTCCTCCTCAACACTCATTCCTATATCGGTGTCAGTTGCAGTCTCCGCTCCCAAACGAACTATGTACAAATCACATGTGTCTGATTATTGTAATACTGGAGTAACTGCTCTATCTATTTTATCTCCATCATTGCCTTCCATTAGGGTTCGAATTGAGGGTTCAAATGTCGACAGCTCGGGCTGCATTTCTGCAATGTTATGTGATTAATTACTTATATTGAATGTCTGCCTTATGGAGGGGCCCCCCAAATCATTAGAAATTTTGATGTACAATTGTTGCATGACACGATCTCCATGTGATTCAGTCGTTTCAATGAAATTTTCAACGTTTTCACCATCTCTTATTGCCATCAACGCATAACATGTACTGCCCCCATAGAACACAAGATGCCTATAAATTATCTCAACCCCCATTTCGATTGGATCGACTCCGATTCTCTAGCATATTTTGCATAAGAATTTGTTGTAGTTAATATTTTTCTTCATTTTCAACTTATTTACTGGATCCCTGTCATATTCTAGCCCCTACTTACCAGTCACAATATTTCCAAATGCATAGATTATTAATTTGACGTAGCCACCCATTGTTTCCCTATTTATAGTATATTTAAATTATGAGCTTTTAAAAAAAGATAACAATTTTCAATAACAACATTGTAAAAATTAGTCCAAAAAAAAAAAAAAAAATTGTATCATTTTTAATTTTAATTTTTCCCCATTATTTCCCAACAAAAATTTTCTAATTTATTTAACAACACTATAAAAATTATTTCGCAAATCAGATATTAAAAATTTCCATCATAATATTTTTTTATAACAACATAGATAATATTTTCAATTTAATATTTACAAATAATATTAAATTTTTCATCTTAACAAAAGTATTCTCATACTAACGCAAAAATTAATATTGCATGTTATGTATTACATGATCTATATAAATCGGATTTAACAGACTACAAACTAACAATAAGTAGTAATATTGTTTACAAAACATAACATTACAGCAACATTATCTTCAATTAATAATATCAAACACAGTAAAAAAAAAACATCAACTTTTTCTAAAAAAGCATATCACAATTGATTAATCGTTAAGGAAATGCTAGATCTCAATGTATTCGTTCAAATCCCTCCTTTTCTCTCTACATAAACACTTCTTTTTCTTCTTGAGGACGAGAGAAAAAAAAATAGAGTTTATAGATGGGAAAATTAAAGCAAATGTCTTTTGTTTCTATATTTATATTTTTAATTTTTTATACTGTTGTCGCGTAAGTTGCTTTTTACATTGACAATGAATGCTAAAGTAAAAAAAAAAAAAAAAAAAAAACGGTGAGATTACTTGAAGTGGTAGAATTGAAAACACAGACCGAGTTTCAAGTATTTTACTCGAAGGTGCAGGCAGAGCCTTCAGTTTTAGAAATTTTCATAAAACTAAAATCACAAATCGCGTCTGCATCTTTAAAGCTTATTTTAAGAATAATTATTTCAGTTACAATATTTGTGAATTTATTTTTAAAAAATCCAATAATTTAGAATGTTACCCGATAGAAATTAGAACTTTAAGGAACCACAAGTCTAATAATAAACTATCGGTCCAATCCAATTGTTACCTCAATCGAGGTCGAAATGCATGAATATCTATTATAATATTTTTATTGTTTATATCTTTTCATTACTATACCTTTTTGTTACTAGTATCTATTAATGATTCTTTTTAATTTTTTAAACTATATTTTTAAAAGATATGTTTGAATAAGAGTTGCAAATTACAACCTTATAAAATGACACAATTCTAAATGTCTTTTAAATAATATAATATTTTATATACAAATGCCAAACGTTCGCTAATTATCATATAAGATTAATAGTTTATATTAAATTATAGTAATTAGATTATATTTAAAATAATTTATGAATATATATTATTAATAATCGATTATGATAATCTTTTTAAATAAATTCATTATATATATATATATATATATTTTAAAATTAAAAATTATTTGCACAAGACTAGGGATGTCAATGGGACGGGTTTTGTCGGATTCCCGACCCACCCATCCCACTAAAAACCCTATAGGGTACTACCCTATAGGGTTTGGGACGGGTTATAGGTTTTATTTTAAAAACCCTATAGGGTTTGGGAAGGGTAGTGAAATAAACGTTAAACCCGTTAGGATTACAAACTTGTTAACATATATATATACATATATAATTTAGTTAATAAATTATATTATTATATATTTAATAAAAAAATTTAGAGATTACTATAGTGAACAGTATAGTTCTCACAAAACATACGACCATGCCTTCAACCGTGTGTGCTTCTATGGGCGTGTTTCCTTGACAAACGACTATGCTCTTCCCCTGTTCCTTCCAAAAAGCACATATGTCTATGCTGTAGACAGACACATACATATTACATAGCGAGTAGAGTAGCAACAGTGAGAGTGTGAGACCAAGTGACCGACCGACTGAGACAACATACACACAGACACAGGTTACAGCTGAGCACTTGACTCTTCAGCACTGCACAGAGCCACAGACTGTAGACACAACTCGCACTCCGGCACTCGTTTTCACGTTTCACCACACAGACACGGTGACACACACCAAGCCGAGCCACCCACCCATGACAGCACAACCACGACCACAGTCCACTCTTAACTCAACTCACAGTTACGGTCCACTTCCACTCGACGTGCACGGTCCACCTCCACTCGAAATTTAAGACGCAACTATAGAAACCCTAGATCTAACTGGAATTGGAACTCGATCTCGTTCTTGTCGTCGCCCTCCTCCTGTGTAAGCTGTCGTCGCCTGTCGCACGTATCAGCATTAGCTCAATCTCGTTCGGCTACCATTGCACTCGCTCGCACTGTCAAGTACTAGGAGATTGTTATCTTTTAAGCTATGATGATGCTATACTATTATTTGTTATTATAGGCTTCTCTAGGAAGATCAAATGAGAAAACGTAAAAAATTGGTTAATGGATTAGGAATTCGCTTTCCTTAATATTAATTTTTTGTCACTTGCCTCTCTCACACAACCGTGTATGTAAAACCCATGCAAATAACACACGGCCATGTCTCAAACCGTGTACTCAACCGTGTGTGCTTTTGTGGATTTTCCAAGCTCAACACACGGCCGTGCCTTCAACTGTGTGTGCTTCTATGGGTGTGTTTTCTTGACACACGACCGTGCTCTTCCCCTATTCCTTCCAAAAAGCATTTTTCTTTGTGTTTTCTTATCCAATCTCAATTCAAGTTAATATCTTCTCTCAAAATAGTGGTCCTCAGTCCTGAAACTAATAAATGATTTTTATGTTCTTGATTTTATGGGAATTTTTTCTTTGTTTGATCATTGTTTCTCCCAAATACTCATTTCTTAAGATGCCTATATCTTTTTTTGTGATTGTAGCCACATGATTTACCATAATGCGTTTTATCTGCAAAACTTTTGTATTCGTTCTATTAATATCGATGGCCAAGTCAAGTCAAAATTGGATCACTATTTAGAAGAAGCTGTGTTACCTTGGACTAATGATTTTGATATTTTTAGCTGGTGGAAAGTAAATGGAATTAAATATCCTACATTACAAGAACTAACTAAAGATATGTTGGCTATTCCCGTGTCTACGGTTGCTTTTGAGTCTACATTTAGTACTAGTGGATGAGTAATTAGCTCACATAGAAGCAGACTAAATCCTGATACAATAGAAGCATTGATGTGCAGTCAAAGTTGGTTATCAAATGAGATAAGAGGTAAAAATTTTGATTATACAATAATAAGTTCTTTTATACATGGAGCAACTATTATTTGTATAATCTCTAATGTGTTTTATGGTGTTTTTTCTCCCTTTCGATAGGTTCAAAAATAGATGATGAAGAAGATGGGATTTGAAGACACTGAGAATCAATTGTCAAGTAAGAATTCCCAAAAATATAAGATTAATGTTTTTTCTATATGTGTTTAGAATTTTTCTATTTCTATTAAGACTTGTTAACTGTATTTTTTGTGTTATTTATTAAGTTACACGATTGGTATAGTAATTTTATTTTATTATAATTAAAAATGTTTTTACGTCGACAACTTTATTTATCAACATGTAGATTTTCAAATAATATTAAAATATATATAATTAAATACATTGAAAGTGCAAATATTATTTATTTTTAAGAACATAAGCTATATTTTATAAAAATAATCATAATGAATAAGTAAAAATTTTAAATTAATAATAGAATTATTTTTATAAAAAAATTCTAATGGGTTTGGAACAGGTTTCGGGTTACTTATTCAAACCTTGTAGGGTTCGGGAAGGGTAGCGGGTATTTCATAAAAAACCCTATAGGATTTGGGCCGGGTTTGGGAATCCCCATAAAATAATGGGACGGGTAATGGGATTACTGATCCCGGCCCATACCCGTCCCGCTTATATCCCTACACAAGACTGACTAGTTTTAACTACCATCAAGTACTGAAGCCACAAGTACCCTCATGCTTCATAACTTCTTAATCATAACAAAAGCATAGGGAGGAAGCGCCCTATTAACTTTTATCGCTCAAAGTTAAGCAAAGTGCAAGTTAGCACCGAAATGTGAATAGTAAACCCTAATGTCCACTTATTACCAAACATGGTGTATTACATTGTCATTTATATTGTGTATATATATTCATTGTTTTTTAAATTATCTCATCAAATCCATTTATATTTCATTTAAATTCATAATATTTACATTTCCTAAGTTTTCTTAAGAGTTTAAGACATATTGAACTTTATTAATTAAAGTATGAACAATATTTAGAAAAAGGTTATTGACCTCAATCCGATCCGATTTGACTTCTACATCGAAACCAGTGTGGATCCGACTACTTTGCTAATAATGTTTATGTAATTTAGTTAAGTCAATACATTAGCAATTGATTATAATTTTAGTTAATTCTATATAGTCCACAACTGAGTTATACATTTAACAATTATCAAAATTTATGGATATTTTACTATGGTTGCACACTTTCACTTTCATAGTAATCAATGAGAACAATATTAAATAAGGAATGAGGGTATGCATATACATGAATCAAATACATTGTAGGATATGATAGAGTTAAAAGGTTATGACTTTCTTGAATCTTTTGCATGAAATATCGTCATGAATTCTATTTTCTATTGCTTGATTATTTATGGTTTTTCTTATTGGAAATAAAGCATAAAAGAGGAAAAATCTAATATTTCATTCATCCTCACTTGCTCAGCCACGAATTTAGCCAATTGATAAGTATATCCCAAGTCTATGTAAGTTTCCCTAATGCATACTTGAATTTCCAATGTTAAAAACTATTTTAAATGTAATATTTGTTGCTAATCTTATCCTATTAAATATTGAAAACAAGGTTTCCCCAAAACCATATAATTGACATACACAATCTTGAAGGCTCTCTTTCTCTATAGAATGATAAAATCCTGCATCCGCAAGACTGCAACTGGATTGAATAAAGCTTAATTAAGATCTTGTTAATTGATGCTCTGAAACATTTATTAAATGCTAGAAAAATAAGGAGATATTTTAGGTTCTCGACGTTAATTATATATTTCACCAAAAAAGAAAAATAAAGAAGTGTACAGATAATATCAAAACTTCTTCTGACGTGTACCGGAACGCCATGACTGGCTAGCACTCTATCGATCATAGAACATGAGTAGTTGTAGGCTATGACAGCGATGGAGTGGAAGTGTACATGTGGAAAGTTTATATGCCGTATCCATAGAATGGCCACATAATCTTTGGTCTGTATGGCTAGTTGACTCATGGCTTTTCGCGGTGTAAGAGGTTCGACGAAGCAACACAAACCAAGTTGCCATACGATGATATGGGACCACTCCGTAACCACCTGTGGACCTATATATATATATATATATATATGTACATGTGGCACATATACTTGTAGGGCTACAAGCTCTCTAGTCTTTTCTCTCTCTCTCTCTCTCTCTCACACACACGCCTGTCTCTCCCATGACACGACATATACGATACAACACATATTCCAAAACATCAATCATGAAATATAACTAACTATGCGACAATGAAGCTTTGCATCTTGCGTGTAGAAGTTTCACTTGAAGACCTTGATACGGTAAAAAGGCGTACAGAAGATGCGGCAGAGCAAACCGAAAACAATGGCTGATTGAGCTTAACATCATTCTGATCCAGCCTAGGGGAAGCCACAGGTCAACTTCTCGGAGGATTAAATAGCTGTAGAAGCAAGATTTTACTTTAGGAGAGGCCCTGCTTTTGACTCCTCCTCCTCCTCCTCATTATTATTATTATTAATCTCTGCGTTTTATACTTTCTAACTTCTAAAATTAGTCTTTAGCCCATCTTAATTTTAAGAACTAGCTTTTAAGTTATATATATATATATATATATATATATGAAATAGTTACATATTAAAAGATGAAGGTTTAGAATTATATTTAAAATGAGAATGTGAAACTATTTAATGATTTAAATAAATAATAAAATTTTTTAGTGATTCTTATAGCATAGTGCTGTTAGATCTTAGTGATATAGCACAATAAGTGTAAAAACATTCATCCTATGTGTAGTTTTCACTTTCAATTTGAATATAACATCATCGTTCATCTGCATTAGTTTAATATTATTTGTTCTCCATTTGCATAACTTTGATAACATTTATCCTCAATCTTTTAGCATTACTATTGTAACGTTTGTTATTTATTTAAATCATTAAAAAAAAATTATCCTTGATTTAAATTTTGATTTTCATTGTTTATCCCTTGACATGCAATTTTCTTATTCCTTTCTCTAAAAAGAGGAATGATTCCACCTTCTAAAATATTGGTAGGTATTCTTGAAATCGCGTGGTGAGATTGACGAGGTTGGATTGGTGGCTAGGGATGAGGTGGTTAGGCCATTGTTGTCTAATTGATTGGAGATAAATAGGCAAAAGGGTGTGTTTTTAGTATTTATGATGCTTGGAAATTGTTACACGGATATGATAAGATACTAACTTCGAATTCTTAAGTTAAAAAAGAGTAAATTACGTTGACACTTCAAAGAAAGTGTTGACACAATGGATCTGAATTTAAGAAATGCAGCAATATGCTAATTGCAGCCTATTAGATTTGCAGGGTAAGGCAAAAATGACATATTTAAATAAAAGCTAAGTTACTAAAGTGGAACTCACATAGCTGTTACAAGGGGAGCAATGTTAAAGTAATATATTTAAATAAAAGCTAAGTTAAAGAAGTGAAACTCAAAGCTCTTACAGGGGGTGCAATGATCCACTTCCACCGTTTCAATTTGGAATATCTATTTCGTTTCAATACTTGTCGAGGATGTCAAGGCAAAATACCAAAACAAACACGATACAACAAAACAATTTTCAGACATAGTAAAATAAAAAATATTATATTTACATATCTTAAGTTACTTTATGCATGTACATCTACATATTTCTATATATACGTATTCCTCATAGTACCTAAAACATTTCAAAGAGTAAATTTTCGTTTATAACATTCGAAGATATAATATCTAAACATGAACTTAAACATACAAATAACGTCCAAATAATAATAATAATAATACATTAAAGTCCATATCTTTATTAGATTACTTTATTTGGACTTTATTTAAAGTGATCTAATAAAGATATGGATTTTAATACATTAAAAAAAGTATGGATTATTATATGTAGAGACTAAAGATATTGTTTCTTATTTTATGATGGGTAGCATTGAAAATAATAAAAGTTAGAAAGTAGTTAACCTATGAGAATATATATGATTGTGATCTTCAAGTCACAAATAATGCAATTATGTTTTCTCTAATACCCTATCATCATAAAGGATAAAAAGCAAGACATTTATAAAGGATATCTTGTTGACATGAAAGGTTATGCCATCAAATCAAATAAGGAGTTTCATAAGTTATGAATCTAGGTATACTTCATTTTCAATACTTTTATATTTTGTGCTCTAATTTTATGCATGAATTATTCTTGAGTGATATGTTTATGAGAATCATTATATGACAATCCCAACATGTGACTGTCGTTTGATAAAAGAGATCATCATAGTTAGAATATTAATTTTTCGGGATTCAACATTTTTTAAGTTGATATATGTTTTTAGTATGTGAAAAAATTGGAGGGATGTGCTCGTTTGCTAGGAACCTTGTACCGGGATCAATGATTCGATCCTCCTGAAAATGGCCATAGGCATAATATAGAATGCATGTCTATCTTATGAAAATCAAGAGAAAGACGTAAACATTCCAACCTTAACCCATCAAATAAATCAACAAGGCGTTTAGTGAGGAGTTCCCATTATTTTTCTATATTCTATGACCTTGTGATGCTTTAAAACCCATTTATTTCATTGTAATAATAATTTTATTACAACTTTCTTCTTTACAAAGGAACTATTATAGGGTTTAAAATTGTATTTTAGTGTTTAAAGTTGCATTTTAAACTCAATTCTATAAGAATTCTTATTTAAACTTTGGAGCAAATATGTTTCTCTAAATACACTATATATTATAATATTTATTCTCAGTTTACATCACTTAAAACATCTATCCTCTAATTATATTTGAAGACAAACATAAATATACATATATATTGAAATATCCCTAAACATTTTTTTTTTGTCTACCGCTTAAAATCTGATAACAATAAACATTGACTTTGAATCCTCTCCGTTTCCGTTTCTGTTTCCATTTCCATTTCCAGTTCCACTCCTCCATTTCAAAATTAGTGATTGAGATTGCATGGACTCCTAAATTATCTTTGCAACATCATTATAATATCATTGTCTTCTTTACTATTTCAACTAATAAAGAAAGAAATTAAGGAAATTTATGGGAATGAAAATGAGGAAGGTACATATCCATAAACATGTTCATGTGTTACGTTTTTCCGAAAATCCCGGCATGTCAATGCAGTAGGCCGATGGTATGCATGGCCATTTCTCCCAATGGGACGAGCACCCAAAATTGGGATTGGTTTCTCTCTCTCTCTCTCTATCTTCAGCCTTTAGCAAATCAATGAAGATCTGTAAAACGAATTCTATTTCTCATAATTATAGCCGTGATTTTGTCTTGTGGTGTCTTTATCTCATCCGCTTCATAATTATGGCGATTGGCTTTTTATTTTCCCCCATGGAAATCGATAATATTAGGTGTTGAATTGACTTATTAAGAGGTCCCTAATTTTCAATTTTTTTTTATACAATCAATTCCTTTTTATTCGTAAAATGGATAATCAACGGTAGATTTATATATATGTTTTTTACCCCTAAGAAATATTTGATGATATTTATTAACAAGACTTTTAATATTACATTTGAATTTAAGGTTTGAGATCATTTCGAATAGGCGATATTCGCAAAAGAAGTCTTTAATTTTTAAAAAATAGATTGAAATTCTTAACTTTGATTATAAAATAATGGTTCAAATCAACTCCACATCTTATATTAGTTTCATCAATGGAAATGTTATTAAAACATAAATTTAATAACTATATCCAATCTTGCATAGTGGAATTTCGATTATTGAATAGTAATTTCAACGAAATGAATCCGTTAGACATTTAGCAAGTTTAAACGGTTTGGCCAAAAAAAGGGTTTATTAGCACAGTTTAGTGTCTAATATTATATTTGGTAGGCTAAAGTGTATTATTATATAAGCAATAATCATTCCCAAATTTGATTGATAGAATGGTCATTTTGCAAGATTGCTCACTCCTTTTCTCTAGAAAATGAATACCCATTGCTTTATAAAATAGTGTCCCAATAATGGAAATTACAAACTTAAAAATCATTCTAACCCTATTCCGTTTCACATAATAACTGTATCATCCCAGCCTCATTCTACTTTAGCAGATCCAACATAACATACCACTTGCCTTTTGTGTGAACGTGAAGCTTTTTTGAATGTGACCCCAAGACCAAAATTTGAAGAAACAGGAAAAGAGAGAGGCAATTAGATGGACGAAAGAAACTCAAAGACGTCCTCCTCTTTTGTGATTGGAATCCTCTGCAATAATTGAAAGGGACAAGACAATGCTCATCTTGGGACCTTTTAAGTTGGGACCGTCGTCGGTTTTCGGTTTCCGTACACGAATCGATGCCGTACTAGTTTCTCTTTCTTCTTCCTCCCTCTGGGTCAGAAATGATGTATGGGTTCGGATAAGCATCGGGTAAAATATTTTCTCTCTTGTTAATCTGCGTTGAGGAAGTTTCCAACGGGTTTATCACCTGCTTTGTAGGTGTCTTTTCAGTTTAAGTTTTGTTGTATCTGAGTTATCACTGTGCTAAGCTTGATGATAAAATTTAGGATACATTGTGACATGCCCTTTATGTTTGTCCGATGTTTACCCTCTTTATCTCTAAAATAAATTATAAGCATTAAATAAAAAAAAAAATTAAGTATAACAAAACCTAACAAGCAGTCTCAATTTTAAGCCTCGCTCGCAGTCTCAATTTTTTACTGTAGATGTCCTAGGTTTCAAAGTTCAAGCGTGAAGCATATCCACCCAGATATAAATCATCTTTTATAATTGTTAGGTCTCACATGTGTTAAGCACAAAACCTAACAAGTAGTTAACCTTAAATCAAATGTCAATCACACACAATATTTAAGCAACGTGCTCATACATCTCTAGACCTAACTCAACAAACTATCAAATATTAAGTCCATTTAATAAATTATTCTAGATCATTTACACACAATAGGTAACGATTTGTTTTTCTAATTTCTCAAATCGATCTAATAGTTGATAATTAATCCATTCCCATTAAATTCCCTACTCAGAATAGTTATTAATAGTCAATACACCATGCATATCCTGATTGGCCGGCCTTTAACCCCTACTACTCCATTTGAGTTTTTAGCCCACTTAAATGGCTACCTTTGGATGACTCATAATTCAACCTATTCTCAAACTCAATTCGAAAGCATTGTTCCAACATTCCAACCCAATTTAAAAGTTACAACAGGTTGTTTTACAGCCTATGAACCATATCCCATGTAAGAGTCGGTGTCTTACCATAAGCAATTCCTCCGGCAAACAACAATTAGCACACATCATTTAGGCTAGGCTTAATTGAGATTCATTACCACACATAGTAGTTATGATAATAACAAGTGAAATAAATAATACAACAATCAAGTGTTTGAAAATACCATGAGATCAATCGTTCACCAAAAATTCCATACTAGCTCTCTTATACTTAGAGTTAAGATCATGTTCATTTGATAAATAAAAACTAACTTTAGAATCCAAAACTTAAATAATACTCCATTAAACCTAAAGCAAGGGATTATTAAGTTGACCTAGTTTATAGATTATCAATCGCTTCAACATACAAATCAAATTATCCAAGACCATCCCAGTCCAATCAATTAAAGTTGGAAACTAGTCATCCTTCCCTTAAGTTTCATAACGCCAACTCTTAAGCGTAGCTCAATAGATTCATCTACTTTGATTGTTGAAACTTCTCAAAACCTCCATACCTAATTCTCTAGCATAGTTTGGTCAATTGATGTAGTACCTTGATTAATTGAACCATCAAGACTTGGTTATTCAAACTTCTTATGTAGTCTAGTAGATCAAACTTATATTTAAGTCTATCAAACTGGGGTTTTAGAGTAAAACCTAGATTTCCAAAACCAAACTTCTCTTCAAAACCAATTAGTGTATATCAATTCAAAATGTCACTAATATTAATGTATCATTAGTTTAGATACAAAAAGACACATCCCTCACTCTTTTCACTCATTTGCACATTAATATATTGACTCCTTAAAGAAACCTTTTTTAGTGTCTTAAACTCAAATATTGATTCAAATATTAACTCAAACCCATTAATCATTTACAAAACCAAGTCGATTAAAGGTTTTAGGATTTACCAATTGAAGGGTTGCAATCCTCCATGTGAAGACCTTTACTCTTTTTCTTCCCTTTTACTAAAAGAAAGAAAGCTATTTTATCCAAATCTTAAGCATTCAACTACATAAGTCAAATAATATACCATCCCTACTTCCATAAATACTTAAAGAACATCGCTTATTCCTCTCCTTCATTGTTCTCTTCTTCTTTTTGTTCTTACATGTTATTAGATTGTTAAACAGAATATTAGTCTAAATAGGATAATGGAGGTTGGAGCTTCCTTAAGCAAATATGATTTTGGTCTTGAAATATTATCCAATGACTAGTAAATTCCATTTTAACCCACCACGGCCATAGTACTAGCTCCATATAATAATCGAAAGAAATATATATTTCTATCGAAGCATCCTTTATCTTCATATGTTCAATACTGAATGGACTAAACTGATATCTTTATTAAAGCATAATTTGGAAATATATGTATTGATGCATAAGGTTAAGAAGTCGTCAAAATTGGATTTTTTCCAGCATATCCTAATCACAAATAGATTCGGAGAAAATATGATGAGACTACCCTTATGTGGTCGAGTTTGTGCCACCTACGAATTCACGCTTTAGAAAATAACATGCTTTGGGATTGTCCGTACCATGTGGGCTCTTTGTTCTTTTGTCCACATGGACATCAGTCTCAATGGTAATTAATGTTTGATGTGGATGGAAGAATGACATTAATATCTGTTGCGACTGGAACAACTCTTTGATTCCCAGCTAATTATTTGCATATGAAGCATCTTGCGGATCTTTCCTACCTAGATCGTGCGGATTAATAATTCAAACTTTGTTCACTTTTTTCCCTACAAACCTTGTTAATTGATTGTAATCTTGACAGTGACGTATAAAGCCCTTGCAAATTCCATCTAGTTTCCAAATTAATTATTAATATATGAAATTGTTAGATCATTGAGTTGTACGATGATTTTGGAAATATCTTCTTCATTTTCATCATGGAACTTTTAATCAGCACGGTATCCATTATGTAAATGGCTTCTTCACAAGTACATGAGTTTGTTGAACATACTTATTTTGGTCCATATATAATAAAAAATATTGATTTCTACATTCTTGCCGATTATCTTGGGAATATTGGTTTTTCTAACATTGTATTATCGAATCTTAAGATAAATTGTTGTAATTTATAATATGCATCAAATCGTTATAACATGTAAACTAACAACTTAAGTAATATTTTTATTATAATTAGCCAATTTAATTATGTAGCAAATCTATGGTTTTCTAGTTAATATTATGTGTAATGCATTCAATTATGTGGGTCACAAAATCTCTTAAAATTGTAATAACAAAAGTGCATAGTTAAATAAAAATTGGATAGTCTAAAAGGTAGTAAAATTGTTGAAATATAATGTAATACTTGTGTACAATCAACAACAAACAGTTAAAAAAAATTGTATTCCATAATGCTAGTGCTGTTGTTCTTAAATTATATTATATTTTTATCATTGTATTATGTTATTATGTGAAATTGTTACGTGGCACTGAATTTGATAAAATCTTTAGTTTTTGATTTGATTTATATAGTGAATTAAACCATAAAAGAAAAAGAATCTCAAAGTATTAAATAAAATATAAAAAACTTATATCATATGTTTTATGATATAAATGTTAGAATTTCCCAAGACCCAAAATTGAATATGGATTTTGTGCAATTTATTCGGGAAATTCGATTGAAATATAATCCATGTAAGATATGATTTGATTTAATCAAATCTAAGCGAGTAAATCTCGCAATTTAAGCTCAAATCACATCGGTTAAGATCTATGATGGTAGAAGATATATTTGGGATGTAATCTTTCAGTTAGGTCCCTAATCCCACTCACTCACACTTTAGAAAAATACACCATTGTTTTTTAGGGAGAGAGGGCTTAGAAGTATCAAACCGAAACAAAAAAAAATTCATGCTTTTATTTGTAATAGTTGAAGGTATGTAGGCGATTTAATTTTTTCTTCCACTTTTGCTCTTATATGTTCATTGGGTGTTCACGAACATGTTCAAAAATTAATTTATATGATCTAACATTTGGTATCAGATCTATTTTTTCAAAAATACCTCTACCTTGCTTTATTTTGGTTTGGTTTGAATTTGATGTTTTTTAGCCTTAATAAGATTAGGAATTGATAGAAAAGCGAATTCCATGTGTTTTAAGCTTTAAAACGTTAATTTTGAGGTCCAAATTAGCCAAAAAATCACAAGTTGGAGTCGAGTTGTAGTGACCCGGCTAGAGGTTGAAGATGACTTAAATTTAAGTCGTCTTTTAAGTTGTTTAAAAAAAAAAGAGGGGAGGTCGACATCAGCGTACGATCCCTGCTTTTCCTTTGCTAGAGACCCCTCGCTGAAACGCTGAACCATGGATTTTGGAACTCCTTGTATGTCGTCTGTTGAACTGAGTTAAGCTGGAGTCATCTGTGGTCACACGCTTAGCCCTACGCGTGCAACACACGCACCGTTTGAGAAATTAAGGACGCGAAGAACATGTCTACCCTGGATCGAACCTTTGACTACAAGAGTTCCTTTTCCGTCTGTGACGTAGAGCTTAGCCAACTAAGCTAAGCCATTTTTCTTAATTGGTTTTCTCGCCAATATTATTATTAATTTAATGGGCTTTAAACCGGTTTACCAACACTTAGTGAAATTAAACTTTTATAATTTTAATATATCTACATCATTTATTATTAATTATATAGATAACATTTAGTAAATAATTTCACATATTAAAATTTGTTTGTGTTGGTTATTGAATTAAATTAATTCTTATTGGCTCTCTATGAATTTAATTATCATGATACATACTTATATTATTATTTGCTTACATGTATGATTTATGATTTATTATTATATGTGTAATGTTGATTAGATGATATAAGTGTGTAGAATTAAGTTTATAAGTTATTACTTACGGTTTTTGCAATAATTGAGCATAAGGATTTAGTTAATGTTTATGTGATCTATATAATTTCAATTAATTAAATAATAGCCACAGCATCTTTAATTAATTAAAATTGTATATATTAAGGATAATAAGATCACACGTGAAAATAAACATTAGTTGTGGTTAATTATACGTAATATAATAGATCTTATCCTACAAGAAATTTTATTATGTTGTATATGATTAATTAGGATAAAATGTCAAATTATATTTTCTAATTTACCCATAGGGATTAGAAAAAGGAACATGATTTGATAGTTTTATCGTAAGACTTTAGATTAATCTAATTAAATTAGAACTTTAGCCTACATGCAAGTTTTATGTCACTAGATTCATATTTTAGCATGATTTTACATTAGTAAAACATGACATATCTTAATTAGCCTAAAAAACTTTTGTAACATGAGCATGTATGTTTAATTATTGTGGCAATTCAACCTGTCAATTTTTCTTATATGCGATGTGATGTTCCTAAACTTAAAGAGGATAACTATAAGGTTTGGAAGGAGAGAGTTCTTCTTCATTTAGGATGGATGGACATTGATTATGCTATTAGGAAACTGGAGCCTCCTGCAATTACTGAAACCAGCACTCTAGATGCAATAAGTCTTTATGAAAAATGGGAGCGATCTAATCGCTTGTCAGCTATGTTCATAAAGACTAAAATTTCTACTAGTATAAAGAGCTCTGTTGAGCATTATCAAAGGGTCCAAGATCTGCTAAAGGCCATTGATGAGCAATTTACTAATTCAGATAAGGCAATAGCTAGTACCTTAATTATAGAGCTTTCAACTTTGAGACTCACCGGCATTAAGGGTGTGCGTGATCATATCATGTGCATGAGGGATATTGTAGCCCAATTAGAGGCATTGAAAGTTGAGTTATCAGAATCCTTCCTAGTTCACTACATCCTTTTCACTTTACCTCAAGAGTATGACCCATTTAAGATATCATACAACACACATAATGACAAATGGTCAATCAATGAGTTGTTAACCATGTGTGTTCAAGAAGATGGCAGACTACTTATGGAGGAGAAGGAGAAGGAAAGGGTAAACTTGACTACTCATAGAAAGAGTAATAAGAAGGATTAAGCCAAAGACAAGGGGAAAGAGAAAATCCCTCCCACAAAGGACATAAAGAAGAACATTGTATGTTTCTTTAGTAAAAAAAAGGGATACATGAAGAAACAATGCTCTAAGTTCATGCAGTGGCTTGATAAGAAAAGTACTCAACTTTCTCTTGTCTGTTATGAATCCAATATGATTGATGTTAATCATAACACATGGTGGATTGATTCTGGTTCTACAATCCATGTGACCAATTCATTACAGGACTTAAAAGACTTGCGAATGCTAGTGGGAAGTAAGCATAGCATCTATTCAGGCAATAAGATGTCCTCATATGTGGAGGCTATTGGAATGTGTAGCTTCGTTTTAAGCAATGGTTTCATTTTGAATTTGAAAAAGACATTTTATATCCTTAGTTATTCTAGAAATTTAATTTCAGTTTCCAGACTTATGTCCAATGGTTATTCCTTTAACTTTTCATATTCTGGATTTAATTTATTTTATAAATTTGATATTATTGGATATGGTACCTTATCTGATAGTCTTTTTCTACTCAATTTACAAAATGATGATAACCATGCTATAATGCATGCTCAAGAAAGGTTGGTATTAAATGATATGTTATGAATGAAGAATCCTCTATGTTGTGGCATCAATGATTAGGACATATCTCCATTAATAGAATTAAAAAGTTAGTGAATGATGGGATACTTAGTGTTTCAGATTTCACTAACTTTGAGACTTATATAAGTTGTATTAAGGGAAAACAGACTAACAAGTTAAAGAAGGGTACCGAGAGGAGCTCTAAATTATTAGAAATCATATATATAGACATTTGTAGTCCAAACATAGATGCATATCGTAATAGGTACTTTGTGTCTTTCATAGATGATTACTCACAATATATGTATCTTTACTTACTTAATAACAAGAATGAAGCACTAGATGCTTTTAAAGTGTTTAAAGCTGAAATAGAGAAACAATGTGGAAAACAAATTAAAATTGTAAGATCCAATGGAGGCGGAGAGTACTATGGTAGATATATATAGAGTGGACAAGCGACTGGTCCATTTGCAAGATTTCTTTAAGAGAATGGGATTGTTGCCCAATACAGTTTACCCGGCTCTCCTAATCAAAATGGAGTAACTAAAAGGAGAAACCAAACATTATTGGACATGGTGCGGAGCATGCTTGCAAGCTCTAAACTTCCTAAATTCTTGTGGATTGAAGCTCTTAAAACGACTACGTATGTATTGAACCGGGTTCTAACTAAGGTTGTCCAAAAGACGCCATTTAAGTTATTCAAGGGATGGAAATCGAGTTTGTGACATGTACGCGTTTGGAGATGTCTATCTAAAGTAAGAGTCTACAATCCACATGAAAAAAAGTTAGACCCAAGGACTATTAATGGGTATTTCGTTGGATATGCCGAAAGGTCTAAGGGATATAGATTTTATTGTCTATCTCATAGCACTAGGTTTGTGGAATCAAGAAATGCAAAATTTCTTGAAAATGACTTGATTAGTGGGAGCGATCAATCTCAAGGCCCTCATTTTGAGAAAGATCATATAGATGTTTAGTGTGCCACTTCAAGTAGTAGGTTAATCGTTGTTGTTAACAACACGCCTTTAACACAAATGCGTGTTAAAGAGTCAGCCTTAGAGGTACCACAAACTGTTGATCCTGATTCAATAGATGTTGAAGTTCAACAGATATCCGAAGCTGTTGAACAACCAGTTAAACAGCATGATCCTATTCCTCAAGAGAATGTTGATGCAACATTAAGAAGATCTACTAGAGTAAGGAAATCAGCAATTCTTAGTGACTATGTCGTGTATCTGCAAGAGTCTAACTACAATGTTGAAGCTAAAAATGATCCTAAGACGTTTTCACAGGCCATGAGTTCTGAGAATTCAAACTTGTGGTATAGTGCCATGAAAGAAGATATAGATCCGATGGCATCTAATAGAGCCTGGAATCTCGTTAAGTTGCCTGATGGTGTAAAAGCCATTGGAAGCAAATGGGTCTTTAAAAAAAAGAAAGACTTGCAAGGCAATATTAAGAGACATAAAGCAAGACTCATTGCTAAAGGATTCACTCAAAGGAAAGGAATCGACTACATAAAGACATTTTCTCCTGTATCTAAAAAAGATTCCCTTCATGTAATTATGGCATTGGTTGCACATTTTGATTTAGAGTTGCACCAAATGGATGTGAAAACGGCCTTCCTTAATGGTAATCTAGAGGAAAAGGTTTACATGAAACAACTTAAAGGATTCTCCACTAGTAATGATGAGCAATTGGTTTGTAAGCTTAACAAATCCATATATAGATTAAAACAAGCCTCCCGTTAGTAGTATTTGAAATTCCATGATGCCATCACTTCATTTGGTTTTGAAAAAAACATTATAGATCAATGCATATACCAGAAGGTCAGTGGGAGTGAAATTTGTTTTCTTGTGCTGTATGTGGATGATATTTTGCTTGCAATCAATGATAAGGGTTTGCTATATGAGGTAAAACGATTCCTCTCTAAGAACTTTGATATGAAAGATATAGGTGAGGCATCTTATGTCATTGGCATTAAGATCCATAAGGAAAGATCTCGAGGCATTTTAGGTTTGTCTCAAGAAACCTATATCAACAAAGTTTTAGAGAGATTTTGAATGAAGGATTGTTCACTAAGTGTAGCACCCATTATGAAGGGTGACAAATTGGCCGTAAGCTAGTGCCCCAAAAAATGAGCTCAAGCGAGAACAAATGAAAAACATTCCATATGTGTCAACCATTGGAAGTCTAATGTATGCTTGGGATTGTACTAGACCTGACATTGCATTTGTTGTTGGGACGCTAGGGAGATATCAGAGTAACCTGTGTTGACCACTTGAGAGTTGTAAAGAAAGTAATGAGATACCTTCAAGGAACAAAGGATTACATGCTCATATATAGACGGACTAACAATCTGAAGGTCATTGGATATTCTGATGCAAACTTTGCTGGCTGTGTTGATTTACGTAAATCAATGTCTGGTTACATTTTTACGCTTGCCGGTGGAGCCGTGTCTTGGAGGAGTGCAAAGCAAACCTTAACTACTACTTCCACTATGGAGGCCGAGTTCATATCTTGTTTTGAGACTACTTCACATGGTGTATGATTGAAAAGTTTCATGTCTAGGCTTAGAATTATTGATTCTATCTCTCAGCCATTAAGATTGTACTGCGATAACTCAACTGTTGTATTTATGGCTAAGAACAATAAAAGCGATAGTTAAAGTAAGCATATTGACATCAAGTACTTAGTCATAAGAGAATGTGTTAAGGAAAAGAAAGTGGTTATTGAACACATTAGCACTAAGTAAATGATAGCTGATCCTTTAACTAAGGGTATGCCACCAAAGAATTTTAAGGATCATGTAGTAAGAATGGGACTTGGTTCTATAATGTAATCTTCATTGCGTATACATTTAATGTTTTAATGAAACTTTTATTCGGTTGATATTTCTTATTTGGTTTTGTGTACACATTTTATCTATTCATTTGTTTTAAGAAATGTCATTAAGTTTAGACTTAGAATGAACATATGATTTATTCATTAAGTTTAAGAGCTAGTATTGAGAGACTTGATATATTGTAATACATTGAAGATAATACTCGTTATAAGAGGACCTATCGCCATAATTCATATATTTTGTTTCTTGTTACGTTTGATATTGGGATAAATGGATCAAGTGGGAGAATGTTAGAATTTCCTGGAACCCGAAATTGAATCTAGATTTTGTGCAATTTATTCAGGAAATTCAATCGGGATATAATCTATTTAAGATATGATTTAATTTAATAAAATCTACGCAAGTAAATCTTGCAATTTAAGCTCGGATCACGTCGATTAAGATCTATAATGGTAAAAAATATATTTGGGATGTGATCTTTCAGTTAGGTCTCTAATCCCACTTACTTACACTTCAAAAAAGTACACCATCATTTTTTAGTGAGAGATGGCTTAAAAGTATTTTACTGAAACAAAGAAAATTCATAGTTTTATTTGCAATGGCTAGAGGCATGTAGACAATTCAATTTTTACTTCCGCTTTTGCTCTTATATATTCATTAGGTGCTCATGAACATGATCAGAAATTAATTTATATGATCTAATAATAAAAAATTATTTTATTAAATAAAATAAGATAATCTTATATCATAATTTTCTTCTTTTTTATATTATATCTATATTAAAATCTTTTTGATGAATTATGATATTAATATATAAACTAAACATGACATAAGAATGGAATAAAAGTAATTAACAATAATAATAATAAAAAAAAAAAATCAACTCAAAGAGCCGTTGTTCGATCCCACAAGTGACAGAAAACAACACGAAAACATCCTTCCTTTCCTGTTTCTCTCATCTGCATTCATGTGCTAAGCGACGCTCGCTCTTATAATCCCTCCAAAATACGCCCCCCTTCCCCCTCACTCAACATTATTCTGTTCTTTCATACAACCCTTTTTTATCCCTTTCTTTTCTTCTCTCTCGTGTTCTCTTCACTCATCCCCCCCAAAAAAAAACCTTATTCTCTTCTCTCTCTTTTTCTCTTACACTCAACTCAACTTCACCACTTATGGTTCCTCCTATCTACTCCAGTCATCATCATGCCCTCCACTCCCAGCTTCCAATTCTCTCTCTCAAGGTCTACCAACCTCTCTCTCTCCACTCTTCTACTCATCAAAATCAAACAAACAATAAAATCTAATAACAGAACTGCATGCATGCCAGTCAATTGATTGCACCTCACACACAAGTGTATATTATAGTTAATCAGTGATATTTAGTACCTAAAAATGTTTTTAATTAAAAAAATTTGAAATATGGTTTTCCTTTAATACTGAATTTTGAGTTTTTACATCAAACTACAGATGGGTTCCTAAGTTGCCACGACTACAAAACTCCAGCAGTGGTGGAGACGAAACCGACAGCGAGGATAACCCCATTTCGCACTCCATAGAATGCTACGCCTGCACTCAAGTAGGCGTCCCGGTGTTCCACTCCACCAGCTGCGACGGCGCTCACCAACCCGAATGGGAGGCCTCGGCCGGTTCCTCCCTCGTTCCCATCCAAAACCGGACCGGTACCAAGAAGCCGGACCGTTCACCATGTAGGAAGATGCCTCCCTCCGGTCCATTCGGGCGCGTGCTGGATCCCCGCATCAAGTGCGTGCAGAAGTGGAACCGAGGTGTCCTACTGGCACGCGCCATGGCACTGGCTGTGGACCCGCTCTTCTTCTACGCGCTGTCGGTGGGGCGAGGAGGCATGCCGTGCCTCTACATGGACGGCGGGCTGGCGGCTATCGTGACGGTACTCCGGACGTGCGTGGACGCTGTGCACTTGTTTCATCTCTGGCTTCAGTTCAGACTGGCTTACGTGTCGAGAGAGTCGTTGGTTGTCGGGTGCGGGAAGCTGGTGTGGGACGCCCGCGCCATAGCGTCTCACTACGTGCGCTCGCTCAAAGGGTTCTGGTTCGATCTGTTTGTGATCCTCCCAGTTCCTCAGGTTTGTGCTATCTAAATTGACACGAGTTTCAAATCATGAGTTTTAGTTGTATTAATATAATCTGAGCAGTACCTAGGTTTCGTGGATTTTTAATTATATTAATATAATCTTAGCAGTACCTAGGTTTCGTGAATACTGACTTTCAAATTTAGATAATTAGATACACAAATAGACAAAAGATAGCCCTCCCATTAAAATAGTCTTTTATTTTAAATAATATTTTTTTAATTTAATTTCAAAGCAGAAATGATTTGCCTAGTTTACTAGATGGATGCGTGTAAATAATAATAATAATAAAAAAAATCTTTGGTGTAGTTGTTTTATGATAAAATATTAATATAAGAAAATCACTACTCTATATGCTCCACCAACCCAATCACTTCCCATACATATTCTTTTCTAAAAGCACATACTATACAACATGGAGTTGCAATAGTAGTTTTGTGAAATCCAAAGAGAATTAGGTGAATTGTAAATATATTATGTGTTTTTTTTATGTTTTAAAATTAAGTATTTATATCTTAAAATCATAAAAGAAGGTATATTTAAATCTTTATATACTCATTTTATCTTTAATTATATCTATATATATATTAGTGTTTTATATCCTATAATAAAATAAGATTTATAACCATAATTATTAAATTATAAATCTAAATACTCAATTTCCAAACAAGAGGAATTTGAAATTAAAAATAAAAAGGGGAAGCTTTTGGTTTTGGTTGATGATTCATGGTCACGTGTCCTGGTACCATCGGAGCGTTGCATGATGGAGAGAAGGAAAAAGAGAGAGAGGGAGAAGATTCCGATAACATCATCCTATTGTGGCCATGAGTTTCTGCAAAAAAAATAACTACGGGCAGATGGGTATGGGCAATTGGGTACAGTACACTACACATGTAAATCATGCAGTAACTTTTCGTTTGTTTTCTCCCGAGGATACTTTTTTTTTTCCTTTTTAACGTTTTATGAATGTTTGCACATCCTATAATTGTCGACCACGTGTCCTACTTTTTTTTTCCCTCTATCATATTAAATGTTTTGCCCCACTTTTGCCTCTTCTGGTCATGCACGTTCTGTGCATCCGTCGCCCATTTCAGGATCCATCATCTGATTTGGAAGGAAGGATTCAAAAAAAATTAAAAAAAAAAAATGTCACTCTTTAAGAATTATCCTGGCGATGTAGTTCAGTTTTGTTTCGGCAAACCTGGTCTCGTGTAATTGATGTTTTTACCTCAAAAATCTGACAATGAACTGAACTTCTCATTGATCCTGTTGCTTCATAAACCACCTATGATTTCTTAGCCTAATATAATATATTATTGGTTCATTTTTTCAATGTTTAAATTAGATTCCGAGGTGTTAGACTGACTTTGGTCTTGCCGTTCATAAAGCAATTTAATTATTGTGCATATTTAAACATATTGAGCTCAAACCAATTTATGTATGCAACCGAATTATGCTCTCAATTTAGTAGTAATAGGTAAGAGTGTAAATGAACCGTGTCGAGATGATATAGTATTAAATTCAAACTTAAGAGTTTGATTTGGATTTACCTCCTCTTGCACATCATATGGCCATTTGTTTTACCGATCATAATCATAAACAGACAAATCTTAACGTAAGTTAATACTAAAAAAAGATTTATTGTCATTATTTTTACATAAATTTCATCAGTTTTTGTCTTGTTCATAATTTTGGTTGTAATTTTATTTATCTATTGACAACTGATGCGTTCTCTATAATAATGTATGCATCGCAAGTGCACGGCTTTTAAGAAGCAATAGTCCACCTGCTCAATTCAGCTGCTTTTGCTTGTTCTTTCCTCTCAGATGTTGTGTTGGTTTTGACATGTCTTGAAAGAATATCGGTATATTTACCCTTACATACAAGAGTTATATATCCATCAGTCTCTTCTTGTATTCATGTGTACTGGATTTTGATAATCTGAATCAACTTGAAAATTAACTTCCTCAGTTCTTTGGTCTTATAGGGTGATACATTATTGATTGTAAATCCATTTTTCAAACACTATCTTCCACGAACGTGTCGATACATGTCACTTAAGACTCTTGTACATTCACAGGATTATAAGTAGGTACATTGTTAAGAACAAGCAATCCAAGGAAAAATTCATTCGTTCATAATCTGAGAAACAAAGCAAAGAAGGTACCCCAAAGTCAAATTAAAGAGATGGGTTAGATAGAACTAGTTTAATCAGAGAGAGAAAAAACCCACAGGCCACACATAACAATACACAACTATGCTCATTCGTGCTCACTAAAGAGTGGATGAGGGTGGAGGCAGGCAGTGATGTCGGTAAAGAGACGACGCTGCACAGATGAAAAATGATGGTTTGTCGAGCTTTATGTGGTGATGGAGAAGCGAAAAAAGGTTTTGAACGGGAGTGTTGCAGGTCTAGTCTGAAAAAAGAAACAGAAATAAAGCGAAACGGGTGGGTGATAACTGGTATGGGAGAGAGAGAGATCTTTCATTGCATAGTAGAATTAAAGTAGTTGCTTTAAACCTTTTTTTTTTTTTAACATGAACTTCCATTTTGCTTCCTCCTTTATAGAATTCAGTGAGACCCTGACAGCTAAATGTTCATCGTGTAGCTTCAAAATATTGGACTTTAGCTAAAGTTTAGGATTTGACAGTCTCCATTAGAAAGAGGATTCGTTCATTTAACATCATCAGTTCTTAATTATAACCAGACAACATATGATATATATATAATATATATATATATATATATAATATATTCCACATGAGTTTCATTTTGGGGTTTCATCGTCCTTGTTAACTGTTTCACATCTCCCCGTGAACAATTATCTTGATGTCTGTTGTCATATAGTACAAAGGAACAAATAAAGAACTATGCATCGAAAACCACCTTTAATTTGTTTTTAACAAATGATTACAAACTTACTCTGACATCTTCCGAAGAGATTCTGTGAACTTCAATTATTGTACTCGTGAATTCTTTTTTTTTTTTTCATTTCTTAATTTGCGGTAGTATTGTGAAGAAACAATTGCATGTTATTTGAAATGGACAATTAGATTGTGCCTTTACCTATTATGAAAAGCCGGAGCTTGACAATGACACGAGTGAATTGTTTTTTTCCCCTCTTCGAGTGTGGGTCCTGTGGGATAATTTGTCCCTGTCGATATTATTGCCCTTGACTTGAAGACAAATATTCAAAAAGCTGCATCTTTTGGTACTAATCATGGATTCTAAATCCCAAAACATATTATTTTTCTATTATGGCTGTGAATCACGAAAAGAGTAAAGTCCTAGCATTAGCTTATAAAACCAAGATAGTCAATATTAGACAGGGGTATTAAAGGTTAAAAAAATAACCCATTAATCACCTATTAGCTTAATTATTAGCTATTTTTAAAGAAACATTAAAACTGTTATTAAAACCGATCTCTTCGTATTAAAATAGGAGTTAGTTTACAGACATGTATAACAGTCAAGGACTTGTATAAATACCGTAGGAAGTTAGATAACTAGATTAATTACTTCTGACTCTAGAACTCAATATTTCAATATTACTTCAAGTTCCTTTGTTTTTTTTTCTTTTCTTTCTTCTGCTTCAAACTGCAAGTTTTATTTCAGAACTTGAACACTTGGCGGTAGGTATACGATTGAGGGGCGAACCAAGGAACCTTTTGGCTTGACCATTTACTACGTCTAGTCTGAGGCCTTATAAGCACTTATCTTTTGTTCATTATGTTCTTGTGAAATTATGACTTTCTGGTGGGCTATTGGCTCACTTTCCTTTTCTGTTGCAGGCTGTATTTTGGTTGGTGGTGCCGAAATTAATAAGAGAGGAGAAAATCAAGCTGATAATGACAATACTTCTACTCATGTTCTTGTTTCAATTCCTTCCCAAGGTGTATCATAGCATATCATTGATGAGGAGAATGCAGAAGGTTACAGGTTATATCTTTGGTACAATTTGGTGGGGTTTTGGCTTAAATCTTATAGCCTACTTCATTGCTTCGCATGTAAGTTGGCATCCCTCTCTACAAGTTTAAGCATCGCATTGACATATTGAGATATCGATGCAATCTCAATAAGACATTTAACTGTAGGTGGCAGGTGGATGCTGGTATGTCCTTGCAATACAACGCGTAGCATCATGCCTACGCCAACAATGTGAAAACCGCAAGTGCAGCCTCTCTCTATCATGCTCAGACGAAGTGTGCTACCAGTTTCTGTTGCCTGAGGGCACCGTAGGAAATCCTTGTGGCAATAATTCAACTGTCACTATCAGGAAGCCACTGTGCTTGGATGTAAATGGGCCATTCCATTATGGAATCTATCAATGGGCCCTTCCTGTCATCTCTAGCAATTCTGTCACTGTGAAAATTCTCTACCCTATCTTTTGGGGTTTGATGACCCTCAGGTAAGAAGTAACATCGCATAATAGAACTTTTTTTGTCTAATATGTAATTTTTTTTGTTCATTTTTTAGGCGTAAAGCATACTGTGAAGAAGCACTTTTCTTGCATCTACAAGTCCGCCTTGCAATACTAATCGATGAGCCCTCTAATGTGCAGCACATTTGGTAATGATCTTGAACCTACAAGTCACTGGATGGAGGTGATTTTCAGCATATTCATTGTTCTTACTGGGCTATTTCTCTTCACTCTTTTGATTGGAAATATTCAGGTGAATAGTGGCAACGGTCTGAAAAATATTTTTCCTGATCTTAGAGTAACATGGTCATGGTGTTGCTGCAAATTTCAAATATTGAGGACTTGCCGCTTTGTGTATAGGTATTTTTACATGCTGTTATGGCTAAGAAAAGAAAGATGCAACTTAGGTGCAGAGATATGGAGTGGTGGATGAGGAGAAGGCAATTGCCATCTCGGTTGAGACAAAGGGTCCGCCATTTCGAGCGGCAGAGATGGGCAACCATGGGAGGAGAAGACGAAATGGAATTGATTAAGGACTTGCCAGAAGGGCTTCGAAGAGATATCAAGCGCTATCTTTGCTTGGATCTCATCAAGAAGGTAGCAAAACTACAAATCACAAAAGGAAAATGCTACAGATGAAATTAGATATACCTAGCAACTAAGTTCGTGCGTACTCAGGTCGAATGGATCGATTGCCTAATGACATTTTAATTTCTCAGGTGCCACTGTTCCATGACTTGGACGATCTGATCCTAGACAACATTTGTGACCGTGTTAAGCCTCTCGTCTTCTCTAAAGATGAAAAGGTGCATTATCTCATAGTACCATACACTGTCTCGACCATTTTTTTGGCGAAAATCAGTTGGACATGTCTAACGTTCAAATGTTTTGTTTAATAGATTATCAGAGAAGGAGATCCTGTCCAACGAATCATATTTCTTGTTCGAGGACGCATCAAACGTGGACAGGCCCTCAGCAAGGGGATGGTTGCCACAAGCATGCTTGAACCAGGTGGCTTCCTAGGCGATGAACTACTGTCCTGGTGTCTCCGCCGCCCATTTATTGATCGACTTCCAGCGTCATCTGCAACATTTGTTTGTATAGATTCTATTGAAGCATTTGGCCTGGATGCAAAACATCTTAAATACATAACAGACCACTTCCGTTATAAATTTGCCAATGAGAGACTCAAGCGAACGGCAAGATACTACTCTTCCAATTGGCGTACGTGGGCAGCAGTGAATATACAATTGGCTTGGCGACGTTACAGGGTGAGGACTAGGGGACCGGTGAGTATTGTAGCCGTGGAAGATGGCGGCAGTGACCGACGACTTTTACAGTATGCTGCAATGTTCATGTCAATCAGGCCACATGATCACCTCGAATAAGCCATTATTGTCTCGGATATTTTGTCCGTCATTGTGGACAAATTTACTCAAGTCTTCTCTTTGAGACACTGCATAATTTCTTCTTGAAGCAATGGTCATCGTCTTGATTGTCTATTCACAATAGAATGACCATAAACTATTGTTAGCGTAGAACGGAACTAATTTTGTTCGATTGAGCTCATGAAATTGGTAACTTCAAATAGTCCATGCATGGCACTTGAATTGTATGCACACAAAATCAGCCAAATATTGTTCTTAATCTCTCAAATTCTTCCTCAATCCTCATAATCATTCCTGACAATGCTGTAAATGTTTGGTTAATAACTTTGTCTGTCCATCCGTCTAAGAGTAAAAAGCTATATTTGACAAGAACTTTCCTCCCTAATTTTCGCTACATTATCCATAAAAAAAAAAAAAATAGAAGGAATTTTAATTCCTATTAGCTAGACACGATACTATAAGGAACACTATGGCATTATACCTCTTGGAAGAAGTGAATCACTGACACGAGCAACATCAATCAGTTTTACAACATAGCAGAAATTCATCATTTTCGTGAAACTATCAACAACCATTAAATCACCATAGCAATAAATAACAAGTCAAAGGAACACGATCAGTCCTAACAAAACATTTATTCGAATTACCATATACCTTTTCCTCGTCTTAATGCTGACACCTCCGACAATTGTTCCAGAATCAAGGTGGCTCTAAATCGTGACTGCAAATCAAATTATCGTTGAAGTTGTCCACCACAAAATAAGCAATAAAGTTCCGGAAGACATAGTTCATTTGTAGCATAAATGTGGATGCCATATTGGACAGACTAAAGACATATTTGTCCACTTAAAAAGATCATTCTTTGTCTCAAATTTCATTATTCATCCATCACCTTTTCTCATTCTCATCTAGTGTCGTCTACTCTTCTTTTAAGTATACGTTTGAAAAGACAAAGTTTGAACCATAAAGCACAAATGGCTAGTTATCGATTGGTCAAATTTTGGGAAACCATAATTGGTAGTAATCTTATTGGTAGCCTTGTTATCTACATACACTACATACGATGTGTCAAAACTGTGTAAGCACATATTGTTCGTTGAAAGTAATAAAAGTAAGCCTCCAAGCTGCTGATCCCATAAGGGCAGTGACTACTTATTAAATCGTGCTTTTATTTGACTTATGGAGACAAAATGAAATATCTTAACATGAAAAGGGGTAACTCAAATTGCTTTCACAAAACTATCTAATCTAATTATTAAAAAAAAAA
Organism: Laguncularia racemosa; assembly: GCA_037954665.1. Lineage (NCBI taxonomy): Eukaryota > Viridiplantae > Streptophyta > Magnoliopsida > Myrtales > Combretaceae > Laguncularia > Laguncularia racemosa. The sequence continues at coordinate 2,815,968 of JBBMOL010000091.1, read as the reverse complement.
ATCAATTTAGTTGGCACATAGTTATGCTACGACATTCAAATAATCAAATCACGTTTGGTTTGTAAAATAAAATAAGATAAAAACAAAATTACAATTCTTAAGAAATAAAATAGAGATATAATAGTTATTACTTATTGTTCCTTTAGGGTCTTATGAATAAATATAAAATTATGTTGAAAAGATCAAGGATTAGTTATATTCTTTTGACCTTACAGAGGAATTGCAAATTCTCATGCCGCAGCAATGGCAATTTCTTGGAATTGTTATTCCGCTAACAAATGCGGAAATAAGTCAATAAAAAAACAATAATTATTTTATTTTAATCTTATAAAATCAAACAAATATACCATTAATACTTATAGGTTAATTGATTATGGATTGATTCGTTTACCAAATCATCTAATAGTCTCTCTCAAGCAATGCTAAACCTATTTCCTAATGGGATGACCTATTGCTCCATTGTTATTAGCTTGATATAAAATGCATGAAAAAACTCAGAACTATTGACCGCATAAACCGAATTAGTATTCTTGTCCTCTCCATACTCATGGTGCAAATTGGTATGCTAAATTAGGGAATTACCAATCTCATCCATAACTTAATAATCAATTTGAATGGGTATTTAAGCTATTGGGGTATGCAAAATACAAAATTCACGAAAATTAATATAAATGCATAAACCAATAAGTACAATTGTACTAATATAAGAATATCATTGTTCCATGGTACTATCTTCCATGATATAACTTATAGCAATAAGACTAAGATAAAATTATCTTCCTTGAGGGACTATTTTTTACTAATGATGATTGATCATCATTCTTTATGTGCAAAATCAATGTACCTTTATTTAAACGATGAAGATTTATTAAGAATGATATATTATGTATGTATGAAATTTAGTGATAGATAATAACAAAAAAAACGAGGAATGCTCTTAAATAATATATTTTTTGAAAAAAAAATTGTGAAATAATACATCCCAAAAAATTATTCCAAAAATAAGTTATGAAGGCACAGACTTAGAATATGCTTTTAGTTTTGACAATTTTTGCAAAATTGATAGTGCAAACATTGTTTGTGTCTTCAATAAATTCTCTAATAATTTTTTTCGGTATCATCCCTCACCATCTAATAATTTTATAGGATATTACAAACCTATAAAAAATATTACAAAATGACACTGCAAATTTGTATAGTATCACAACACTTGAACCAAAATGTGCCAAAAAAAAAATTGCATTGATAGTTTATATTATAAATGCAAATCTTCAGTTTCTTAATTCATTATTCAGACATCCCTATTTCTTCTTTCATTCTTCTTCTTCCTCCCCAATTCATGCTTTCTATTTTCTTAATTTCTATTTTACACAGGTTTAGCTTATACATTTACGAATGTAAGAATACCAACAGGATATATTTCGGTACATTTAACTTCCTGCAATTTGTACATTTGTTTCCTATTATGTTACTTTTTGTCAATCCATATAAAATTAAATGCAATTATTCGTAGTCTACTATTTTTATTAAAATGCTAATAATTGTTAATTAATCGATAATGTATAATTAATTAGTTGCTAATATATCATTAATTAACATTAGAAAATTAATTAGTAAAAAAATTCGTATTAATTGTAAGTGACATGTCTAAGGTTGTTGTTGTGAAAATTGTTGTTAATTAATTGTTAATTTGTAAATAATTAGTTGTTAATTGTCGTTAGAAAATTAATTAGTAAAAAAATTCGATATTGATTATAAATGTAATATCTTGGTGTATTATTGTGAAAATTGTCATGAAATTAAGCTTTTGTTAATTAATTATTAATGTGTCATTAATTAGTCGCTAATACATCATTAATTAACATTAGAAAATTAATTAGTAAAAAATTTCTTATTAATTGTAAATGACATGTATAGGGCTATTGTTGTGAAAATTATTGTTAATCAATGTTAATTTGTAAATAATTAGTCATTAATATGTCATTAATTATCATTAGAAAATTAATTAGTAAAAAAATTCAGTATTGATTGTAAATATAATATCTTAGTATATTGTAAACACCTCATTTTTGCCCCTAACGGTCAATAATAATTAATTTTCAATTTTTTTATTTTTTACAATTTTTCTTCTAATTTAGCAAAAATAGGAAAAATATTCAAAAATAAATAAATAGAAAAAATACATCAATTTTGGAAAATAATTGTAGAAATAATAATAAAAGGGGTTGAATAATTTTTACAAATTTTTGGAATTTCCAAAAAATACAAAAATAATAAAAATTGCATTGCATATATACAAATTGAGTAAATAAAAAAAAAAAAAACGAATAAGTAGGCTAGCCCAACTGGTTCGAGCCATGGTCTGATGCGCGTGGGGGGAGGGGTGCGTCACGGGTTCAAATACCACGAGGAGCACTTGCTGCGTTTTCATTTTTTTTCTTTCCCAACTGCCACGTGGCAGCACGTGATAGGCCGACCCCAGATCACGTGCTTCACACACGATTGTCTTCTTTGCCCGAACAGACGCGAGAAGAAGCCGGAGTAGGTCTGATGGAGCTGGGATTGTCCGTTTTTTCTCGAATCTTTTGGATTACTGTCAATCTTAAGCCAAATCCATTGAATAAATCACAAAAAAGCAACGGATTGACATCAAATCTCCGAGATAGGGTCGAATCCGAAATGGAAAAAAAAATGAGTTTAACCAAATGACGGATTTGAGCTTATCCGGAGGAGCTTTTGAGCGTCTATAAATAGGATTCGAAGGGAGGAAGCCAGAGCATGGATCAGAAGTGAGAAAAAGAGAGAAAATAAGAGAAATTGAAGCCTTGCTAGAGTTCCTCAAGCCGCGACCACCGACCAAGCTTCAAACCTCCACTAGGAGGCCTTTTTAGATAAATCCACCACCATGGTTGAGTTCCCCACCCTCGAAAAGCTAGGAAACAACCCCTTAACCTCCTCGAAAGGCCGTTAGAACGCCGTCAACGAGCACTCCCAACTGCCGTGATCGACCGACCCGCTTCGACCCAACTCGGGCACCGACCCGGATCTAGGTAAGTTGGATTTTTTTATTTTTTTTCTGATTTTTTATTATTATTTATTTATTTATTGAATTTTATTTATTATTTATTTATGTATTCATTTGTTGTTTTTAATTTAAAAAATAAAAAATAATACTAGAAAATTATTAGAATTTAGATTAGTTTTTTTTTAGGTTTAGCTTAAGACAAATAATAGAAAATTATAAAAATCACAAAAAAAAATAATATATAATAAATTAAATTAAATTATAAGATAATAAAATCATAAAAAAATAATAAAGATATATTAGAAAAAATGATAGAATTTAGATTTTTAGTTTAAGATAGATAAAATAATAAAAATAAAAGAAAAAAATTTAATTAATTAATTAATTAACAAAAATTAATTAAAAAATTAAAATTAAAATTAAAAAAATAAAAAAAATAAAAACAAATAATAACATTAGAGGTAGGTTAAAAATAGGGAAATAAAAAAAATTTATCACTTAGAAAAATGCTTTTCTTAAATAAATCCAAAATTGGTTTTTTTCCTTAAAATTATTATTTTTCAAAAAAAAACATAAGATAATCAAGCTTAGGCTTAATTTTTCCTAAAAAAAACACTAAAATGATAAAAACATAAACCATAAGTAATTTTATAATTAAAATTAACAAACACACTAAAGTTTTTCATGAAAAGCGAACTACAGCTTGTTTGATCCTGAATAGCAAGTACGTAGGCACCCATTTGGGACAATTTTAAAAGGAATAAAAAATTATTTTTTTAGAATAAGTTATTCAAAAACACAACAAAAAGATAACAAAAAAATAATAAATAACAATAAAAGACATTAGGATAAGGTTTAGATTTCAAGAGAATAGAGTGGTAACTTTAAGGTTTTAATAGGTTAGCCTCCGAATCCAAAAACTCTGGTTTTCCATTTCCTCTTTCACAAAAACGAAAAGAGGAAATCTCGCTGACTAGTTGTCCAAAGTAGGATTAACCTGCTCAATTAGTCCTAATTCGATCTTTCCCAATCACAGTTGAGTGGCGACTCCAAAATAAAATAAAATTCCTAGTTCAAGTCGAGGATCTATATTAGATGAGCATAGGGTCTAGTATAAATCAGATTAGAAATAGAAGAATCAAAAATTAGACTCGACATGTATTATTGTGAAAATGTCTTGAAATTAAGTTTATGTAAATTAATTTGTCATTAATTAGTCACTAATACATCATTAATTAACATTAGAAAATTAATTAGTGAAAAATTTCTTATAAATCGTAAATGACATGTCTAGGGTTGTTGTTGTGAAAATTATTGTTAATTAATCATTAATGTAATTAATTAGTCGTTAGAAAATTAATTAGTAAAAAAAATTACTTATTGATTGTAAATGTAATATATCCGTTTATTATTGTAAAAATTGTTGTGAAATTATTTTGATATTAATGGTAACATTTTTTTTTTTTGTGCATAATAGATGGAGCCCAAACCCTTCGATCCTTCAATTTTGACGCAGCACGAAAAACATCAATCACAAATTGTTTGAGACGAAAAGGTAAACCACATTTATCTTGTTGGGGGATTTATGTTGCAATATCAATAATACAACATTTAACTTCTTACATTTTAAGAGCAAGCATAGCTCAGCGTCCAACGGTATAAGATGTCACTTCGTCACGGTAAAAACATCATCTCCATCCATCTTTGAATGGAGCAAAACCTGTAATTAGCGCGATTCCTAGGTGCAAGCCACCTACTATTCATACAGTTGGATTAGCATATGACAACTACCTTGTTCGAGTAATGAAGCCTAAAGATACACACATTTCACATGCCAACTAGGGAGTTCACTTTTACCTTGTAAGAAATTGAGGTCCAATTAGGCCTCCCAGTCGATAGTTAGGCAATTATAGGAAGTAGTTACCTAAATTAACATGACATAAGGGAGGCTACGTTTAACATAATGTGGCTTTGTAATATTTACTAGATTCTTACAACCTATGCCAATGGCGAGCAGGTTCAGAGTCATACACATGTGTATATATTGCAGCTGCTGAGGGGATTTATTTTTACCGATACATCCAACTCCCTCGTCCACACAATATTTTTGCCTCTATTAGAGCATTTCAACGTTGTAAGGATGTATAACTAGGGGTCCGTGTTTGGCTTGGTTATATTGCCAGCTTATATCGCATCATCCCCGTTGGCTCATGAGATTGGAGGGGTTATGATACTCCTACAAGTTTAGGCATGGAATAGATTCCCACACATAATGCCCCCTAGCTAGCATAGGCTAATTATAGAGGTTAGAACTCTCTTGGTCGCCTGCTCAAAGGCGTGAAAGGACACTCAGCATCACTCAACCCATATAGTTGGCACATATCAAGATGCTCTCGACAGTCAACATATTGAGTAGGTATTTTGGTAATCTTTTTTTTTTTTAATTTTTCCATCTCATCATATGCATTCATTAACAATAAATCTTATTGCTATCCTTTAAGTCGAGTGAACGTTGTATGTTAGGAGTCCAATTCACATCCTACCATATTTCTGCAAAGATGGTATGAGCATTTAGACCACTCAGGTGCCACTGACATATTTCCACATAGTTGAGTGGCATTACCCCGACCATATTGTAAGACAGTTTAAGGGGTTTCAATATATTCCATAGGATGTAAATATGCAATTCTTAAATATCTGGTAAGTACAGCATCAATACCCATTAGGTAATTCAATGCATATCTGTTATTAATTATTTAATTTATGATTTCTTCTAACATGCAGGTTGATGCATTAAGAAAAATTCAACTATCTTCAGATCATGGCACAGCCGTTAGTATAGTTGGTCATGGTCTTAAATTTATATATGACCATGTAGGATCGATTCTTGCACACCATAGGACCGCAGGATGTCGACAACCCGAAACTAGGTTGAGGCACATGAATATCCATCACAGAACCAATGGTTGCATCGACTTTCGGTGTAATGTACAATAGCTTGGCCTCAATACCTAGCACATATGTCACACCACATCGTCATTCCATTAATGATCTTATCCCTACACTACTTGCTCCAAATAAGAGATGCTCTGGTAAACAACCATTGTATTGGGATAAATCTTTGCAGCGTGTTACAAAGTGGAGTCTAGTGCTTCCCCGAGACTTCAACGATACCCCCTAGTACCATCCAACACATGAGTCACAAGCTTCTCCTACTCCACATCTAAAGGCATCAAGAGAGCCTAAAAATGCATTTGCTCGGTTGGTTAGACAGCTTACTAAAAGAATGAATAATAAGCGATGGGAATATGTTTTTTCTTATTTATTTCATATGTATATCTTTCATCAATTTTTTAGTTGATATAAATTAATATGTGAAATTAAGAAATTTATTAACATTTTCTAATAAATTATTTATGGAAATTAACATTATCTAATGAATTTATTATCATTTTCTAACATTATATAATAAATTAGTATTAGTTTTTTTTCTTCTTTTTTCTCATATAATATAAAATAAAGTATAAAGGTGTGAGAAATTTTTTTTAATAAATTTTTCTAATTTTTTAATTTATGAAAATTGTTTTTTTATTATTCTTTATGTAAATTTTTAATTTTTTAAATAAAAAATTTAATATAAGAAAATTTATTTTTCTCTACACAATTTTTCATAAAAAAAATTAATGATAAAAAAAATCATTAAAGGCATGTTTCGAATTTGTATCCTTACAACTTATTTTTAGAATAATTTTTCCAGATTCTCGTGAATTTGAATGGTCTCCTAAGGCTATTCCATCTTCCATAGGAAAAAAAAAAAAACGTGACGCCTTTTATTTATTTTTTAATTAATTAACCAATTGGACTATTTTATTTTCCCAATTCTAGGCGTCCACTCGATTTGGAACAAACAAATCCAGAATGGCCAGCCCATTAACAAAAAGAAAAGGGGGGCTAGGTCCATTCTTACTTGAAATCAAATAAGGCCAGCCTCTCTGATTAATTTTCATTGAATAACCCTCCACAGCTTGGTAACTTCCGATTTCAACGGTGACCAACGTGAATTATGGAACTTTTAGTTAAGAAGTTTGGTTTGAAGTATTCCTTATTTATGGCAAGTTTTTTAGATTAAAGCTTTTGTGAAAGGTTACTATTAGACGGTTTGGTTTAAAGTCTTCTTCATTCATCACAGATTTAGAGTTAAGTTTTTATGAAATGTTGTTTTGGTTTTTCTTGTTAAATTATTGGCAAAATGTGCCAATTCTTGCTATAAAATAACCAAGAAAATAATAATAATTAGCAATATCTTAACAAGAGCAGAAATCATAAAAAGAAAACTTGACTTGCCCTTCAAAGAAGCAATTGTTTTAGTACTTTAGCTCAATTCCACTCTCTCTATAGAATGAGGCCTGGAAAATTCTTCAATAGTGCCTTTAAAGACATGATCATTTTTAGCATCCACTCTTGAGATGGTATTAAAGGATTGGATATATCCTCCAATGGACTAAATTTTAGATTTGAGTACCGATGTATGCACATTACTTACTTTCTTGAAATCAATGGATAGTTTAGCTAACCGATCTCCATACTAATCTTTATTCTCCATAGCCAATTCCCAAATGGTTTTCTCTTTAGATCACCAGTCTTCTAGTGTCTTAGGGTGGTGTTACAAGTTGATTGAGGTATGTATAGGTCTAGTAAAACTATAGAGGCTAAAAGTGTCATTCTTTTCCAATGTTCTATGGCCAATTTACCTAATAGTTTTCCTCAAAGTCACTCTTCTTCTTGGGTTCTCATGCGGTGTGCAATTTTGTGAATAAGGGTTTGGGTGATAACTAATAAGAGGCCCTTTAGGCAAATATTCATGTGTTTCATGTTCTCGCCCACATTGCTAATACAATTCTTTACTCAAACTAATGTATATAGCTTTGTTGTTACTAATTTAGGTAATACTATCACAATGCCATCCATCATACTCTGTTTTGACATTGATAATAAAAAACTATTCCACCCAACAATCACACACGATGAACCAAGATAGAAAAAAAAATCTAGTATAAATCCAAAATGGATTTTTTTTTTCACCCCACCCCCACCCATAGAATGCAATAATATATAATGCTTAGTTTACTAAAAAGTTGAAGTTAGTTTGAAACAATTTTCAACAACATAGCCAAAACTTGACATACGTTGTCCTTTGAAAGAATTTTAAAACAAGTAAGTGCACCGGGTTATAGATATAGTAATAAACTAGTAAAACTAGATTGCCTGTATAAGAACTACAGTACTAGCTCTCACTATATTAATGCTACTCACATATACATAATCAAAATATTTTGATATTTTTAGTATAATTCTAATCATAAGTAAATCTAAGAACAAGTGAATATTAACATCTAATAGAATAAATCAACGAACCAAATATTGGTGCTAAGCAAAGCCATTAGCTGAAGAGTGAGGTTAATAATTTCATTGGCCAACTGCTCATAGGTCTAATTCAATAGTAATAGAAAATTATGTTCTCGCGTATTTTTCTTTATACAAGTGGAAATTGAGGATTAGAGTCCCTTGGAAGCAAAAAGATACAGAGTGATCAACTTAAAAAATGTGCATAAAGCTTACACCTCATACCACTTATTTAGAAATGTAATAGAAATTTATTCTATGAGTAATTGCCAAAGTTTAGACCTAGTAATTACCTTTTTATATAAAGAATAATGTATCTTAATTAGTCAATTAAGGCTTTTTATTTATAGAAATGATTATATAATTAATTGATTAATTAATAAAGGTATGTTCTAATACAACCCCTAGTTCAATTGTAATGCTTATTTCTACATCTATACTGCAATCAAAATTTCACAAAATAGAGTAGATTAAGTTCTTTAAATAAAACCTAATCTTACATGAGTTGCTTATTCATGATACACATGATCAAATCAACCAAAAATCAATAATAATTATTCAAATATTTAATGTAAAGTACCATAATCACATATGAAAAACTCTGAATTAATAAATAAGGTAAATGGAAATAAATAGGAAAAATTTTAAATCGATTAAGAAAGGATTTACAAAGGTTAAGGCTAATTTTTTTCAAAATAACCTTTTTACTCTTAAACTTGATTTTATCAAAACTAGCTCCAAATTAGCTTAGAACCTTGAATAAATTTTCAAAACCTTAATTAGATGAACAAAATCATTAAGGAACTAGTTGAAGTTAATTAGAAAAGAAAAAAAAAAGGTTTGGAGATCATTTTGCAAAATGAGCAAAATGCCCTAAGTTTGGTTTTACTAAGGAGTGACCAAATTTTTTAGATTAATAAATTAATTTAGAGACCTGGGATGAAATATTTTTAGCCAAAATGAAATAGAAATAATAGATTAAAAAAATATTTAGTATGCCCAAAATAAGAACACATGGCAGCTCAAGACATTTTGCCATAAAAAGCTCATGTGGTTCCCCCCTTTATCCCATAAACCCTAGGGGTTTAAAAACCCTTTAAAACTCTTATACAAGTGTTGAAAATCAATAATCTCTCCTTTCCATTTCAAAAACTTCCCAAAGATTTAGGCTCAACTCTCTTCTTATTCTTAAACCTTAAACTTAAACCTTAATAACCACCTTGGAGAACTTACAAACTTAAGCTAGTTTGATGTGATTAAATAGGTTTGGAAGATCAAGCAAAAGACTAGGGAGGCTCTATAAAATCGTCACCTCTACTTGTAAAAAGAGTAAGTTTCTCGTTTGATTTTAATGATTTAAGTTGCAAAATCAAAGGAAAAGCTCTTGCTTGGGGAGTTAAGGAGGCATCAACCTTAGAAGAATAAGGGTTCAAGCAAACTTTTGAGGTAAGATTCAATGGATATGCACAAATTGGTGATTTAGGGTACTAGAAAGCGTTTAGATAGATCATTAAGTGAAATGCCTAAGTAGTAGAATGAAACCCATGTTTATTGTCACATATAGGAGCTTATGAAGAGAAATTTTTGCGATTTCAATTGATGATGGAGTTGTGAACATGTTAAACGTGATGATAGAAATAGGTTTACGTGATTAAAAGTAAGTTTAGCATATAAGATTGCAATATGAATACTTTTATGTTTGTGCCACCCCATGTGAGAATGGTTTAAGGTTTATTATTTTTTTATTTAAATAGTGGTCCAGATGATGAAATGTGTCGATTTGATGATATAGGTGTTAATTTGTGGATTAGCTAGTGATTGGTGTACTAATTGATGCATGAGGAATGTTTAATCTTATTGATTTTGAATAAATGATGATTTCAAGAGTTTAGTGGATAAATAGGTAGTGCTTGATAAATTTCCAATGTATATAAATAATACTTGGAGTATAATTTGGAACATTGATAAGTGATATATTATGATTTGAGGATTTAACAAAGTTTAGACAACCCAAGATTGAAACTAGATAAGAAAATTGCAAATTAGGCCTTCCATGTGGATCACCATCCCTATCATTTTTTTTTTTACCTTGATTAAATCTAAAAATTTTATATTGATTGTGATGAAATTGAGTTATTTAAGGACACAACATGTTAATTTAAAGTTTAGGTGATGATCAGATGTCAAGTGTTATCTAAAAGGTAAATTAGTTAAATGTTGGATGTGAATCTATAACCTTGAGGTTTTGGAGCTATTATGATATTTTTAGATGTTGTTTTGCATAAATTGTGGACCTAAATGATGATTCAAAGACTAAAAGTGATTAGGAACAAATAAGTGTTGGTTTAGATTGAATTGAAGTTAATTTGAGTAAGTTATGGGGCTTTTAAATGAATTTTCATATTTGAGATGGTCTATAATTTTTAGGTGATCTAAAATGACTAATAGGAATTTCATTGATAAATTAGGTAAAGGGTGTGATTAGGAGAAAAATGATTTTGGTTTGACTTAATTTAGACTATAAATGAGAAAGTTATGGTCCTTTTAAGTTGTAAGCTTCTAGAAAAACTTAATTTAATAAGTTTGGATAAGAATTAGATGATTTAAATACATTGAGTCAAGACCCTCCTAATCTTAAGCTAGCCTGCTCAAATAGGCTCATGAATCAACCCAATGTCCTTCTCCATTGGTGGTGCACATGACAATTTATAAGTGAAGTATTTGGGCCTAATTTAGCTTAATTAACCAAATTAGATTTAGTTGAAAATTAATTGAGTAAATAAATCTTAATTAGACTTAATTGGATCTAAATAAACTTAGTGAGCCCACAACCTAAAATTAATTTGAGCCCATTTCTACTTTAGACCCCATACCCTAAATAAGCCTTCGTAAGAATAAATACCTACGTGAGCCTTAAACACAAAAAGACCCAAAATCAATTAAAAACCTAAAATGAACTAAATTTTGATATAATAAATTAAATGGGCTTAAAAGAAATAAACATAATGGATCTAATTAAACATATTATCACATAATAGGCTATAATAAGTTAATTGAACTTAATTGGGCCTAAAATGGGTAAGCAACTAATAATCGAGTATAAATAACTTAATTAGACATAGACTAATCAAATTGTGCCTAAACACATGAATTAGGACAATAAGGACCTAATTGGGTAAATTAATTAAAATTAAAGTAATTAGGTCCCAATTTAATGAAATTGCATAATTAATAGGCTAATAAACTTAATTAGGGTTAGTGGACCCAATTTAAAAAATAATTGGACTAACTTTTCTTTAGGGCCCAAATTCCTAATTGGCCTTTAGTGGAAAACAAATGATAATGGACTTAAAATAAGATAAATTGGACATAATGAGCCTTAATGAGTTTAAGTTGGATAAAATGAGGTATAATTGACCTAAGTTAGATAAGTTAGGCATAATGAAATCTCGATAGGTTTAGAATAAGTATAACGGTTATATGGGCTTAAATGATGAATAATAAAGCCTAGTGGATTTAAAATAATTAATTGGGCTTATACTAAATAAATTGGAGTTAGAAAACTTAAATGAGCTTAAGTTGATCATCTAAATTATTTTAAACCCAATTATACTAATTTAATTGGATTTAATAAATTAAATACTTAATTAGGTGGGCTTAGATTAATAGTTTAAGCCTAAATAAATTAATGTAAGTAATGAGTAAATTGAGTTGAGTAATAAACCATAGTGAACTTAATTCTATCTAAAATGGTTAGACCCATTTTCTTTTATTGAGCCCATAGCTCATATGGGTTTAAGTTACAAATAACAAAACATAAATTTAAAACAATATGTTGAATCTACTAGAGATAAAGTAACTAAATAATTAACTTATGTATTAGGATAATTAATTGACTTTATTATCTTAATTAATTAGATTAATTAACTTAATTAACCAACAATTACTTTAGTAGACTTAATTCCAAAATTAATTGGGCCCACTTTCCTTTAGGGCCCAATACCTTAATTGGGCTTTGATATGACGTATAAATATAGATTTAGAAGATAATAAGAAACTTATAAATTAAATGGGCTAAAGCCCAATGGGCTCAATCATAAAGAATCTAAATAAGTAAGATCTAAATTAAATTAAGGATTAATAGAGACTAGATAATTAAATTGATAATTAACAAGTATAATAACATAAAATAATTAAACTAATGAACCTTAAATGATGAATGAGCCTAATTGCAATAAAAAATTAATTCGACCCTTATTGGGCTAATAACCATATGGGCCTTAGATACAAAGAAGCCTAAGAACCTAAATTCACAATAATACTAATTCATTATGTAAGTACAAATTACTAACTTATAGCTTATTATTTTCAATTGCATAACAATTAAATGATTGTAATAGTTGAAAATTGATTTTCGAATTCGAGAGATCTTCGGCCTTTCAAGTATGTAGTAACATGTGTATTGCTTATTAGAGTAGGAAACCTAAATAAAAAAATAATTAAACATGGCTAAATATCCGGGTTTTGCTTGTGCATGGTCGTCTTAAGTCAACGAATGATGCCTTAAGCCTGACTACGGTTGTGTTTTTAGTTCAGTAACCTTGATAGTTAAACACTTAAGTCATTAACGAATGGTTTGGTGGGGAATCGATAGGTGGAATTGTATCGAATAACATGCACTATAAATGAAGAGAAAGTATATTAAGAGTTTTTCGAGAATTATGGGTCATAACAAGCAATATGGTATAGTTAAACTATAATAAGTGAGGACCACATAATAATAAACACTTAAATGGGGTTACTTAGTTTTGAATTTGTGATGTGGAGTTTGATTGCTCCCATCAACCCTTGGTTTAAATATGAATGTAAGCTTGCTTAACATCTGTATGTGTTTGCGTTATTGTGTGTTGGGCTTTTGTAGCTTAATCCTTTCCTTTTTAGGCGAAGATGACCTTTCTATTGACCATCTCCATGGGACATGACTTCAAGGATGAGCTTTAAGCACACATGAGCTTTATGAACTTTTATAGTTATTTTAGGCCTAATAGGCTTTAGAATTTTTAGTTTTTTTCTAAAGTTTAGAGTGATATATGTACTAATCAACCAAAGTTTACAAAAAAAATAGATTTTTTTCAATATAATTTAAATGATTTTAAGGTTTTAGAATTAGATTAAAAACTTGCTTAGTTAATTGTAAGTCTTAAGCATCTCGCTTAAATAAAATACATGCTAAATTATCATTCCCTTTTAAGTTTTAGGGCATGATAGCATCCTTTCAAACAAACATTTAAATCATGATCGTATTAATAACATAATCTTCGAATAGCAAAAACAAGCAATCTATAGAAAAAATCTGGAAGGTAAATAGAAGACGTATTCTTATTAGGAAATTATATCCTCAAGGTCTTTGATTCTCATATGTATTACCTCACTTGTTTTCTTGAAACCCTTCTTTGTTCAAAGGTCAACGTACGCACTCAAGACAAAGTCTCCACTCTCCATCAACAAATTAGTAGTTATTTTAATTTCTTGCACCCAGGCTCAATGGATGTTTTTGTTTACTGTGCATTTCCTTAATAAAATAACACAAACATACACATGAGCATTCTAAATTGTCATGATAAAACATGATAATATCTAATCCTATGACCTACAAGTCCCATAAGATATATAATGTAAAAGATATAAATATAAATATCTTTCAATTCGAAATAAAATAATTTAAATCTCTTCAAATCTTTGTAAACTTCTCAAACATTGAAAATTTGACTATAAAACTTTATTTCCACTAATTTCTTCTCATTAACCCAATGTCCCCTTCTAATGGTACACCTAAGACCTTGACTTGCTAGACGACGGCTCTGCCACTCGAATCTCACCGTTGTAACTTGCAACACGTCTAGAGAAGAGAGGATAGCAATTGGGGCTTATTTGCAATTACACTTTCTTTAACAGTCATTTTTGAAATATTTGAGTTCTGAAGCTTCTTCCTCATCAAGGCAAGTCCTCTATCAGAAACATACTCAAAAAACGATTTTCTATCCCGTTTTCACTTTAAAATCACTAATTATTACACACCAAAAAAAAAAAAAAAAAACTCGCAGTTTTTAAGACTGTTCCGTGCTTGATTGACTATTATGGATTTTATCCAATCTTAAAGTTTTCCTCTTTCCGTTTGTTTCCCGGGCAAGATTCTTGATCCCAAACCTAAACCCTAACGGGAATATCATTCTCTCTCTTTCCCCATGGCTACTCCAAAGCCTCAGCGTTCGCCTCAAGAAATCGAGGACATCATCCTCCGTAAGATATTTCTCGTAACCCTAACCCCATTGGAGAGTGCCGACTCGAGGACTGTTTACTTGGAGCTCACTGCTGCGGAAATTCTTAGCGAAGGTAATGACTTGAAGCTTTCTCGTGATTTAATGGAGAGAATCCTGGTCGATCGTCTCTCCGGTGAGTTTCCATCTGCTGAACCGCCGTTCCAGTATCTGATGGGGTGTTATCGCCGTGCTTTCGATGAAGGTAAGAAGATTACTTCGATGAAAGATAAGAATCTGAGATCGGAGATGGAAGATGTTGTTAAACAGTCCAAAAAGCTTGCTGTTTCTTATATTCGAATCCATTTAGGTGATCCCCAATTGTTCGGTAATGATAATAATAATAATAATAATGCTAGTGGTAGTTTTAGTAGCCGAAGTAATAGTAGGTCGAATGTGTCGCCTTTGTTGCCGTATGTGTTCGGTGAAGTTGGGAGTGCAATTGATGGATTTGGACTGTCTAGCGAAGGAGTTAAGCCTCCTCCAGGGTTTTTAGATGAGTTGTTTCGGGATTCTGATTACGATAGCTTGGAACCGATACTGAAACAGTTGTATGAGGATTTAAGAGGGAGTGTGTTGAATGTTTCGGCTTTGGGGAATTTTCAACAGCCATTGAGGGCATTGAAGCTTTTGGTGAGCTATCCTCTTGGTGCTAAGGCATTGGTGAATCACCCTTGGTGGGTACCAAAAAGTGCATATTTGAATGGCCGGGTTATCGAGATGACTAGCATCTTGGGGCCCTTTTTTCATGTAAGTTCCCTGCCGGATGACACAATATTCAAGAACCAGCCCGATGTCGCGTGAGTTGGATTTTTGGATTAAAGTTGAAATTTATGTTTATGAATGTGCTTTTACATTGTTTTGTTTTTAAGTTATTTGGGATGAATATTCTGTGGTATGGATCTGACTATTGATATGTGAAGCCCCTGATTGAGAAACTTAGGACTCATAATATGAGGCTGTGCAAATCCTTACATTTATGCTCTCTCGACTATGTACTATGAGTATTATTTAATGATTCCGAAAATGCATGCTACTTATAGTTAGTTTTAAAGTGTGCCTGCTATTGTAAATGATGGATATATCTCATATTGTTTCAACTAATGCTGGTTGAAGGTTATGTATCTTTCTCTTCCTAAGTATCCAGTTGTTGAAAAGCACCTTTGGAGTTATTGGTTGTACCTCAGTAAAAATGAAAGCAGCACGAGATAATAGTATTCATCAATTGATTCCATTTTTTTTCTTGATGGTATAAAAGCTCATGTGCATAAGTTAATTAAGGTTCTTAAATGTGTACAATCAAACTAGATGCAATTTTTAGAAAACACTTCACTTTATAGAAGACTGTTGTAGTTCTACTGCTAAAATCATGCTAGCTATAAAAAAACTTCTATAGCTCTTCACGGGATTAATCCCTTGTGACTAGCAAAGATTGCCCAGAAACATGTTAAAGTGGAATACCTAAATATTTTTCTCTTGTTTCTAAGCTCTTATTAGGTCAAATTGAACTCGCATCCAGTATTAGCATACAACTATCTGGATCCATCTCTTTTGTCCACATTGCCATCCCTGATTATATCAGTGTCCTAAATTTGCAGTTGATGTAGCAAGGCCTTCTGCAGTCTTCAGATGCTTGATGTGCTTCTAACTGTTCAAAATAGCATCTTAATAATGCAACATTGTTTCTTTTTGCCAGCCAACAGTGCTTTTCAGAGGCATCAACACGTAGGCCAGCAGATTTATTATCTTCATTCACCACAATCAAGACCGTCATGAATAATTTATATGATGGTTTGGCTGAAATTCTTCTTGCTTTACTTAAAAATACTGAAACCCGTGACAATGTTCTGGAGTATCTTGGAGAGGTGATCAACACAAATGCCTCAAGGGCTCATATCCAGGTATTCATCAAGTCAGCACCAATTGGTCTGACAGAATTTTATCTAGTTGGGATGCTCATAACTTTGCTTTGTGTTGAGCCTGGTACTTCTTAAACTTTTCTTATCCTGATGCTGTGTTTTATAGGATCAATAATAGGTTCTTGTAAATGGACTGTTCACAATGATAGGTTCTTGTTTCCCTATGATTAGTGTTGTTTTGGGCTCATTAGAGGGAACATAACGATCTTGTTTTTTCAAAATAAAATAAAGATGAAATCCGGACTGTTTTCATTCCATAGCCAAAGCTTTTCTTTAATACAATACACAAGCAGTTATGTGACTGCCACTCCCAGTCATCTCTTACACATGACACGCACAGCTCCACAATATTAACTACACATCCCTACTGCCTTGCAATTGCCCCTTAGACATCACAAATGCAGTCACATACACACCACCCTACTAATGCAGACTTAACTATAATAGAAAGTTTTACAACATGACATAAGACAGTCATAACAACATAACATAAGACATAATAAAATGTATCAATGCATTGAGGATTCTTCTTGTTCCTAAGCATGTGGGCATTCTTAAAGAACACTACTGTGCTAATATTTTTTATTTGCTATTTCTGTCTTAGGTTGATCCCATATCCTGTGCAAGTTCAGGCATGTTTGTCAACCTCAGTGCTGTGATGCTTCGCCTATGTGAGCCTTTCTTGGATGCCATGTTGACAAAAAGAGATAAAATTGATCCAAAATATGTTTTCTATGGAAATCGCTTAGATTTAAGGTGACAACTAGTTCTCATGAACCAACCTTATCTGATAACCTTCTGGTACTTATTGTTGCTGATAATTTTTATAGATCACTGACTGCACTGCATGCATCTTCGGAAGAAGTGACTGAATGGACTGGTAGGGATGATCCTGGAAAAAGTAGTAGTTCTAGCCAACAAAGTGAAGGTGAAAATCGCTTGCTACAATCTCAAGGAGCCTCGAGTTCTGGGAGTGGACAATCAAAGGGCATTGGAAAAACAAAGTATCCATTTATATGTGAATGCTTCTTTATGACTGCAAGGGTGCTGAACTTGGGCCTATTGAAAGCATTGTCGGACTTTAAGCATCTATTACAGGTAACAAAAGCCATTATAGCTTTTTGTTTTTTTGGATAATTAACTTTATTGATCCAAAATGTTATACAACCGTAAAGATACAGGAAAGCCATTATAGCTTGCTGATTTATGAGTATGGTTTTCTGACAATGACTGTCAATTCATGAATTGCAATTCAATATGATTCATATTGTGAATCTATAACAGGAATTTGTAATGGGTAGACTTGTCAGATTTATTGATTCCTGTTGCATTACACTTTCACCAAATTGGTTCACTGATAGTACGTCCTGTTCTTGCATATCCATCTCACCCCAACAGGACTACAAGTGTAAACATAAACAAGCAGCTGTTGCCACATTATTGAAAACTATACTGTGATGGTTTTGTTTAAGTATGTAAAAAATAATTTTGCTTTCTTTTAGGTTAGTGACATACAAGTACATACAAGGGGAGTAGGTAAATGTGCCATGAGAAGTTTATGCTGTTCATTTTTTTTTTTTTAAAAAAAAAGTTTATGCTGTTCATGCAATCACCTTTACATAGTTATACCTATATGGTTTCTGAAAATAATAATAATTGGTTGCACTCAACTTCATTTACTCATTAGATTATACATGAGTCCATGAGAATCTTCACTACATGGTGATAATACTGTTGATGCCCTTGCCAGGATATCTCGAGATTGGAAGATACACTGTCTACTTTCAGAGCTATGCAGGGACAAGCAACTCCTCCAGAATTGAATTTGGACATTGGCCGGCTTGAAAAACAGATGGAGACATATTCTCAGGAAAAACTGTGCTATGAAGCTCAGATACTCAGAGTACACCTACTTTTCTCTTTTCACTTGCATGAACACCATTTTCCTGTCCTCTTCTAGCAGATATCTATCTCGTTTTGTGTGAATTTCATATTGACTCTTCTGATATCAACCGCATTTTAATTTCATATTGAAAAATTGCATCTTGATCATTATATGGTTGATCTGCTGCTTGTTGTCTACTGATATGTTATGCCATATGGAATGACAAGGAATTTCCATTCGCATTTATTTAATCTGAAACCATGTAGCCCAAAATGTTGCGTGTGATATGGATGAAGACATTGAAGTGTTCATGTAAGCTAATTTAACAAGTATTCTTGTGATTTTGATCACATCAATAGGATGGGGACTTTATTCAGAGGGCACTTTCTTTTTATCGGTTGATGGTAGTTTGGCTGGTTGGACTGGTTGGTGGATTTAAGATGCCACTGCCATCAGACTGTCCAAAGGAATTCGCATGCATGCCAGAACATTTTGTAGAAGATGCTATGGAGCTGCTAATTTTTGCTTCTCGAATCCCAAAAGCTTTGGATGGATTTTTGCTGGTATGATATCGTCTAGTTTTGTTTGCCCCCTTAATAATTCTTGGAGTGCACTACACATTTCTTTTATGTTCTTTTTGCAGGATGATTTTATGAATTTCATTATTATGTTCATGGCTAGTCCAAACTTTATCAGAAACCCTTATCTTCGAGCAAAGATGGTTGAAGTCTTGAATTGCTGGATGCCTCGTGGAAGGTACTTTATTTTTATGGTTTCCATGGAGTGGTTTAGCTGGTTCTTTATGGATGCAGTATATTTTCATACCGAAACTGAAAATTGTCCCATGTATTGTCTTATGCAGTGGTTCATCTGCTACAGCTTCACTTTTTGAAGGGCATGAACTTTCTCTTGAATATCTTGTTAGGAACCTTTTGAAGCTTTATGTGGATATTGAGTTCACAGGTTCTCACACACAGGTGATTGCCGTCTTAGTGCATCAAAGAATTTGCTTTAGGATTGTCAACATTAAAAGGGAATTCACCACATATATTTAGTTTTTTGGCTTCATTTTTTAGCCTGATGACCTGAGGAATATCTGGGGACTGGTGGTATGATGATACAAAAGTCAAATTTTTATTTTACTTGCAAGGAGCAGGGTCTTTATAACTGTGTGTGCATACCTTTTGTCTCAACTGCATGTGTGCAGAAAGCAATTGAAAACTTTTTTCGAAAGTTTTATATTGTCAATAAATTATTGAAAAATAAATTTAGACCTTAGCCAAAAAAAAAAAGGACTGGCATGACATCCAATTCTTGCTGGATGGGATCCCCAAAAGGGCCGCTGATCTTGCTAGAGCATACCTATCAGTTTTCTCATCCCGTCAAAAAACTTGTTCATAGATTCAGTTCACCTGCTCTGCTATTTTCAGTTTGTGGTCATTTTGGCAAAGTCAAATGTTCTCTGATACATATTCCACAAGCACTCACATTTCCTAATTTCATGCCGATAGTTTGATTTACACATTTGGTGAACCTTGACTTGCAGTTTTATGACAAGTTTAACATACGGCATAATATTGCGGAGCTTCTTGAGTATCTGTGGCAAGTCCCCAGTCATCGTAACACTTGGAGACAGGTGGAGGTGTCATTAGCAGTTGATTTATTTGATGGTTTCTTTAAAAGTTTTGAATTTACTGAAATGGTCTATTGTGCAGATTGCAAAAGAAGAGGAGAAGGGTGTCTATTTGAATTTCTTGAACTTTCTGATTAATGATAGCATCTATCTTCTTGATGAAAGTCTAAACAAAATTCTTGAACTTAAAGAGCTTGAAGCTGAAATGTCTAATACAGCAGAATGGGAGAGAAGACCTGCTCAGGAGAGGCAGGAGAGGACCCGGTTATTTCATTCTCAGGAGAATGTAAGTTTGCTCTTTGATGGTGAAGTTACTGAAAAATATTATGTAGAAGTTGTAAGTATCTGATATTATTGTGGCCTTGCTTTAGATTATTCGAATTGATATGAAATTGGCAAATGAAGATGTAAGCATGCTTGCATTCACTTCTGAGCAAATCACAGCTCCTTTCCTCCTCCCTGAGATGGTAACCAAATTTTCTTTTTATTCATGCTTTTAAATATTTTGTGTGATGTCTTATTGAAATTGAATACTGCTAAATACCATATTTCTTTCAGGTTGAGAGAGTTGCTAATATGTTGAATTATTTCTTGCTACAACTTGTGGGTCCACAAAGAAAGTCTCTTGCTTTGAAAGATCCTGAAAAGTATGAATTTCGCCCAAAAGATTTGCTGAAGCAGGTTGGTATTGTTTTTTTTTCCGTCCTCTGTCTGTTAATTCAATTTTAATTGGATAATCTACCACGTTGCTTTTTTTTTTTGGTATACCTGGTGAAGTATATGTGAACTGAACATCATTTCCTTGAGAATAGCAGAGTCAAGAAAAGCAGAGCAGTCAGGATGTGATATGCACCTCTTTTTATCTCCACGAGAGGTTGTTTTTTATTGAGGGGGTTGTTTTAATAACAGTTCTAATGCCCAAACTAGTATTGCACTTGCAGTCGGCTCATCCTTGAAACTTGCCAAAGTTGTATATGCATTTACATTTGGTTTCTTCCCTTTTTTTGTCGGAAGGAAAGAGATGGCCTTCCTAAGTGGTGGGGTTTATTACACCACCTAGATAGAGCTAGGCCTATTTTGGTGAGTGACGAGAAAATTATGTATGTATAGCCAGTTTAATTAATATTTAGTGAGAGCCAAATATGAGATTTATTTTGTTATTTTATTTCAAGGTTACTTTTAGGTATCAATGAGACTATAGTTCAGGATAGAGTGCTATGGCAAAATAGGATCCATATAACCAACCCCACATAGTGGGAATAAGACTTGAACATTGTTATATGACTAATAGGTGTCTTTTGCAAGTTTTTGTGTGTGTGTGTAAAGTTGGGTATCTTTTATTTTGGGGAAGTTATTTAAGAATGCAAGTATTTTAAGTGATAAAGCAAGCTGAATTTAATTAATGGTTTGGCTTAGTATTGGAGGGTTCGGTTTGACAAATTCCTATAACCTCCAACTGAGAAAGACAGATATAAAAACAAAGGTATATCTGTTCTCACGCCGATTTTGTTGCTCACTAAAGATCCCGTTCTCATGTTGATAACAAAATATATCAATTGCAACAGTGGTTTAACTGAGTCACCCTCTTATTTCTCTCACTAGTCTAAATACAATCCAAATCCAGACCAATATGTGAGACTTTCTGTTACATGAGGGGCATTTAGTTTTGCATCTGTCAGACTTTTTCCTCCTTTCTTAATAAATGCATCCTTAGTCAACTAGTCTAAATACAATCCAAATCCAGACCAATATGTGAGACTTTCTGTTACATGAGGGGCATTTAGCTTTGCATCTGTCAGACTTTTTCCTCCTTTCTTAATAAATGTATCCTTAGTCAACTAGTCTAAATACAATCCAAATCCAGACCAATACGTGAGACTTTCTGTTACATGAGGGGCATTTAGTTTTGCATCTGTCAGACTTTTTCCTCCTTTCTTAATAAATGCATCCTTAGTCAAGCTTATTGGTGGATATATCTCATTGATCACAGATTGTCCGCATATATGTTCATCTAGCAAGGGGTGATGCAGAAAATATCTTTCCAGCTGCCATTTCTAAGGATGGTCGATCATATAACGAACAGGTAATCAAATAATTCAGTGATCTTATTGAAAATCTCAACTTGGCTTGCGGTGTCATTGTATAGTGGTTTTGGCTTTGCTGCTGACAGTATCTGATGTTTGGGAATGTTCCAGTTATTTAGTGCCGGAGCAGAAGTTCTATACAAAATTGGTGACGATGGGAGGATTATGCGGGAATTTATAGCTCTTGGTGCAAAAGCAAAAACTGCAGCTACTGAAGCTATGGATGCTGAAGAAGCTCTAGGAGATATACCGGATGAATTCCTTGATCCAATCCAAGTATGCTGTTTGTTTCTTTCTCAATTTGATATCATTGTCTTATATATTTATCAATTTTTTCTATTATATAGCTGTCAAGGGGGAGTTGGCTGTAGTTGAGATATGATCTTCCTTCTATTAGCTTTTCTTTTTGCCTGTTAGCTTTTGATATTATGCTTACTCGATTTGTCACAAAAGTAGATCTCTTCCATTCATTTGCAGTATACGTTGATGAAAGATCCAGTAATTTTACCTAGTTCAAGGATTACAGTGGACCGGCACGTAATTCAGAGGCATCTTCTTAGTGATAGCGTATGTGTTCGTTCTGATTTGTAACTTTATTCCTTTTGATGATCTAATTCCTTTACGCTTATTGCGGTCCAATTTGTGCTTACCAAAACCATGCAGACCGACCCATTCAACCGATCTCAGCTCACAGTTGATATGCTGATCCCTGATACGGAATTGAAGGCTAGAATCGAAGAGTTTGTTAGGACCCAAGGATCGAAGAAGCATGAGGAAGATCTAGGTTTGCATCCTTCAAAGGGGGTGATACAAACACCTAATGATGAAATGCTGATTGATGAAAACCTCACAAAGTGATACTGATACCTCCGGTCTTACATTTCCTGTAAATCGGAATTCCGTGGTTATCTATTTCTAGTGTATTTTTTATTTTATAGGAAGAAGAACAGTGCTGCCTGATTTAGTAGTCCGTTCTGAGAAAATATCCAAGGTAATTATTGGATTGATCCAAGTGAAGTGGTTCCGTTGATATATATATATATATT
The DNA here is from genome assembly GCA_037954665.1 of Laguncularia racemosa. Classification (NCBI taxonomy): domain Eukaryota; kingdom Viridiplantae; phylum Streptophyta; class Magnoliopsida; order Myrtales; family Combretaceae; genus Laguncularia; species Laguncularia racemosa. Next base: position 2,792,656 of record JBBMOL010000091.1, on the reverse strand, counting down.
GCTTTTTTTTTTTTTCCCAGTATGGAAGGTATGCTAAACCCTTAAAAGTGATTTGGTTGATAAAGGGTTTGAATCGCATTGTTTCTAATATAGATCAGTTTGTTTCGAATTGAAATCGCTAGTTGCTGACTAAATTATGATCGTCATCACATGAGATTTTTAAACAAGATATTCAATCCTAGGAATCAAGTGTGGTTAGGAAATGATTTTTCACGGATTAACATGTTAGCATACTAAATATGAGCCTATATTAGGTCATTGTAATCTTAACGTTTTGTATTAATTTAGTGCCAAGGCTTAATATGTAAGCACGGTTGTGTTTTTTGTAATTTGATGTCATTTGTACATTGTATTTTTTTAATTTAATAAAATTATTAATTATCCAAAAAATCTGTAGGTTTGCAGCTAAGTCTGAATGTCTGATGAAAGATTAAGCTTGAGGGTTTTTTTTTTTTTGTTCATGGATTGCAAAGGAAAAAGGGTTTTAACCTAGACTATTTGATCGGGAAATTAATGTTTATACTATTGAATTGTAAAGGTTTGCACAAACTAAGTTCGGGTCGAATTTCTATATCAGGTTCATAGAGGTTGGCATGTCAGTTTATCTGTTATTTGTGCTTGCTCACAGTACCTTTGATAACTGATTGAAAAGATACTATATTGATTGCTACAACTGCTGCCAAATCACGATTGCCAATGTTGTCACATCACCGCCATTCCCATCGATCTACGATACCACTGACTTATAATCACATCATTCTTGCTGCCACAATCATTATTAATTCTCCATCTTTACTGCCGACGTATTGTTATTGCACCGCTATAGTGATGCTTTTACCATTTTCACTCCTATCATCATTATCTTCTTCTTATTACTATTACCATCCTCTTTATAAATTTACTACCATTTCCATCACTATCATTATTATCACTAATTGTACTACCACTATACCCTTGTACTGATTTCACCACCATTAACAACACTATATGACCATTACTAATACTATGGTGTTGGCAATGACGATGTTTGATTGCAAAGGTTACGATGTTGATGCTAGTGTTGATGTTGGTGCTAATGGTAGCTATGGTGATAGTGTAATAAGAATGATTATAGCGGTGTAATAATGATGTTAGTAGTAGTAGTACTTAAGTGTTAATTGTGAAGGAATGTCTCATGTCTTAACAAACACATCTTTCTTCAGCAAGCTTCACCTATAAAATATTAGGAGCACCCTCAAAAACAATGTTGTTAGTAAAATAGATGCTACACACCATCTTCATCACTATTACTGTTAGCACCTTATTATTATCATCACTACCACTATCATCATTCAAGACTCACCACTATCACATTCACCACCACCACTACTATGTTTTCTTTACTGTTATTAATCATATTACCATCATGCCCTTGCACTGATTCCACCACCATCACCATTGTACAACCATCACTAGTATCATTATGTTGGTAGTGACAATGTTCAATGGTGGTAGCAATAGTGACAGCAAAAGTGGTGGCACTTGTGCTTGTGCTAGTTGTGGTAATGGTGTAACGAGGATGATAATAGTGGTGGTGTGGGGTTGTAGTGACGGTGTTAGTAATGCTAGTAGTGGTAGTGCTTAGGTGCTTGTGGTGGAAGGAATACTATTACTTAAAAATATTATATAAAATATTAAGAGTACTCTTAAAAATAATGGTTTTAGTATAATTGATGCTCCACTACCTTCACCACCTCCATTACCATTATAAACTTACCATTGTCATCACCGCTATGTTACCTTTACTATTACTAATCGTATTACCATCACACCTTTCCATTTATTCCACCTTTACCAACACCATTACATGACCATCACTAATACCATAGTGTGGGTAGTAGCAATGTTTGATGGTTGCAAAGGCAGTGGCTGCAAATGTGGTGGTAGTTATGGTAGTGGTGTAATGAGGATGATAATAGTGTTGGTGTAGGGTTGTAGTGATGGTGGTAGTGGTACTATTAGTAGTAGTGCTTAGGTGTTAGTGGTGATGTTGGGATGGAGGTGGTGATGTGATGGTGGTGGTATAAGTGGTGGCAACAACGGTGATGGTAGTGGTAGTATTTTTCACCAAATGGGCATTATGGTACTTGTATTCTATTCTTGACTCAAGTACAATATAATGACATGAAATAAATAATGTAATAATGTAATAGTTATTTCTTGTAATATAGATTTATAAGAAGTAAACAACAAAAATATTGAATACTTAGGTATTCTAATGATTATTATCAATAAAGAGTTTTTTTCTTCCCTACCTTCTCTATTCCCAAAAGTAAACGAGTTTATTAGGAGTGGATGATAAAATGCAAATGGTTAATGATATTGAACTTTGGGATGACTTTCTATCCTAAGGTTTGTACATGGACTATCTCCTCTCCTTGTTGAGGGATTTTTTCATCCAAAGATGTAGATCTAGTTTTTTAAAATTTGGATCTTCTCATTTTTTTTCGATTTACAAGTTTACAGTTCAATTTTTTTAGCTTCTTTAAATATTTTATATTATCATCATTTATAACATTTTTATAATCTCTCTCCACTATTGATCACATATAATATTTTTATAAAGTAAATTGAAGAATTTTTTTTTTTTAAAAAAAGATACATTAAAAGAATCTATTTCTAATCTCCCGTCTGCGCATGAAAGTAAGACGGGCTTTTAAAAGCACCTACTCCTACCGAATTGGATAGAACTTGAGAGCGGATTGCCCTACAGACAATTGCATGGATTATTGATTTAAAGCTTCAAATACCCAATAAACTTTGGATTTGTTGTTTGGCATAAAGCCCAATGCTCGAACCGCAACCCAAAAAGAAAACACATTTGGTTACCTTAAAATAAGTTGATAAATATTAACAATAGGTGTAACAATGGCAATTCTTTAATTTTATTTAAAAAAATGAATTATAATATATTTTAGTTAAATATTTATGATCTTATTGATCGAGTTACATTAGGTATTAGAGACCCCATATTCTTATTTGTCCGAGATCCTATATTCTTCTTTGTCAACAACCAAACACACATTAAGAAAACAGTATACAGCTAACCAAGATACATCCCTGCCTCTATTGTAAACTTTCGCACTCATCAATAAAGCCCTTAACTTTTTAGAAATCAAATATTCTCTTATTGTTTTCTTTTTTTTCCTCAATGTCTTTTTAAGTTTTACAAACTTAGAGTATTGTCAAGTTTGTTTAGAATTATATTTACTTATGACATGTATCAATTTTTAATTGGTTTAAAATAGTCAATTTAAAAATTATTATTATTAATTTATTTAATTAAATAATTTAAATGAAATAATAAAAATTAAAATATGTAAAAAATTAAAACCCCTATGCGACCTTCCAAGTGATAGCTAGTTGCCTTGGTCTTGAGATGGCTAGCCAAGCTCAAAATTAGTGTAGTCGGTTGTGCAAATCACCTATAGTGTTGGGTGACCACTCATCTTCGTTTGGGGGTGGCATGGCTCTCCTATGGTGATAAATGATCACCCACTACCCCAAAGAGTAAATAATAAATAAAGAAAAATGAAAAGAAAAGAAATCCACAAACAACCTATCAAGTCATAATTGGATCACATAACTTGATGGTTTTTTTTTTTTTTTTGTAAGTTTGGTTATACCAACCACTAGCATGGATAACTCATTAACCTACTACACCATTTTGGTTCTTAGTTAACCACCTTAAGGTTAGGGAGGTAAGCAGCTAAGAAAACCTTGTAAGGTTTCTGTTTTTTTTCTTTCTACCATTTTATTTATTATTATTTTTGTACTATTTTATTATTTTATCATATAATATAATTAAATAAATTTAATAATATTATTTTATTAAATTAATTATTGCAGTAGATAGATTAACTCATTTGTAAAATTTAAAAAACTTAGGACTCAAAACAGGGGAAAAAAAAAGGCTAGTATTCTCTTATATAAAACAATATAATGAGATAATGAGTGTGGTTAGTATAATATAGAAGGTATAATTAGATAATGAGTACTTGTGTACTCTTTGTTGTACACGTGTCACACATAAGGCATGGCACTTCTTTTTTTTTTTCTTTTCAAATAACAAATCTATCTACATGGTATAACAACCATCGAAACAACACAAAACCCCTAATTGCAAAGTTGTCTTAGTAACAAACAAGAAGATTTTCTTCCCTCTTTATCACTTAACCTCTAAGTCTTCTCTTAGTTAGGACAAAATCCATGCTTTCCCACCTCTCATATTGAATTTCTTCAACCTTCCGAAGAACATAACAATAATGAGGATGGTTTTTCCCTGGCTGCTCCATCTTCCTACAAATCCATACCATGCATCCTTGCAAGAACTATCTAGGTTTAACTGCCTTCTGCAACTGTACCCAGTTGAGAATCCGACATTGCCATATGCACTGCACATATTTCATAAGGAAGGAGCAAGGACAGTGATGAGACCGAAAAGTATCTTACAAACACAGGCCGAATTGTGATTTCTAAAGTTTCGAGGATGAAACTAAAAGGTTCAACTGAACTCACCTTATCACTTCTAGAGTAATGCTTAAAACATTGAAATTCAGGGGATCTTTCTTCATTTTCTCTCTCTCGCTGATGCAGACGAGGATGATAAAGATGGCTAAATATGACAACTGAGAGAATATCAAGCACCGAAGCGGATTCCTCTTCTGACGATCACCCCCATGATTTGTATTTTCCATCCCCATTTGAGAGTCCTCCTTCGGCAAAAATGTCGTGTAAGGTGGAAGATACCTACAACGATACATTCAAAACGTGAATTGGTGAAACTTTGCAATATAGACCTGCATATACGTAGCTGACATGTGTGCGAGCAAACTATCTCCTCCACTGTTTCCTTTCCCTAATCAATTGCTCCCTATTAGGTTTGCCACCAACACTACGCTTACCATCAATTAATTATTGGCCAGTTCTTCATTAAATTATTATAAATGATATCATTTTGTTAAAGATCTAATCCAAATTTATTGACATAATATGCGTTTAAAAGATGAGCAAGTAAAAAATAGAAAATATGACATATAAGATTTAAGTTGTAAAATCCCAAATAGTTGGGGTTGAAAACCATGAGTATAACTTCAAATAATCTGCTAGTGTAACAGCATCATACAAAATCCTCACAACCATTATATAGCAATGATCCCAAAATCATGTCCATTAGGATTTACACGGATCTCTCATCTTTAACTCCATCTAGTAAACATAAAACAAATACAGAAGTCCTAAAATCCTAGCTCAAAAAAGAAAATAACTTAGGTATTAAAAAAAAAAACAAAACAAAACTGCTAAGTCTAGTAGCAAATCACTTTGATGATAGTAAAATAATACTTATTAATAGCAAAAGTAATTGTTGATAATAGTTTGAAGATTACTGATAGTTTTCTGAATTCATAAAAGTTATTAATGATTTTTTTTTTAACATGGTAAATTAATAATAAAATATCTCTAATCACAATAAAATAATGTCATTCTTAGTAAAAAGTAATTACATTGTCTAATTACTTTTAAATGATTGAACCATATAATTTTTGCCTTGAATGGTCAATTGCTTCCTACTAGTTGTCAACCGGTGCCTACTAACAACTAATTGCCCACTGGAAGGCAACCTTCGCTTATGGAATCATGCTCTTACTTTGCTTTTTGCCCATTTCCCTACTGATCCACAATAAAAAAGACTGAGTCTCAAACAAAATCAACAAATCTCCACATCTTGCATTTGCAAAACTTAACACATGGACATATACTCGAGCTTCTCTATAATCAGCTTCCCTATTTTAGCATGGCAATCTGTTCACTTACAGACTAACTAATGCACCACACTCATTGGAAGCCTTTCGTCACCCTCTACTTAGATGACATTAATTTATTAGAAAATCCATTTGCATAGCTGTGAAGATTGGTAATATGATACTTCTTCAAATAATACTAGCCATTACATCTATGGAGTCACGGATACTTTTGGACCTTTGAACTCCACCTTCCTTAGAACATTCCACCGAGTCAATGTGTACTCCTTGGAGAACTCAAGCTCCAACTTCATGGACTTCTCAAGCTTTAACTTCTTTTAGACTTTATATGCCGGTGGACTCACTTCATACATAATAGACTCTTTCCTCACATATAACCAAACAACTAGTTCTTTTCCTCTAGCCAACTGCACCAACCATTGTTGTCAAAATCGCGTTTCAACTCGTACGATTCAACGATTTTACGAGTTTGTATATATATTCCCAGTTAACTCGCATACAAAATCGGAGAGAAGCAAAATCGTAATAAAATCACGATTTTAAACAGTAAAATAGTTCAAAATCGCGATTCTATCCGTTTCAACCGATTCCACAAATATTTACAACTACAGGCTTCCACGCAAATAACACACGGCCGTGTCTCAGACCGTGTACTCAACCGTGTGTGTTTCTGTGGATTTTCAAAGCTCAAAACACGGTCGTGCCTTCAACCGTGTGTTCAACCGTGTGTGCTTCTGTGGGCATGTTTCCTTGACATACGACCGTACAATTTAATTACCCGGCCGTGCTCTTCCCCTGTTCCTTCCAAAAAGCATTTTTTTTCGTGTTTTCTTATCAAAGCCCAAACTTTTAATAAACAACCGTGGGCTTATATTTTAAAAGCGGGACCCACGTGTTTTCCTGTCGTAGGGAAGTATGAGTCATACCCCAACATGTTCGTCGGTCATCACTCCTCTCTTGTCAGTGTGTTACGTTGCATTAAAGTCTTTGTGTTTGTATTGGTCGATTGTTAGTCTTCTTGTTTCTATTTGTGATCATGTTCGTATTAAAGCACTCGTGTTTGATTGCTGCAACTTTCCTTATTTTAACTAATATTTTTGTAATAGTAAATAAAATAAATGATGGATAACTTTAATTTTATAAGAATTTTTTAGATTTTTAATTTTATAGGAAAGGTATAAATGTATTTATATTTCTATCTTTTCAATATATCATTCCCATAGTTAAGTAAATGTGAGATATTGTTAAGTAAATATATTTTGAATTAATAATCACGAATAGTGCAAAAATTTACCTAATAATTTTGAAGGTTTTCTTGTTATAGTATATTCTTTATTATGTACTTTTGGTCATTTTTTAATATTACTCATTTCTAATGGTATATCTTCATTATCAATTTTTATTTATTAGTAATTTCTTAAAGTCACAATTGATTTTTAAATTTTATCTATTATCTTTTAGCTTTTATATATAGAACTAGGTAAAACTTGTTTTATACATGATTTATTATTTTAGAAATAAAATATCTATATTATATAACTTATGCTCGATTATTTATATTATGACTTTTATTGCAAATTTTCAATTTATGGCTAAAATAAATACTTAATTTCCTTATTTCTATTATTAATTATATTTTTTAATGACTATTATAAGTAAATTTATAATATTTGAAAGTTATTTTACATAGGTTGTAGAAACTTACATTTCTATGTTCCGTTTTTACATTCTGATTCTACGGACCCCTTAGCGATTCTACGTAAAATCGCGATTTTGACAACTATGGCATCAACATCACAATCCCCCGTCTTAAGATCGACAACCATCGTGGAACCACCAGAATTTACCGGTAAATTGTTGCAGAAATAAGTTACAAACACCAGACTCCTCTCCAAACTAACAAAGCTCCATTGAACACTGGGTCTCCCAGTACTCCAGTAATCAGCAATAGATAAAGCAACAGAGGACAATCTTGGTATATATCTCACATCTAACACAGTGTACGTATACTTTGCGTCCGTATGCTTCCGCAGATGGTGGTGGAGGTTGTGATATTACTTTGATTAAGGTTTTTGAGTGAGAAGCACTAAATATAGGTAAGTTTAAGGCTTTAATATTTTCCATGAATACCTCAATTCTCCAGGAGAATAACGCTTGAGATCGCTTCTCATGTTTTAAATGTTCGGAGGTTGTTTGCTGGATTGTTGGGTTTATATATATATATATATATATTTGATCAAGTATTTTTTTTTTTTTCATCTTTCTAGTATCAGCAACGTTTTCTAATCGTGTGCTTTTCAAAATAAGATATCAAAAGCATGAAGTATACTTTTTATAAAACAAATATTTAACAAATCACCGTAAGTTGAACTTATTTTCTTTTTATTTAGTTTTACCAAAAAACCAAGTTGTTATTTACTAATGAATAAAATATATTATCTTTAAATTTTTTTAAAGTACACGAACTTTCATTTCCAACTCCCATTGTCTGGTTATCAAAAAAAGTTTCAATGGTACCGACACGTCACATAGATTAATTAGTTACGTATAAATATTAATAAAATTCTAATACCCTAAAACATAAATGGTAGTAATATTTGGCCGCTACTCATCCAAACATGTAGTATATTAGTATCAATAAAATTCTAACACCCTAAAACATAAATAGTAGTAATATTTGGCCGCTACTTATCCAAACACATGGTATATTAGTACCAATGAATTTTTTTTTTTCAATTAACATCTTGACTAATATTATGATAAGATACATATTAGACAATTTATTTAAATATCAAGATTGAAATCAAAATTAATCAGATGTAAATCAAATTCAATCATGTTGGTTTAACTTTATACTTTTATCTAGTAAATTTGATTTTTATATTATATTTTAAATGGTATAAAATATAAGTATTTTATTTAGTATTATAGGATTATTTTTATTCAGTAACAAAGAAAATATACAAAATAAATAAATGATAAAATACTTTATTTATTTTAGTATTATAAATTTTTGGCAACCAAGCATAAATTGTATAGAACATCATGGAACTTGACGAGCATCTAGGATACACTTTAGTGATTCGAAATGAGTGAGATGATAGGTTGCTGCTATAAAGTTTTAAAACATATGGTAGAGTGCATGATAAAAATTCCAACTGGATCCACCTTGTGGATGCTCACCTTTTATAAAACTAATTTATTAGATCGCAACGTAAATATTGCAAATTTGTTAACAAGTATGATTGTAATATTTTAAAGAAAACCTTTCATCATTCAACAAAAGTAAATAGAGAAGGCGAGACTCACATCATTATAATAAACGGCACCAATATTGCGGGAGAAACCTTGGAAATGTCGAGTACCGATTCCCCGGTGTGTCTAGAGTTGACTGTCTGAAATAAAATTCCTACAGCTTTTTCAAAAGAATTAAGCCCATCCATGACATCTGAGTTCCACTCGATGCAGCAAAAAAGTACAAATTGCACTGCTATAAACCCCAAAACTGTTACTACCAGAAAGTAACAATGAACACTTGGGAGCAAATGCCAATAATCCTTCTCTCCAAAATCCTTCAAAATGTAACTAAACTTTACTTTTTTTGTAGTTTTCTCAAGGAACCAAAGGACAAACCTCAAGCAAGGTGGATACAAAGTGTTACCTAAAAGAACTTGAGGGATAAGAAGCAGCAAAAGACCTGGATTCTTCTTGAAAACACTGATGTTTTCATTTGTTGGAACAAACCCACAACTGGCAAAGGTTGACACTGTTGTAAAAACAGCAAACGTTTGAAGAGAAAGGCGTTTTTCCTGGAGAACTTGCCTTGCACTAGGGACTAGGTTTATATAGGCTAAAATTAGCAAAAAACCACCTATGTGAACTAGTATAAGGTAACCTAAAATTATGTATGCTAAACACTTCATCAACGTGTACTTCAAAGATTCATTGGACCCAAGATTATTTTCTAGGTTATTAGTGGCATCAACTTCTATTCCTAGCTCTACTGGACTATTGTTATCCACATGAAAATTGGAGCCGTGTTTGGTACTACTACAAGTAACCACGTTTTTAGGTTTAGAGAACTTAGATTTCAGAAATTGTAGACCAAGCATGGAAATGAAAACTTCCCCACCAATTAACATCAAGATGGTGATGATAATGAGCTGAAAATTGGAGAATACCTCCATTTCCACTGTTGACATGCTTGAAACGGTAACAGCAGACACGGATGTGAAGAAGATATCCAGGTCATGGGGTGCAACAGATGAGCGTGACTTGGAAAACTTTAGAGAGATATAGCCTACGATGGACATGGTTATGAAATAAATAAGTTGAACCCAAAAGGCGGCACTCACTTGGTGGACCAATACACTAAACAATGAAGAGAATTTAGAGGAGTAATTGCTGCCAACATCCTCTCGTTTCTTCAGAAAACAACCTAAGTATTCCATTCCTAAAATGTCGGTTTATTATTACATGAGACCAAGGTTTTCCACCATATATAAATAAAGGATCCACTCAACCACAAAATTCCTATAGGCTAAGCACTTACAGATATGGAAAGAGAAAGAGAATGTTTGTGTAAAACAGATTCACTTGAAGTTCGAGTGGCAAGTAACAATCTGTAATATTTAAACATATGATAGTAGTATAAATTGTTTCTAAAACATCACTATTTATATTTTATAAATAATGCTATATATTAAAATTTTATTTGTATTTATTTATCTGTTCAACTACATATAACATGCAATACCTATTGAATCTTCTCTCGTATGTGTGTGTGTTTAGATTAAATATCAAAATTTTGTGGAAGAAAATATTAAATGTCAAATTTGGCTCCTTGTAATTTTTTTAATCGACTATTTATTGAAGTTAAGAAACATGGTTTCATAATATAGAAAATCATATTTTATGGTAATATTTTAGTTTTTAATGGCAAATCAAGAAAGATACAAGAGAGAATTTCTAAATATAGAAAGTCTTATTTAATTATATTTTATTATACAATATTTGAATTGGTTTATGTTATGTAAAAATAAATAAAAAATTGATATATGGTGATTTTTCTAACATATTAGGTAATATGTTTAACATTCAATCTATTATTATCTACCATTACATGCTTTACATGGTATTATATGTGTAATGAATCTTTCATTTATTTATTTGTTTATTTAGTTATTTTCTTTTCCCTATGAATAGATGTGTAGAAGTGGTGTGTACTAGACTAGCTAGACATATGAATAAGACAAAAGAGAACATGGGGATCATGGGTTAAAAATTAAAAAACTTTGTGGCAGCTATAAAACGTGGAGGTATATGGGAACAGCCCTCTTAGCTAGACAATATCTCCTCCCACCTAGCAGAATATATGTCATCGTTATTCCTATCAATATCAGCTATTATTCTTTTCGATTGTTCCATTTTCGGCCACAGTTGGTGAAACATTATCACACTAAACGAAGTAACAACGTGCAAGAGATTTATTTTGAATGTGAGTTCATGTACAACGTTTTAATTTGCTTTGATGTACTTTAAAACGTGGAACTTTATGATCTTCTTGTGAGGGTTTAAATTTTAAGGTGGATATAGGAGTTTATGTAATACAAAATTTAATAATCAATAATGAACTAGACAATCTCATTATGTATGAATTATGATCTTCAAAGCAACTAATATAAGTGACATTCTTTTATGGCTATTATCATTTCACCTCAATTTTCATTCATGAACATGAAATGATTGCCCTTATCGTCCATTGCCCATATCCTAGTATCCAATCGGTATCTTACTTCAAAGATAGGGAATAAGATTAAAATACCTGCCTTATCTGGTCTCTTATCACCGATTATTAATTTTAGCCTTTTTCTTTTTCTTTTTTAATTTTCTTTCACACTATGTTAGACATCTTTGCAATTATCAAATCTCTCAACGTATACATTTAAGTAGACCTAGGTATAAGCTAAAATTCTAACCCAACTCACAAGCGGTTGACACCCAATCTCGCTCCAGATTGGTAGGCCTTGAACCGCTCATGACCTACCAAGTCCATGGCAATTCTCCAATGAAATTTTTCAAAAAATTATTAATTGTTGAACAAAAAAAAATTGTATAATATATATATATATATATATTTAAAACTAGTTTAGTATATATAAACTTTCAATAAAAGCATTCTTTAGCACTGTGAGATTATTGTCTTTTAATCTTTTATCTAAGTCTTCTGTCTCGTATTACTAATATTACACCTCAATTAGGGTATACTTCCATATAAACAAATTCAAATCCTTTGCAACTTCTTTAAAAAATGAAGTAAAAACTATATGATTTTTTTTACCTAATTTTTTTTTTTAAAACCCTTAATTTATGCTGGTCCATGCGTCTTTCAATATGTCTAAAAGCCTCGAAATCGGCTCTCTGTGGCCAGTTTCGGTTTTATCCATGTGGAGCGTATGAATCGGTGGATTTAGCCGGTTGAGACTGAGCCGGGGCCGTGCCCGTCTACATAAGGAAGGCCTGAAGAAAGAATTTGCGTAAGTTAATGGGCAGGACCACTTAGGACAATGAAGGAACAACACAGCACACATAACAACTGCTGTAGCGATTGATTAGTTTAGTTGGTCTTTTGTCTTTGACAACTTTTGAAAAGATTCTCGCCACATAAAGGACTTACAAAAAGTGTTGGCAATTATGATCTAACAATCAAACGTTCAAAATAGCATGCTTTTGGGAAAACCAATCGAAGCTTTCCCTAATGTTCTCTTCCTGTCCAAATTAGATGTTTCTTCGTAAAATATCTTCTCCAATTTAACAGATGCCAATTTGATGCTGATTTGAGTGTAAGATTTAGTATGGCTTCAGCTCTACGCCATCTGATGGATATCTACGCGCGGATGATTAAACTGCCTTTTGAACAAAACTACCTTGACTAAAGTCATCCATTTTTTTAATGTATCGGATATATGTACTTGTTTTTACTTTTAATTTTTCATGATTTGGTTTCTAAACTTTTGAGTTTCACAATTTAGTATATATATCTTCGATCTGTTTGCAATTTAGTATATATGCTTTCAATTTGGTTAGTAATTCAATATCTAAATTTCTACTAAATTATAACCAAATAGAAAGTACAAAAATAAAAATCTATAATACTAAATTATGAAAAAAACAAAATTATAAACACCCGTGATGCATTTATCCTTTGACTGTATCTTCAAATCAAACCCAGCATACTTAACCTCTATGCTGTAAATGGGCTCTTGTTATTGCATTGGGTCTTTCCCTTACCTCTCTTACTAGAGCTACACCTTTTGGCAGAGCCGGATGAGCCATTAAAGCTAGTCACTGCCAATATAAGATGACTGTAGAGTTCTACATTGTGTTCTAAGGTCAAGGAATTCTAATTTTTGTGAGAATTTATGTGTATAAGAATGTAGGTAGAGAGATTGAGAAAACTTATCAAACAAAAAGTAGAATTAAGGGTGTAAATATAGGGGGATTAGGATGAAAATATGAAAAGAGAAGTTTGTGGAAATTTTACCCAATATAGTAGCTCTAGCCCACTAATTTTATGGTTCTTTTAGTCTTCACAACTCAAAAATCCTTGTTAGACATTTAATTTGATACTATTGTGGGTTATTAGATTTATTACTTTCTATAAATAAGACCTAATAAGTCATAGGCTTGTCTATGGGGGACCACAACTAGCCCACCAAGGCCCTTGGGAGCTAGGGTGGGTCTTGGACCTAGCAAAATAGGCTATGAATGTGTTCGAGCTTGATTCAACCCATGTGTATGCATTCACAAAATCTATTGATATATATTGATTTTAGGAAATATACAAAATTAGTCCTTGATTTATCAACTTTCGTTCATTCCCTTATAATTTTGGTTAAAAGTTGCATAAATCACCTTTTAATTGGTTCATGTTAATTAAATTAACAAACACTTATTATTAAATTGGTTCGTGTTAATTAAATTAATGAACACTTATTATTAAATATAGTTAATTAAATTATGTTGCAAAAAATTATATATAAAAACTAAGGAACGACTACCATAGTTGCCCTATATGAGTCAATAGGCATCTAAAATCTATTGGTTTATGCCCCACCGATGGTGGTGAGTGGTGGCAACCTACTTTGGTTGGTGGTAACCTACTTTGGCTAAAAATTAACTTATTCTCCATTAGTTGCACAACCCAATTGCAACCGTAAAGAATAAGTTGAACTTCCTTTTATTTTGCTTAGCAAATCATCACCTTAAATAGGCCACACCTTCCATAAGATTTTAAGTGGTGTCATGACTAGAGCTATACAAACAAGATGGGTGAAGAAGCTAGCTCATGTAACTCAAAAAAAGTAGGCTAGAGTTGAAATTTTTGACCCATTTAAAAAGTGAGCTAACCCTTAAGAGGTTGGTGAGTTGACTCATTTAACATACAAAATTGTAGGGATGGACACGATTTAGTTTAGTTTGGCTTTTTCTTTAAACCAAACCAAATATTAAAAATACAATTTGGTTTCTTAAGCCTCAAAGTTTGGTTTCAGAACTTTTCCAAACTATAAAATTTTGATTTGTTTTATAGATGAAATCATATTTTGTTTTTTAAGAAAATATATTTGTTTAACATATAATTTCATATGAATAACACTAAATTCATTTTACAATAACATATATTGATATTATATAAGAGATTAATAAATTTGATATTCAAGCAATAAAAATTTTTCAAATTTATAATACAACTAGTTGATTTCTCAAATTAGCATATAGTATGAATTCTAAGTCTATATATATATATATTTGCTAAATTATGGTTATAAAGTTTAAATACATGTACTTTTCAATAATGCAAGAAAAAAATTCTTTTAAATGTTATGTTAAAAAAAAAAATCTAATTACAAGTAAATTACTATTTTTTTTTTCAAAATAACTTAGTTTGGTTTTACAGTGTGGTTTATATTACCCCTCTAACCAATAATAAATTTTGGTTTAGTCCGGATTAGAAAATTTTCAAACCAAATTTAAAAAAAAAAAATCAATTTGGTTTAATTTGATTTGTAAATTGGTTTAGTTTAGTTAGGTTTTTTACCCACTTCTACTAAATTGTATCAACAGATTTAATGTCACAGTTTAATGAGTTAGCTTGTTTAATCCACCGACTTGAGGTGGGGTGAGTTGAACATAAAATTCTAACTTCCTTATTAAGTAGGTCGCTCGAGCTGCCCTGTTTAACCTATAGGTTAAAATAGGTCGAGGTGGATCGACTTGTTTGTCTTACTTGCATTGTTCTAGGCATGATCTCTCAAGGTTGGTTGGTGGTTAGCTAGCACTTGGGGAGACTCATTTGCCCCTTAGCTTTTTTTTTTTTCTTTTTTTTTTAATGATTGAAATTTTCTATTATATTTCATCGTATAATTTCTTTAATTATTTAATAATATAAAATTTTCAAAGCCAATTAAAAGATGATATATGTGAATTTTCGATAAAATATTTAATGAAGTTAATGGGTATATTTGATCCATCCATTTTAAAAAAGCCGAGGCTTATAATTGTCGGGGACTAATTTAGACTCCACTCTAATTTTTTCTAAATATCTCTCTCCTCAGAAGATTGGGACTAAAAGTAAAAGAACGAAATCTATGAAGTTAACGGGTTAAAGGAAAACTTAAAAAACTATACACGATACATGTTTCCCTCAATTTAAAATAATAATAATAATAATAATAATAATAATTATTATTATTATTATTATTATATCTTTTACGTCATTTTCTCCAAACTTATAGACTTTGATTATGCTAAAAAATTTGACTGTCGGAGCATCTAAACTTTGACATTCTTTCATTTTGGTGTCGAAATATTTTTTTTTTTTTTCATTTTTGGTGCCTCAACTCTTCAATGCAAAACAAATCATCGATTTTGTTGTAAAAGTTGTTTTAAAAATAAAATAAAATTGGGATGACAACGGTGAAACTTGAAAGCACCTAAATTTGCACTGTTCCCATTTTAATGCCTAAATTTTATACTGCCAAAAACTTGTGAAATGTATTTATAATTTAAAATCATTATCAGGTACAAGTCCCAAAACTAGCTAATCCTGATAAAATTTAGTGTGAGAATGCCTCTCGTCTATCTCACTTTGAAAATATGAATCATTACTGAAAGAAGTATGAAGTTTGAGCACCAAAATGAAAATGGAAATAAATAAATAAACTTCATGGACTATTATAGTCAATTTCTCTCTCTCTCTCTTTAATAATGGTGGTTACAACAAAATCATTCATTTTTTTTATTCCAAAAAATTTAAGGCACAAAGGAATATATATAAATATTTACTTTTTGAAAAAAAAAGGGTAAAAATAAAACTTCTAGTTTGAATGATTGCACCAATAAAACTTTCATGCTGTAGTTTTATCTTCCTAAATATAGTAAAAATAAAGCCCATTATAATAAAAACAAACTGTCAATAGTCATGATGCAGTTGTCGATAACTTTGATGTCGTTGTAAATGGTCTTCATGCAACTATCAACCGTTTATTTCGTATAGTAAAACCCTCTAATTTACAATAAAATATGAGGATATTAATAATACAAAGTAATTATACGATGTAATCATTTTTATATAATTGTACCATAGAATTTCTCTAATGAGATTATCCGGACTACATCAAGGCACACTTTTATCTAGTTCTTCTAATACAATAAATGGCACTTACCTCAGCTGAAATTAAAAAAAAAAATGATCATTATTTTTATTTTATTTCAAAAAGTTGATATAAGAATTTCAGTTTGTTTTCATTTTCGTATCTTGTCCAATTATATATTTTTATTGTATAAGAAAAAAAAATAAAATGGTATTTGTATTAAAAAAAATCTTCTTACATTGAAGTATATATGGATCTACCTTTTCCGTTGTAGTCCTAAAATAAATAAATAAATTATTTGGAGCGTATAAGCATAATATTTCCGGACGAGACACGAGTGCACCAACGAGCATGGAATTAAATATATTCTGTAAGGATATAATTAACTAGTTATCAGTGGCTCTGGCATCGATACTATTTAGCTTTACCTCATCATTTTTTTATAATTGTCACTTAAGTTTAAAACTAACCTTCTCATATCTACAACTTGAAATTTTTTAAATGTAAATTATTAATTATTTATTCATTTTCAATGTCTCATACTCGAAAGTATTGGTGCTACAATCAACGGAATAAAAACAAAGTTTCAATTGATTGGTTTCCATATATCTAAGTTCCTCCTTTTCGTTTATCCTTCTACTTAGAGAAATACTCGGTTTATTTTGGTTTAGTTTTAAAGATTCTTTATACAGTTTGGAAACTTTTTAAACTAAAATCAAAATATAAAACCAAAAGGTTTAACTTGGTTCTGAACAAAGTAACGATTGAGTTTACAAATGACTTTGATATATATAATAACATAGTAATGACTTATCATTAAGGTTAATTATAAAAAAAAAAATAAAGACACAATGTTCTATTGGTTAGCAAATAATTAATTATTTACCCATATTCTTCATTTAATCGATATTACTAATATTACTTTATTTATTTAATTATTTACTAATCATATTATTAATATTAATTAATTAATTTAATTATTTACTAAACAATAAAACATCGACACACATCATCATTTATTATTAATACAAAATTAAAAAACATATGTTATCCTTTTATACTTTACTCTTATCAATATTAATATCATTACACATAAGGTAAATTACAAAAATCACCCTAAAACATTAAAAGTTACACAACTTTAACAAATATAGGCCCGTACACATAAGAGAGATGTAAATGTATAATTAAAAAAATTGATATTACATTTACTATGTAAGAATAGTTTGGAATAAAATGAAATTATCTATAATAAAATCTGATTCCCCCTTAAGTTTAAGAATTGAAATTCTACTTAAAGGTGAAATTATCAATTTTAGAAAATTACAATTTCACCTTTCATAAACACATCTAAGCGTGCAATGAGTATATAATTTTAAAAAGTACAAAGAAATGGTCAATGTAATTTATTCAAAAAGATAAAATAGCAAAATGTAGAGATATGTATCTACTATTCATGCTTTTATATCTGTTATAAAATAGATATAAATAAAAATTAAAAAACACTTTGTCCAAGCCCTGATTACTACAATGTAGCACAAATCAAATGCTGGTAAAAGTCTGCAGCAAAACCTAAATCCCATCCTGCAGTGTGTGTAAACCTTCACCAGTTAGGTTTTACAAGACAATGCAAGGAGTCATGCTGCATAAATTAAATATTGGCAGGTTACAAGTTACAGTGAAAAGAAATCCCCTAGCAATATTTGATTGAGAAGGAATGTATCATATGGCTATTTCTTCAATGAACCTGCTTTACAACACCGATGAACCTTCAACCAGCATCCATACTCTGCTAATCATAGCTCTCTCAGCTAGCAACATTCCAGAAACACGTAGCCATGTCTAGTCTGATTAGCCGAGTTTGTGCCAATTGGACTCTCCCAAGAGTTAATGGTGTGCAGTGTTCTCGAAATTTTCTTACTACATAATTCAGAACACTACATCCCAAATGTTGAACTCCCAACTCTCATAGTTTAGACCGAAGCAGAGAAGCCTTTTTCTTGGCATATTCATGGGCGATGGTAACTGTAGTTTTGCTATGACGCAAAGAGAACTCTGCCAGAAGGATTTGCCTTTCTTCGGCAGTTAAATCACCATGACAACCCTGCAAAACATCATGTTGCTTTTATCTTTTACATTATGAACGACACAAGGTAATAAATTGATGGCATTATTACTTTCAATTGCACAGTGAAAGACTCAAAACGCATGAAGACAAAGATCCAAAGAAGACCATATTG
The DNA here is from genome assembly GCA_037954665.1 of Laguncularia racemosa. Taxonomy (NCBI): domain Eukaryota; kingdom Viridiplantae; phylum Streptophyta; class Magnoliopsida; order Myrtales; family Combretaceae; genus Laguncularia; species Laguncularia racemosa. Next base: position 2,773,963 of record JBBMOL010000091.1, on the reverse strand, counting down.
GGAATTCACAAAGTATAACTGACAAAAGAGCCATTTTTTTTTCCTGAATAAAGTAATTAAAGCGATTTTGGGGTGCAATACATTGAACACGAACCATACCAAACGAGCAGTTCTGTCACAAACAGCCTGGTGCATAAGAAGGCCAGCAGCAACAGAAACATTGAAGGAGTCCACCATGCCTTTCATTGGGATGCTGCAGTAGATATCTGACAATTCCAAAGCCTCATTACTGATTCCCCTGCATCAGACATTTTACTGATTTCAGCCATCCAAAAGTTACCAAAGCACTTACACATACATGCATACAGTCTTTTATTAGTAGCATGCCTTTTGTTGCATGATCAATAAGAGTTACGGCATTTATCCAGAGACATAAGAACAAAAGCAATAATAGAGATGGCATGTCCAAAGAAAACTTAATCATACTAGGCTACTAATGACATATTTAACACCAAAACAACTGACTAACGAAACACAAATATTATGCAACTTTTGTAGGACAGAGTTCAAGTCTAGAAGAGATCAAATGCTACAGTAAATGCAGTAATTCCCAATTTCAGCATCTGTCAAACCACAACAGAAAGACAGACTCCATGTCCTTTATTCATAGTTTCCAGTTGCTTTCACTAATCACAAAAGGTTGACTATCTATCTGCCTCAGAAGACAATTTTGCTTGGTTGGGCTTAGTTTCAGGCAGAAAAGCAAAGATAGTGCGTAAAATACATCTAAGCAGCAGATCCATTACCTATTCTCGTTCCCCACTACTATTGCAGTGGGATATGACCAATCCATATCATAAACAGACACCTGAATCATAAAGCCAAATGTCATAACTACCCAAGGGAAAACAATAAAGACAAATTGCAGACCCTAAAATGTGCAGTGGATGCATCCTGAAAAACAGTGGCATTGTAATTGATTTCCTTCTATTAGAACCACTTATTAAGGGCATAATCCACTGAAGGTCCAAAAGAAATGCAAAGAAGAAATTAATATGAGAATACCGCATCCATTCCCACATGTGTAGTTGCAATACGATAGCCACGTGATTTTAAAACACTAAAGCATTCTTCAATGGAGTCCCAAAGTTCAATGTCCAACCATTTCTCTGCACCCATACTTACATGACGATTCTCCCTATACCTGAAGGCAACGGCAAAACTCAATAGTTGGCAAAAGCATTACTAGATCTTAAACTGAGCAAATCAAATGTTTTTGGCTTCCTCAAGAACACAAAGAACTCAGGAACAACAACAGAGCACACTAATAATACACCTATCTAGGAAAAAATATCCAATCTTTTGAGTCTTATGTGCACTAGAACTGAAAAATTTGCTTTATGCATTGGCCCTTTAATTGCCTGATGAAGCCTACATGAGATAGCTCTTTAGTATAGGAGTCAACAGCAAGAGCATGACTCTCTAATAATTCTTATATGACACAACCACTTGCAAAGAGAAGTATCAATCTAACCAAAAGAAGTTTTGTCTGCATATCAAAATTCACCAGCCAATTACCATATAACTAAAAATAATAAAATGAACAATTATCAAATAAAACCAAGATCATTTCACCTCAAAAGTCGCAGCACCTTTTTGAGCTATCGCACGAGACCACATGAACAGACTGAAACCCTAGGGCATCTGCTGAACGAAATGCAGCTGAAACATTACCAAAATCACTCAATCCTTCCACCACTAAACAAACAGAATAGCTTCTATTCTTAACTGCATTCTCCAATCTCTCTTTTCTCACATCCATTATACAAGGACTAACTGCTTCCAAGACCTCACCACTATTCAAGAGATGATTTCCACACTTGAACTGGTCCAAGTAGGGAAACCACCTCTTGGGTTGTGTAGGTTCAGCACGGTCATCAACCAGAGGCCTCCGCTCCATCTTCATCAACAGAGCAACATCATCAGGATTTGTCAGTAAATGCGCAACATTGTCCTTTGACGAGTTGTCAAGGGTCTCTTCATTGTCCAAATCTGTGGAATCCACCAAAACAGCTCCTTCAGTTGCAGCATAACATCTTGAAGAGACCTTATATGGCTTAAAGCCTAGTCCTGCAAGCATAATAACAATGAGAATCATTGATGAACTTAAACTTAATCTGCAGCATTTATTGGTAGCGGGAAAAGTATTCACATTCACATGAATATGCAACAGTTCAGCAAATATGTTCTTACAAGCTCAATTCAAAATTTACATCCATAGTCATTTAATTACTGATAAGCCGGTCCACACCATTCAAGCGGACTATCTGCTTTGATAATCCATAATACACACCATTAACAGGCCTTTAACTACAAGATTCAAAGCAGGACCTACGTAGCAAATTTTGACATAAAACCGTGATATGTTAATAAGGATTGTTGCGATCCTAAAACATACTAGAAGGATCAAGTGCAAACAAGATAGCCTCTCAGACACAACGACTAGAGCTAGACAGTCTCTTAAGGGAACAAATGATTACATTTCTTGATTTCTACATCTTTTCTAAGAAAACTATGAGATATCTCCTCTGCCTAGCCTTTTTACATATACATCTTTGACTCACTCATTTTTTCATCTAATCAACCCCACCTAAATTGTCCATTTTTCCCTAAACTACATCAGTGTCAAGGGTTCGGACAAACTTTTCCATCATCTGCTGTCATCCCTCAATTTAAAAGCACTACTAGTGACTTTAGTCATATCGAAAAGCACTTAAGCAGTTAATTAAAGAAAGAGAGCTACTTTGGATGATGATAAGCACGATTCAGAGTCCAAAACTTCTTACAACTTACTAAAAAAAATAAAAATAAAAATAAAAAGAAAAAATCAGATGGTTGAGCTCAAATAGGGAAACGATGAGATAAAGTGAAAGCTTTAGCTAAGAAGAATATAAGTAATTACCATGTGATTGTGAAAGTGGAAGGCGCAGAGAAGGGAATGGGAGCTTGCGATTGGTACCTAGTCTCCATTCAAGAGCATGTATTAGTGTTGATGAACGAATTAGGGTTTTGCAGGCGCTCATGTCGAGGGTTTTTTTGGCGCCACGGATGATAAAGAAGATGGAGCAAGGCAAGCAAACCGCAGCGGCAACCTGCGGAGCCTGAGACTCAGAGAAGTCCTAGATTGTGTTTTTGTGTTTGTCCCTGCTTTAGATATTACATGTATACGACGTCAATAAAAGGACTTCGCAACTTAAATTCTTCTCATTATCACGTTTTGTTTGGCTATAAGAGGGAAATTCAATGAGTTCAAAATGATTTTTTTTTTTAAATGTCTAACTAGAATTTTAAAGGAAATCTCATTTAGCACTTCTAATAATATAGGTCTATAAATTTTTTTGCGTTTTAATAAAAAGATAATTTAGATGACTCATTTAAAAATTCAAAAAGTTAAAAACAATTTTTTTTACATACAAGATCAAATTATTCGATTATAATATAAAAAAAGTTAATTAATCTTAATACAAACACTATACTTTTGATGTGCCTATTATAAAAGTGTGGTAATCTCCATTAAGTTTAACCTAGGAAACTAAGAGCCGATCAATCTCAACTCAAATTTAAAGATTCATTTAATGAGTTCAATTGATTTTGAAACAAAAACTTTTAGCCATTTGCAATAATCTTAAAATTTTCAAAATACATCTTGTGAAAACATATATCTTCCTTTCAAAATTATCATAAAAAATTACAAATTGTTGTGAAAAGGCTTAGATATACCGATAGTTGTTGAACCTTTGAGGTTTATTTGGGTAAAATCATGAGATAGGAAATGAAGGCAAAACAAAAATAAAAATGGAAGGATTGAAAATGAATAGAAAACAGGTATAAGTGGAAAACAATGTAGTCAAATTTCAGTATTTTGCTAGTGCTTCAAACATATTAATATATTTTGCACTGTTAATCTTTTCCAAATTCTTTAACTCGTGTTTTCAATTCCATGAGGTTTTCTTCTATAAAAGTAACAACATCCAAATAATATAGTGTTATGAAGCTATATTATAGCAATTTCATAGTATATTAACACTTGAATTATTTATTTATTTAATTATTACAATGGAAGATTCGAACTTGACTCCATATCACTTAAAAGACCTATGTTTATACTATCAAGCAATAAGAGCCTTGGTAATATCTAATTATTAATATTTGTGTAATTTGCTCATTAATTGTTTACAAAAGGTTTGACCACTAAATCTAAGTGAGCAAAGTTGGGTAGTCCAATAGCTAAACTTTTCTGGAGTTACTTTGAATTGAAATTGAAAAGGCTGATATACATTTCAAATGCAATCCGTTGAGAATTGAATTTTTGCTATTGCTAGATTGCAGATTCCAAAGGAGTGGATTTTGCAACTACTGACATGTTCCAATATAATACTACATTAACTTTTCAGAAGGATATTAGAGGTGGATGCATTATAATATTATGTTAGCATTAAAGGCAAAGATCAATAATATACAACGCAACCTATCAAACACAAACAATAGTACCCTATTGGTTTGAGTTCTATCACCAAACCTTTTTTGGACCCATGAGCCCAAGAACCTCCTCCCAAAGCCCAAAACTTTTGAAATTGTTGAGCCCAAGTATAGTTGGGCTACAAGCAGCTACACTCCAATAACCAGCCCTAATTTCATCATTCAATTGGTCTTTCTCCCACCCACAAACCCCATCAAAGAACCTAAAATCATCAATTCCCACAACATTCCTTTTAACCATTTCAGCCGCACAACCTATGCTCTCTTTGGTTCCATAATACACACCCTTCATCACCTCATCAAACACCCCACTCCTTGCCACCCCATCATCACTCCCCTCGGGGCTCACCAAGAACACCCCATCCTCTATGGGCCCCCCAAAGTATAGCGGCTTATCGGAAAATGTGCCCGCGACATCTAGCATTGCTGACTTGGACTCCTTGATGGACATTAGGGATGGGCGGTTGATGATGATGCCAAATGGGCCTATGGGCCCAGTTGAGATGAGAAGGATCACAGCCCGTTCAAAGATGTGGACTCCATCAAGCTTCTCCGTGGCGATGAGTAAGCAGCCATTCTCAGGCTTGGGGATCGTATGGGCCCATTTTGGGCCCAATGTGATGGGTGCTGGATAATCCACAACCGTGTCGAGGTCCACCAGGGAGGATGGCACTTGAGGCTGTGATGCCCGCTCTCCAGCCACCAGTCTAGCTCGGAACGATCGCCAATCTTTGTCGACATAGGCGGGTGCATTGCCTTCTTCCGGCAATGAATGGGAGTCCAGACAACCTAGTTTGAGGAAACCATGGGGAGAATTAGTAACATGTTGGTCTGCGAGATAGCCATTTCAACAAAATTTCTACTGCGATAAGGAATTGCAACCGCATGTTTCGATGTTGTATATATTAGATCGGCAACCATGGACTGGGTAATTATATGTTGACATTTTTGGATTTATTCCTAATCACTTAGTACAACCAGATAGGGTAATATCATATGCTACTATTGCTGAGGATTTGCGATTCTTTTTCCATTCCAGTTAACTAAACATGCAATCTTCGTCTACCCAACACTAGTTACTACTCCTTCGTTAACAATCAGGACTGAGATAAAAGTGGAAATACGTTTACATAAGTCCCAATGTCTCAACGCACGGACAAATCATAGAAACACATCAAAACTAAGAATACGAAGCAAATGTTAAGATTTAACAACACTTACATCTTAATCTAGGTTGCTGCTTTTTCACCCTATTTCCTTGACATCGATCTGGGTTCCTCCTGGGGTTGATGACACCTTTGGCTTTACCTTTACCACAAGGAAAAACCTTAGTGGCCGAATTCGAGGTGAGAAAACTGGCTTCCATGGATATGGAAGGAAAATAGAGAGAAACGTTCATATAAATTGGAAAAAGAAGACTCAACGAAGACCACAAAGTGAGACCCAGTACTCATTAAAGGACAAATTCATCTGAGTAGATGGTGTGTGTATGAGAGAGATTTGGAAGTATGGGCAAATGGATATTGCTTTCGATGTGGCAAAGTATGAGACCGGATGTAGAATTACACTTAGGACAGACTTCTTCTTCTTCTTCTACTAGCAAAAATTTGAAGCACTTTTTTAATGGCTTTTATGGGATAGGTGGGATTGAATAATAAACATAATAATAAAAAAAGGGTTTTGGGTGATGTGTGGCATGCTTCTACCCAGTAATTTTTGTGGGTAAGTAGTAGGATGCGAAATTATATATATATTTTGCGAAATTATATATATACCCAGGTTTTTCATTTCTTATCCTTTTCACAACTTTCTTTTCATTTTCTTTTCTTTGAAATTGCCGAACATATTATTAATTTATATCGAATGGACGAAATACCATCCGTAAAAAACGTTAATTCGAGGCAAAGGGTCAATAAATTCAACTAGTAATATATAATTTTATTTAAGGTTGTTTCTTTACTGTATTACTATTATCTCGACAGGTACGTTTGATATCGATTAGGCACATGATTAATACCTTTGCTTGGTGCAAACCAAAAAAAAAAAAACATAATAGTTATTTCAATTTGCATAAATGTTATTCCATTTTTTTTCACTCATATAATATAAATTGAAGATTGTATTCCTTAAAACAATGCATTTCTTAGTGATACTAAATGATTTCTAGCCAATCTAATTTATAAATTAAGGTTTGATAAGTGTTGTAGATAATCTATCTTGCAAGTTGCCTAGCTCCATATGTGATAGTGGTTTTATGTGCCAGAATCACAAAAATTTTAAGTTAATTATTGATTTTCAACCTTCTTTTTAGAAACATTACAAAAAGTGTGTACATGTATATACATTTTGGAGTCATGTTTAGTACGCCATGTAAAAGGATAAGTTATCATGTAATAATTAAGGTGTGCTCACAATACATGAATATCAATCACTGTATCATAATATACTAAGTCAAGTCATGATATTAATCAATTATATCACAAAGTCAAGCGATTTACTTAAGTAAAATCACAGTAACTTTACAAGTGTGTGAGTGGTTGTTTCGCTTTGTTACTACTATGCTCGATGATAGAAAGATAGGGAGTGCTCACCTGAGCTGTTGCATACACTTGATAAAATCCTCAAATACTAATGCCTACAAGTTTTCTCGGAATCACCTATATTATATAAAAGATACTTAGAGTTATTTAAATTTTGTTGTTGTAGAAAAGTCTCTACAATGCCTTTTCAATTATCATTTGTGTTACTAAACTTTCCAATTAGATGGAAAAAAAAATCCTCAAACTACTTTAATGTGAAATTTATTAGAGTTTCATTTCTCTTAAATTTATTTGTTGATTTTATAGTAAAAAAAATTATTTTCAATATACTAAATTAAAAGATAATATGCGGTTTAGTAGTGTTGCATGATATCTAGTTATTATAGAAATTGCTTATATATAAGATTAGGGTTGAGAAAGTTGGCTAAATGGGTTGACCTGCTTAAGCCCACTCAATAAGTGGGCCAAAATTTCTAGCCCAACTTGTGTTTTTTTTTTTTTTGTGGGTTAAGCATGTTAGCCAACATTAACCTATGGGCTAACGGGCTAACTTGCTTCTTCTTCTTTTTTTTCCATGTTTTTAAAGTTAAGTAGGCTAACTCATTTCTATGTAGGCTAAAATTTTGCAGCCCAACCTGCATTTTTTTACTAGTTAAATTGGCCGACCTCACGACCTGCCTTGCTTGCACATCTTTATATAAGATAAAAATTATATTATAATAGAGTATAAGAAGTGTTGAAAACACTATTTGATATAAAATAGTCATTTTTCAAAAATAGATATCATAATAGTTATTTTAAATTCAAATAATAAAACTTACAGAAATATATTATTTATATTTTTATTTATTTCTCTCTCTCTTTCTCCTTTTTTTAAAAAAAATTTTGCAATGAAAATCCTTAATATACGATGCTACTTATTTTCATAATGTTGTTAATTCGATTTGAAAGTGCTTGAACTTATTTTCATAATATCGTCAATTCAATTCGAAAATATTTAAACATCAATATACAAAGTAAAATTTATTATTATTTATTTATTTTTAACATAATATATATATACAAATAAGTACCATGATATGTATGTTTGTATGTGTGTGCATATATATATATATATATATAAATATATATTTATTCATGTGAAGATTTATCTTTAAAATTATATATGTTTTCATATAAAATGCCGTTATTTATAAAATAAAATAATAAATTAATTTTTTTTGAATCGGTTGGACCACCTAAAGCTGTGAACAAACTGCAACCAAACCCAGTGATTGGACCCACTTTCCGAGAGCAAGTACAGTAACGACAAGAGGCGCACACTCCTCGAGCTTAAGGTGTGAACATACACAACAAATGCTACAGTCGATCGCATCGAAACTAAGACGACAACGAAAGAGGGGGTCTTAATTTCTTCGCTTATAGCCAACCAATATATGACTTCAGGCTAGTGGACAAAACCGGAAATTACAGAACTCTTGAAACATGATATTAAATTTAGGGAGAAAAAAGCAAAAAAATCATGATGTTGAAACTTCTCGCACAACTTAACCAATCATGTATCACATTAATTATATGCAGCTATACTCCGTGTGGGAAGGCGATGGAGAAATTCACAAAAATAATATTAATTAAAAAAAATAATCATAAAATAGAATATTTAAAAATTTTATTTTTAAAATAAGTTGTGAAAATACAAACCCGGAATGTATCTTCAGTTGAACCGAAACTAATAAAATTGAGAGCGCAAACCATGTGTGTGACTTCAAACAATTACTCTCAATAATTTTTTTCTTGCAAATAACTCCATCGTTCAATATTTGCAAACTTACAACAATTATTACAAAGTATCTCAACATATGAACATCTTCATGGCCATATGTAGAAAAAAATATTTCACCGACAATACAATTATAAATCTTCACAAACAAAGCTATACTCCCTCCAACCCTCTTTTTCCTTTCTTGCTTTCATTTTTATGCAAGTTTCGTGGATAGAAAAAGAAAACTTGTACATCTACGAGGAGTCTATGAGTATCAATAAGAGATCTTTCCAACTTCTTTAGCTAAAAAACTTGATTAGATTATATTTTGGTATGTTTTCTTTTATCAATTTTTTTTTCTATTATGGTACTTTTCATTAATCCGCAAAACATTAACTATAGTCTTTGTAATCGTCTATTTTTTTTTAAATATTAGTTTTTGTTATTAGTTTGTAGTGTGTTAAACATGATTTATGTAAATTTTATAGTACGGAACATGTAAAGAAGATGAACATTATACGCAATAAAAATTTGGTATTAATTTTAAATGTAAAATCTTGGTTTATTATTTAAATTGTTGTATTTGTTATTAATTAATTATCAAAAAATTAATTTTAAAAGATTTCATATTAATGAAAATGTAATATCTACAGTTTATCATTTAAATTGTTGTAAAATTATTTTATTATTAATTAATCAATAAAAATTAATTTAAAAAAATTTCATATTAATGAAAATGTAATATTTGTAGTTTACATTTGAATTGTTGTAAAATTATTTTGTTATTAATTAATCATTAAAAATTAATTTTTAAAAAATTTCGTATTAACAAAAATGTAATATCTACAATTTATCATTTAAATTATTGCAAAATTATTTGTTATTAATTAATTTTTAAAACATTAATTTAAAAAAAAATTCGTATTAATGAAAATGTAATATAGGTAGTTTACCATTTAAATTGTTATAAAATTATTTTATTATTAATTAATAGTTAAAAAATTAATTCAAAAAAAATTCATATTAATAAAAATGTAATATCTTGGTTTATCATTTAAATTGTTATAAAATTTTTCTGTTATTATTTGATCGTTAAAATTTTAATTAAAAAAAATGTCATATTAATGCTAAAATGTTTTGTTTTCATTGAGCAGATTAGATTGAGCTTAGACCCTTTGACCAATTTGTTTTGACATAGTAAGAAAGACATTGTTCACAAGCCATTTGATATAGAGAGGTAAGCAACATGTAACTTGTTGATTTCCTTATATTTCATTGCCAATAGTATAACATTTCACTTTTTTACTTTTAGGATCAATCATGACTTGTCGATTGATGTCGAGAGTTATCACTTCAGCGCGTGAAGAACATTACCCTAGTAGATTTATAGATGGAGCAATATCTATAGTTGACAAGATTCCAAAGTGTAAGTCGCCCACTCTTCATACAACTAGATTGACGTATGATAACTGCCTTAGTTGAGCGATGGAGGCTAGAGATGCATGCATTTCACATGTCGATTGAGGAATTCATTATCACTTTACGGGATGTTGAGATCCAGCTAGGCTTCCTAATCGATGGTCAGAGAGTGACAAGGAGTAGCTTCCTGAATTGGATTGACACGTGTCAGAAATTGCCAGAGGCAATGCTAAGGTCAGGTAAAGGGGGGGGGGGGGGGGGGGGGGTGTGGTGGTGGTGGGGTTGTGTTGCATTAGTATGATGTGGCTTCTGAATATGTATTGGGTTTTACCAAGCCACGCAGATGGAGAGCAAGTTGCACGTCATACGTACGCGTATATCTTGCAGTTGCTTGGTAGATTTATCTTTATCAATAAATCCAGCTCTTTTGTACACAACATGTTTTTGCCATTGTTAGAGCACTTTGATGTGACAAGCATGTATAGCTAAGGGTCCACATGTTTGACTTGACTGTATCGCTATCTTTGTCTTGCATCTACCACATCAGCTCGCAAGATTAGATGGGCAACAATACTCTAATAGGTTTGAGCATATGATAGATTCCTTTACATAACACCTATCAGTTGCCATGAACTTATTATAGTAAAGAAAAAGAATAAAAAACCATAATAGCTATTTCATTTTGCATAAACGTTATTCCATTTTTTTTTCCACACATATAGTATAAATTGAAGATTGTATTCTTTAAAACCATGCATTTCTTAGTAGTACTGAATGATTTCTAGCCAATCTAACTTATAAATTAATGTTTGATAAGCATTGTAGATAATCTATTTGACAAGTTGCCTAGCTCCATATGCGACAACGGTTTTATGTGCCAGAATCACAAAAAATTTAACTTAATTATTGATTTTCAACCTTCTTTTTAGAGTGTATATGTATATACATTTAGAGTCATGTTTATTAAGCCATGTAAAAGTGATAATCTGTCATATAGAGGTCATATGTACCATCTTTCGCTTAAGAATGTATATCTCTTAAATAAATAATTAAAAGAAAGTAATTTTAATTAATAAAGATGTTTAAGTGACAAAATTTAAAAAAAATTATTTATATGTATAATTTCAAAAGTTATTGTCATTTCGAAAGTTTTCATTAGTAAAACCTTATGCTATTTTTCATTTTCATTTAAAAGTCATTTTTGTTTTAATCATATATCTAAAAAACATATCTTTATGCAATTACAACCTTTGCATGATTTAATACCAAATAACATGACCATTAACATTAGCGCCCTATCTCCTAAGGCCTATTCATCTACACATCGGTGTTTAAGAAATAATATACTATACCATCCTTAAATTGAGTATAAGGCTAATTGGAATCAAACATATCTTAAAATGTACAAATATTACACATGTATGTATTTAATAACGTGGAAGCATTTTTTGCATAAATAATATTAGCACTTACATTGCCTAAATCTAGTAGAGTCACAAAATATAGCATAAACTGATCAAAATAATTCAATATTTAATTATGTTATAGAAGTCAATACCCACTTTAATAATCCCCACCTTGAGCCTAAGCTCTAAAATTGACTCCATCTTCATAACTTGATGTTAGAATAAAACTAACCCCTTAGTATCAAGCTAAGTGAGTAAAATAATAAGTAATAGCAAGAAATCATATTACGCTTAATCAAGCACAATTCATTATAACATTTAAAAGATGATTATGAATACAATAATCTGTCATGCTAATGAACATGCATGCATTGGCCAATATTTTAATTGAGCAAATAATAAGTGGCCATCGGACAACTCTCGAACAAATATGAGTAGCACCCGATGACCCCCAAGCATAATATATGAGTGACACTTAGCAGCTCCTGAGCAAATATATGAGCACCTTAAGGTACCTATCGAGCAATAAGTGAGCAACACTTAGCGGCTCAAAAATTGAGCATGTAAATTGATATATTAAAAACCAAGCTTAACAAACTGAGCATAATAATCAAAATATAACCTATAGGTCCTTTCATGTAAATTGAGTTTTCAAATGTGATCCTCAAGTCTATTTCATAAACCGAGTATTTCTAAATGACTCTTAGGTCTTTTAGTAAAAACCAAGCTTTATGAAAATATAACCCTTTGACCATTTTCATGTCATGCTATAAATGCACATGATGCGATAAATAGTAATCAAGCATATAAGTAAAGGCATGACTACAATTCTAAAATTCAATCACCCAATCATCCATATCAAATATATTTGGGCAATAGTAATTACTATTGACAAGTCATGTCTATAAGTAAAGTAAAATATTTATAATATCAATCATTACTTGAACAAGCTTTTGAAGCAATTACTACTATTCATTGGCCACAACTATAATTTAGATATGCTCACAATACATGAATATCAATCATGGTATCATAACATACTAAATCAAGCAATGATATAAATCAATTAGATCACAAAGTTAAGCGATTTACTTAAGTAAAGTCGTAATGACTCTACAAGCATGTGAGTGTTTGTTTCATTTTATAGCCACTACGTTCAAGCATAGAAAGGTGGGGGGTGCTTACTTGAGCTATTGCGTACACTTGATAAAATCCTCAAATACTAATACTTGCCAGTTGTCTTGAAATCACCTATATTATATAAAAGATACTTAGAGTTATTTAAATTTTGTTGTAGTAGAAAAGTCTCTATGGTACCTTTTAAATTATCATTTAGGTTACTAAACATTCTAATTAGATAGAAAAAATCCTCAAACTAATTTAATTCAAAATTTATTAGATTTTGATTTTCCTTAAGTTTATTTGTTGATTTTACAATAAAAATTATTATTTCCAATATACTAAATTAAAAGATAATATTTGGTTTAGTATTGTTATATAATATCTAGTTATTATAGTAATTGCTCATATATAAGATTAGGGCTAGGAAAGCTAACTAAATAGGTCAGCTCGCTTAAGCCCACTTCACAAGTGGGTTAGCATTAACCTAAGAGCTAATGGGCTAACTCGCTTTCTTTTATATATATATATATATATATATATAACTTATAGAAATATAACTATTTATACATTTATTTATTTCTCTCTTTCTCTTGCAATGAAAATCTTTAATATATGATGTAACTCGTTTTTATAATATAGTTAATTCGATTTGAAAGTGTTTAAACTTATTTTAATAATATCATTAATTCAATTTGAAAGTATTTAAATATCAATATACTGAGTAAAGTTTATTATTTATTTATTTATTTTTAACATAACATATATATACATATAAGTACCAAGATATGTGTGATATGTGTGTTTGTGTGTGTGTGTGGGCGCTCATATGAAGATATATCTTTAAAATAACATATGTTTTCATATAAAAGACCGTTATTTATAAAATAAAATAATAAATAAAAAAAATTCAGTTCGGCTAGACCACCTAAAGCTGTGAGCGATAAGCAGCCGAACCTACTGACTGAACCTACTTTCCAAAACCAAGTACAATAATGACAATAGGCGCACGCCCCTTGGCTCTAGTTCAGGCGGTGTACTCAACTCAACCTAACTTTGGAGCGTACAATAATAGATAGAGGGCCATTCTAATGAACGATTTAACTAAGTTAAGTTCCAAATCCGCGATTCTTAGCTGAGCATATTTTGAAGCTCTAGGATTTGTGGGTAATTTTTCGATTTCCATATTATCTAGCAATGAAGTGTTGCCTTGATCCATATGAATACGCATCATAATAATAAATAAATAAATAAATATTCAATTGATTAATTAAAACACACACACACGATTAGAAATCACAATATTAGCTTTCCCAGCTTTCTATCACTCTACATTCAGAATGTAAATTTTCTCCTTTTCTAGTTTTAATTGCATCACTTAACAATTCATAAGTTGTTAAAAATACACTAAATTCCCATCTAGCTAAACACCGTGTTTCAAGTAGTATCATAGCTACTCCACTCTAGTCGAGTGCAATATTAGAAGGAACTAGATATTTCTAGTTAAATTGAAGATACATTTCGCAATATTATGAAGAAAACAGATGTTTTTGGGTTAAGGCTTTTGTTGAGATTCTACAAAAACAACAAGAAATTCTTTATCAACAAGGCTAGACATTAATAAAGCTAAAGTAGTGAATGCAAAAATTATTCATCCCTTCTACTTCTAATTAAGGTGGTAATTCATGTTAATGGATTGAGTTCATGTTTTTACTTTGTATTGAATTCGTGTAAGTGCAAAAAGTATATGAAATTGAATATAGATCACAAATAATTAGTTTTAATATAATTGTGTCTATTTGTCTCATATTCATATCTTTAATGTTGTGCATCGTGTTGTGCATTATATTTTCTCTCTATAATTATATTTTTAATTATGTTGTGTTTATTTCATATTATTGATATAGTAGCACAATTGACTAGACACAATTAATTTCAGCCCTTTTATAATCTTTAATTATATTCTCATATTAATTAAAGCTCACAAAACCCTAGTTTGTATTAATCTCTATTGTCGTAATATTTAAAAATCAATATAACCATATTCCTTTTATTTCCTACTCTTAAACCAAAAACCCATAAAAATCATAGGACCTTAAAATGCAATTCATTATTTTCCTATTGAATCTCAAATTTTTTACAGCATAAACTCAGTTATGGAACCCATCCATATCATCTTGATATTAGAGTGAAGGTTTCAATGTAGGAATTTAAGATTTGATCATCAAATTTGTGCCTAAGTTTTAAGGAAGAGTAGCCGATGACTTACAATAGTGCACACTTAGGGTTTGTCTTGCATCGTAGCTAGCAATACAAAGTGTCTTGCATAGTGCCAAAGGTTTGATTGTGGGCATTTAAATTAGATTAAAGGGCACTTGTGATTAGGATTGTATGCACTATGAACAAGGTGGGTGCAAGTGTCTGAATGGATAGCGTATGAGTGCTTATGATTCAACAAAAGGGCACATAGGAGTGTCAGTGTGTGCTGTAGTGAGTGTTATGTTCAGTAAGGGCATGTGAAGGTATGGGCACCCATAAGGGCTTATGAGGGTTGTTAGGTTTATGTGTTAAGCACTTGCAAAGGGTGCCTCTTAATGTGTCCAAGAGCACTTGAGGGGCACTTGTTTTGGGCTTGTATCATTGGTGACTAGGTATGCTGGTGCTACAAATTGGTGTACTTGATGGGTTGCCTAAGGGCGCACATCTAGAGGTTTTTAATGTTGGCAAGGTGACTATTGTGAAGCTATAGTAGACACGTATAGTAGTTTTGCTGGTAGCTAGCATGGTTGGTGATTTATGGAAGTGTTTAATGCAGTTGAGTCTAGAGGTTATGGCTTAGAAGTTAGAGCTCCACGTGAGCCTTTGTAATTTCTTTTCTTATTTCATTTGAATTTTGAAACTTTACTTGATAATCTTGGTGCATGGTAGGAATTTAGGAGAAATGACTTAGATGAGTAACATAAGATGAGGAAAAAGAGTCAATGATGTCGAGACACTAGGAGATCAGTTCCTAAAGAGAATAATGATTTATTGGAAACTTTTCTAGAACATCAAGATAAAAGATTTCAAGCTTTTAGAGATCATGTAGTAGATGTAGTAAGAAGCGTTAAACCAAGGAAAATGGACATCTATTAGGATTTAAAATGTGGAGATGTTTAAAGCATCATCATCTTGAATATTAATGTCCAAACAAATTTGCAATGAGGCTCATAGATAGTTTTCTTGTAATTATTAAGGAAGATGAAATTAAGAGTAAGATAGATCAATAAGAAACTTTAGTGATTGTAGGAGAGTATCTAGATATGATTGAAATTGATAGAATTCCTATAGCTACAAATGTAGAGAGAGAGGTTAAGCTTATGGAAGAAGTTTTTTAGAAAAGGAAAATAGAGAGTAAAGTAGAGGTTGATGTAGAGGATGTTGACATAAGCATTGATGTAGTAAAGGGGGATGCGGAAGATGATAGTGTTGGTGATAGTAAAGAGATCATTTTACTTCCTGTGGCATCCAAAGAGAATAGACTTATGTTACAGATGGATATTCAAATACTTAACATGGTACCATAATTGCTGACACTTGGAGCTTATGGGGATTATAGGTAGTTGCATATTTGTATACCACCATTAAGATTGTTTTATCATGATTTATTGTTTTGATTACTAGGTATTGGTAGATACTATAGTTTATTGTGCCCCTAAGACCATATTAAATGTTTATTGAAGCTTATTGAGGCTATTTTGATGGTTGTTAGTGTTAAAGTGGTGTATGGTAGTTTGAGAGTTTGTAGCATTTTAGATGGTTGGAGTTTTATGGGTTGTTATAAGTGTGTGTTATTCTAGTCTATAAGGGGCTTAGCTTCTTTCGGAGTAAAGATTTGTCATTGCTTGTTTTACCATTACAAGAGTCAAATGTCTAAAGAGTAGACTCTAGTAGATAGAGTCCATGATGAACGGGAGGAGGTCATGCAATTTTTTACAAGCTTGTGCTTGAGGCCATGGAAAGTGTGACATGAATATATTGAGATTAGTTGTGTAAGGTCAAGCATTATAGGAGTTATTATAAGAGTTAGTGCTTGATGAGTTGATGCTACGATATTCTAGGAACTGTATGTTTAGAGGAGCTTTTTAGAGTGTGTGTTGATGAGTATGATAATGATAACAGTGTCTTGGCCTAAGATAGTTTGAAGTTTTTACTCAACTCTTTTTAAGTTACTCTTTTGCAAATTGGTCTTAGATCTTGGAGTTTAAATCTATTGAGGGTGAATCCTTTTTAACCCAAGGAGTGATGATGGGATTCAAAATTCTCATTCTAGCAATTAGGTTTGAACTAGCAAGCTATAGAAGATTAATGGCGTATTTTGTGGCTTAGATGTCCCGATAGTCACCTTTTGCACAACTTAGGAGTATTTGTATGGAATTACATGGAGTTGCCAACTTTGCATGAAGACTACATAAGAGAGATATATGTGATGGCACCAACTTAATGGGTTCATGTAACATGGGCTTAGTGAATGGTACCTATTTTTTATTTTATGTTATTATTAGTTTTAGTATTAGCTATACATTATTTTAGATTTATTCTTTTCCAATTTTGTCCCTACTTTAAGCATGTAGTTTACTTTTATGCCCTTAAGGTTACAAGGCATATTATTTAAACTATATTAGACATTATTCAAAGTTAGATAGTCTTGAAATTGAAATCAAACCTTAAAAGATGTTGTTTTTTGAAACCCTAATTCTTATCAATCCAAATCAATCATGATGAACAATCCTACTATTTAAACTCTATTAGATACTATTTTTTTCTTTTCTTTTTTCTTTTTCCTCATGTCATTGAGGATATGTAGCTTGCAATTTTAAGAACTATTCAATTTATTATAATTTTCATATACTTTCGAGGAAGATAGTTTTGAGACTTTTCCAAGAATATATTTCTAATATCAAAGCCAACTTGAATATACTAGACAAAATCTATTGGATTTTCTTTTATATATATATATATATATATTCTTATTTTCTCAACTTTTCGATAGCTTATTAGAAGTGAAAATATTCTCATTTTTCAACTAGGAGTAATAGTAATTTATTAGCTTAAATATAATATCAGCTGAGATACTTTGAATACTTTACACATACAAACAAACGTAGCTAATCCAAGTTCGTATAAAAAAACTTAATCTGCATACTTGACATATTTCATAGCTCAAGAATAAAGGGCTATTGAATTATTAGTCACTGCATAACAAATGGGATAAATAGCTGGGACATTATTAAGTATGAGATTGGCAGCAATCAAAATTCAAATATACAAAAAGAGGGTGCTACACTGGATTTATAAAGCCATGATAGATCTAGTGAAATATATATATGACCCATTCAAATAAATTGAATGTTCATCAATGCATCCATCATTTCATTGTCATATAAATAAAACGATTCATATATTTCTTTACTTAGTTCATAAAAATAAAAATAAAAATAAAATAACGACCTCGAAAGATTTTCATGTATATATATAAGTATGTTTCACATACCAACAATAGATCTTAAGCTTCATGATTTTTTTTATTAAATATTAACAAGACAGTGATGAATATAAAGTCAATTTTATAAGATGATCCTGACCAAAAAAAAAAGAAAAGAAAAGAAAGAAAAAAGCTTTTTAACCAATTTTATGTGGGCATTACATATACTGTCTTCAATCTCGTTTGCAATGTGAGACTCAAAGAAAAATAACTAAATAATAAGTTTGCCATTAATTTTAGGCACAAGGATCAATATTTCGATGTTCAAATTTCTTCTTCTTCTTTTTTTTTTTTATTGCAAAGCAATAATTGTTCAAATTATTAATTACAATTGCCATCGGCGTTTCTTTTAATCATTTCCCCTCGAATTTACGTCTTTCATCCATTATACAAAGTCTGGGTCTTAAATATACGATAAAAGAAAATTCATGCAAACACAGCGTACCTGGACATTAGAGAAAATAAAAGATTAATTCAATCGTCAGTTGATGCATGTCAACATTATTATCCTTTTATGTAATTGTTCTATCAATTACTCCCCTTTCAGTGGAGTTGTCAAAATGTAAATGCAAGGGATCTATTATATGTACCATGTGCATGCAATGTATGTGCACGTTTCTTACATAAAAAGGAAGAAATTACTATTGTTATAGAACAAAAGTAAATAATGATATAAAGAGAGATTAGAGAGAAGAGATAAGGGATCTAAGTGATAAGTATCTGGGGGGTTAGAATTAGGTTCCAAAAGCCTTCTCTCATAGACAATAATGACACATATTTATAATGAGTAATAAGCGATTATTATTGTTAAGTCTTATGAAAAATTAGCATACAAGATACCCTAACTAGCTAAACAAAAAAGAATGAAGCCCAATATGAGCTGAGAAAAGTTAAAAATGTATGAGATAATTTTAACGGACCGAACCCATTCAAAACTCTTTAAATCATCACAAATTAGGTCTAATTATCTAAATCCAGTCACTAATCCAAATATTAGCCTAAGTATAATATAATTAAATATGAATTTGGCCTATGAAATTATGTTATATAAATTTCTTCATTTACACAATAATTGTTGTACTCAAAATCTTAAACCTTGTATTTTAAGAAATAGCAAGTGATTCCCGAAATGACCTAATCTATAGAAAGGGGGGGGTGGGGAACCTTGTTTGTGAAATACAATAAAAGTTCACATGCAAGAAATTGCAAGAAAAATTGCTTTGAGTAAATAACTCATAGAAAACTTACATACAAAATGTCATAAACCAAATGGATATCCATTTCTCAAAACCTCCGGATATAATTATGTAGCATATTTTTACCAAACATATATCAATTTTGACTGTGATAGATGTGCTATGAGAAATATAGTAAGCTTAAAGCTAACATAACTTTAACTATGAGCAATGTGAATTCAAGTTAACCTTCTTGAGTAACAATGTTAACCAAGTGCCTAAAATTGCATGTATCACCTATGTCAGCTTGCTACAATACTAGTAAAAGCACTGTAAATTTTTTTTTGTTACACCTAATAACTATTGTTGGTTCCGAATTAAGTAATCAAGAGGGGAGGGATGAATTGATTACTTGCTAAATTTAAAAAAAAAATATGTTAGTAAAAAACAACCCCTTTAATTAGTCAATTTAATTATAACACAAAAACAAACATTTATAAACAATTAGAAACTATTATAGAATAAAAATTAAAAGATAGAGAGAAGAGAATTAGATAAATTATTTATAGAGGTTCTACCTTAAGCATCAGTCCTCTCTTCAAGCTTTACTATTGGGGATCTAGTCTTCCACACTAGTATTGTTCCTTTAATCCAAAATAAACTTGAGAAATTACAATCGCTTTACCAAAACCTTGCCTTCAAAAACACCTTGCTCTGCCTATCTAGCCTATCTCTAAGGCTATTCACAGATCTATAGAGTTACAAGTAACCTCTCACTAATACAAGTATCTAGCTTTGAAGAATTATTAAAAACAGATGAGGAAATGAGAATTTGTACCCTCTAAAAATTAATTCGAGCATAATATGAAAATATTTAATATATAGAGTAGCTTATGAGTTAATCTCTAAGTTCTGATAATGCTCTTTTCTAATAAAATAATAATGTACTGTTTTGTATTGTTTCTTCTCTCTTTTGAATCTTTGAACTTCGACTCTATTTATTCATTGAAGAGTAATGACTACTTTGTTGATTCTGTTTTTAACTAGAAAGTTTGTTGCTGTGATCTTGCTTTGAACATTTGAGAAATATCCAAAGATATTTGAAGTCATCTACTGAATTTTGAATTTTAAATCTGATATCTTTATAATATAATATGGAAATTCTATTGAATTTGTTGTTGAAAATAGTCTAGATACATCCTTACATCATGATATATATCATTTGCACAAAATTTGTTGATGAGATCAATCACCCGCTGATTTTGTGGAATATCTGAGAATTCTTCAATTTTGAATTATGAAAATATGTGATCTCTAAAATATCTGATATAATCCTTTTAATACTGATATTTCTTATAGCAAAATCAAATATACAAAATCAATCACAATTTAACTAAATCTCTTGATTCTAAAATTAATCACTTAGATCCCCATGGATATTTTTCCTATTTTAGTGAAACGAATTGAACATATTATCCAATCTTAATTCCAAAATTAATCACTTAAATCTTTATGGATATTTTTCCTACTTTAGTAAAACGAATTGAACATGTTACCCAAATGTATTCAATAAATAGAGCTGGGTCTTCGATAGTTAACCAACTTACGTTGATATATAAAGCTGTTTTGTTTATATGAACTCATAACAACATCTTCTGACTTATTTTTTGAGTTCCTATTATTCTTCATAATGAACACCTTCTGACTTATCTTCTGAGTAATTAAAAACAACATAGCTTTCCTTTATTTTTTCTTTGATCTTCTAACTCTTTGTCAAATTGTAAATATAATTATTCCTATACACTAAATGAACTTCATTAAAAAAATTTAGTACATTTTGTTATCATCAAAATACTTAAAGTGAGACATAACATTCCCCACCTTTTTTATGATAGCAAAACCCTTTCTTATAAAACAAACACAAAAAAATATTAACTGCGGATTAGTCTGTTTTGTATGCTTCACAACAATCATTATTCGGTACTCTCATCATCATTCATGTATCACAGTCTTATATTTTAATTCTCCCCCCTTTTGATATCATCAAGTAATAAAACTCCTCCTCAATATAATATATTGGATAATCAACATAAAGATATATATCAAAATCTTGACGGAGTAGAAAACATATCAAACATTTCATATTTGAACACATTCATCAATAAACCTAATATAAGTATGTGCATGTATTAATTTTTTATTATCACAGATAACTAAAAAGGATAACAAATACCAAGTTCATTTCTAATAAACTCAAAATTTATTTTATCTAACGGTTTAGTGAAAATGTCAGCTAATTGATTTTTAGTTAAAACATATTCAATACTTAATTCTCAATTATTTACATGATCCCTAATAAAATGGTATCTAACTTCTATATGCTTAGATCTAGAATTATGCACTGGATTTTTTCTTAAATTAATTACACTAGTATTATCACATTTTATTTTCATATTCTTAAATACTAAATCATAGTCCATCAATTGTTGTTTTATCCATAATATTTGTGTACAACAATTTCCTATAAAAACATGTTTAGCTTCAACAGTAGAAAGAGCAACTGAGTTTTGTTTCTTGAAGGATTAAGAAACTAACTTGTCCCCTAGAAATTGAAAAGTACTAGATGTACTTTTTCTATCAATTTTGCACCCTGCATAATTCGCATCAAAATATCTAATTAAATCATAATTTTGATTTTTTAGATACCTGATACCTAACTTAGTAATATGTGTAATGTATTTAAAAATTCTTTTTATTATTGCTAAATGTGTTTCCGTAGGATTACTTTGAAAACGAGTACATAAACAAACATTGAATAATATGTTAGGATGAGAAGTAGTTAAATATAATAGGGAACCGATTAAACTTCTATAAAGCTTATTATTTACCTTTTTACCTTCTAAATCAACATCTAATCCAGTTAAA
The DNA here is from genome assembly GCA_037954665.1 of Laguncularia racemosa. Classification (NCBI taxonomy): domain Eukaryota; kingdom Viridiplantae; phylum Streptophyta; class Magnoliopsida; order Myrtales; family Combretaceae; genus Laguncularia; species Laguncularia racemosa. Next base: position 2,751,614 of record JBBMOL010000091.1, on the reverse strand, counting down.
GTTGATAGAGGAGTTGTTGTACCTTTCACACTTCCAAAATTAATTTTTTTTAATATGTGGTTGGTATACTTTTCTTGATGTACAAATATACCATTCTCTATTTACTTTATTTGGAGTCCAAAAAAGAAGTTAAGTTCTCCCATTAGTGACATTTCAAACTTTACCTGCATCATCTTAGAAAACATCTTGCAATATTCTTCATTAGTAGAACCAAATACAATATCATCTACATATATTTGTACTACTAGAATATCATTGTCATAATATTTTAAGAATAATGTAGTATCTACTTTTCCTCTTTTGAATCCATTCTTGATGAAAATTAACTAAGTCATTCATACCATGCTCTAGGAGCCTGTTTTTATCCATATAAGGCCTTTTTAAGTTTGTAAACATAATCCGTTTTAAATGGATCTTCGAATCTTGGTGGTTGTTCTACATAGACTTCTTCTTTAATATAACCATTTAAGAAAGCGCTCTTAACGTCTATGATGTGCCTTATTAATTGAATAGCAAATACATCAACAAATTGCTTGAACAAAAAATTACAATCCACAATAGGCGTGATCACTAATTCACCAAGGATTAATAATTCATGAGAATTTCAAAAGGCTTGATGCTAAATTGAAATATGGAACAACACAAGTGCATGATTATCAATGGACATCAATAGCAATGAACTAGAATTCCACTCAAAATTGAAATGATTCAAATCTAAATTGGAAGAACCCTAATTCACGTGGATAATAACAAGTCACCAACAAATTGCATCTAGATATGACTCACTAAATACAATTTGAAAATAACAATATGAAGATTGATATTACTCACAATCTAATTAAGTAGATCTCACCACAATTTCACTTGTGAAATTGATAAGAGATTATTTGCAAGCAAGGGAACCCTCACGGCAAAGAAAGTGTTTCATTTCAAAATGTTCAAAAAGCTCTCTCAAAACCCTAATTAGCAAGTATTTATACTTGCTCCGATTAGGGTAAAAATAATACAAAATTACAAATAAGCCACTTAAGTGGCCGGTTCCAAAAGTAACAAATTACAAGTACAAATGGTCTTCAAGTGGCCGGTTCTTTACTTCAATTGAACATATTATGGACCGGTTCTTCTTTGACTTATGTAGGTCCATGAATAACCTACAAACTGAGCTTTAGCGAGTTTATCCACCATCTTATAAAAATCGATAAGTGTTCCTACTGGAATGCATAACAAATATGTAATAGAAAAGAAGATACTAAACAAATATTCTTTAGGTCGGATTGTTTAAAGAGGACCCTCATCGCTAAATTTTGTAACCCTTTGGCTCTTGCTCTAGTGATAGATCTTATAGGATTTTGATTCCTATCATCTCCTCGAGTCTCGGGAAGATTTGCCCTCAAATCTAATAGGTCTTCATGAATATCATCGGGTAAATAGAGTGACAAGTCTGTAACATTATATGTAGCAGAGACTCTATATCCTTCAGGCAATTTATCTATTAAAAAATCACTGTAGTCATTCAGTACCTGTGATTCCACAGGGGGTAGATGCTCTAGCCCCTCCCTTTCTAGGGTATACCTCATTTGCAATAAATATATTGGTCTCTCATTCGCTATAGCCTTCTCTAACTCATATTTTCCTAACAATAAGGTCTTCTTCTTCCCGGTTTTACTTATCTACCTTTAAACCTCTTATACCTCTAAAGGTTTACTCATTTGTCTCTGAACCTCTTAGCTCTCTGAAGATTTACTCATCTGCCTCTGACTCTCTTGGACCTCTGAAGTTTTACTTATCTACTTTTGAACCTCTTGGATCTCTGAAGGTGACATTAGGTTCAACACTATACGTTTACCCTCTTTCCGGAACATATAAGTATTTCTGAAGCCATCATATAAAACCTTCCTATCAAACAACCAAGGCCTACCAAGCAATATATGGGATGCACACATAAGAAGAATGTCACATTCAATTTCATCATGATATTTATCTCCCTATACTGAAAGGTACCCTAACCCTTTGGGTAACATAGAGACTCCTCTGCTCACTCAGCCAATGTAATTTATAGGGTTTTGGATGTGGGGTAGTTACAAGTTTTAATTTCGTTACTAATAAGACAGCCACAACATTAATACAACTACCACCATCGATAATAATAGCACATAGATTACCTTGTACTCTGTAAGAGGTGTGGAACAAATTTTTCCTCTGCTCATCATTAATAATAGGAAAAGTAGTCATAGCTCGTCGCAGTACATTGATAGATAAATATCAATCACTTGACATGATTGCTTATTAACTTCAATAAACCAACAACACACTTCACACCACGTCACTAATACGTCTTAACAACACTACAACATACATCCACTTAACACAACAACACACTACAGTAACACGACCATGCCTCACACACAACTCCTATAGTCCACTTACACAACCACACAACACACACACCACGATCTCACTCACACACCCATGGTGTAACACACAACCAATACAACACACCTACACAGTTCACCTACACACTTCCACGTCCGCTTACACACCACGACAACAACAACACAAATTTAACTCTTAATGAAGCTTCTCCACAAATGGTAAGAAACAATTCAAAATATTTAAATTGTATTCAATCAATACTACACAATAACTCTTCAAACTTAATGATTGTTTTTTAATTCAAATAGTTTCCAAATCCTCCATGCAAAAGGAAATCTGGAAATGTAAATTACACTCCTCAATTCCAAAACAACATTCAAGAAATTACACTTCTCTTCCTTCATAAATAATGTACTTCCAATTCTGAAACACACACAATGAAATACACTTCCTACTTCCCCTTCTTCTCACGACAAGATGAGGATCACAAGGATTACTACAAAATCTCTACTTCCACTTCAACAACAATAAGTATAACACAACAAAATCACAATTAACTACTTCAATTCCACTTCAACAATTCCAATCAAGAAGTAAAATTCAAGAACCTTAATTTCCAATTGAAATTCACGTAAAACCTACTCCAAAACCTTTGCTCTGATACCAAAAAAGAGATGATGTGCTTTACTAATTGAATAGCAAACACATCAACAAATGGCGTGAACAACAAATTTCAATCCACAATAGGCGTGATCACTAATTCACCAAGGATTCCTAATTCACGAGAATTTCAAAAGGCTTGATGCTAAATTGAAATATGGAACAACATAATTGTATAATTATCAATGGATATCAATAGCAATGAATTAGAATTCCACTTAAAATTGAAATGATTCAAATTTGAATTAGAAGAACCCTAATTCACATGGGTAACAACAAGTCATCAACAAATTGCACTTATATATGACTCACTAAATACAATTTGAAAACAACAAGATGGAGATTGATATTATTCACAATCTAATCAAGTTGATCTCACCACAATCTCACTTGTGAAATTGATAAGAGATTATTTACAAGCAAGGGAACCCTTACGGTAAAGAAAGAGTTTCATTTCAAAATGTTTAAAAAGCTCCCTCAAAACCCTAGTTAGCAAGTATTTATACTTGCTCTAATTAGGGTAAAAATAACACAAAATGACAAATAAGCCACTTAAGTGGCCGGTTCCAAAAGTAACAAATTACAAGTACAAATGGTCTTCAAGTGGCCAGTTCTTCTTTGACTTATGTAGGTCTATGAATAACCCACGAACTGAGCTTTAGCGAGTTTATCCACCGTCTTGTAAAAACCGACAAGTATTCCTGTTGGAGTGCACAACAATATATAATAGAAAAGAAGATACTAAAAAAATATTCTTTGGATCGAATTGTTTATAGAGGACATTCATCGCCAAATTTTATAACCCTTTGGTTCTTGCTCTGGTGATAGGCTATATAGGATTTTGATTCCTATCGATCTATTTGAAATAATTTAAAATTCTTTAGACATGCATAAGATAATAATAACCTAATTGCCTCTAATCTTGTTACAGGTGCATAGGTCTCATCATAATATATGTCTTCTTCCTGAGAGTATCCTTTTGCTACTAATCTAGCCTTATTTCTAACAATTTTTTCATATTCATCTAATTTGTTTTTGAACACCCATTTAGTTCCCATTATGGATTTATTTTTAGGTCTTGGTATTAATGACCATACTTGGTTTCTTTGAAATTGGTTTAACTCTTCCTACATAGCATCTATCCAATTGTGTAATGCAAAATGATTTTCTATATCCTTATAACTAGGTCTATCCTTAATTCAAGTTTAGACATCACCTATTACTTGTTCTATGGGATGATTGGATTGAATTCTTGTAAACTTAGAAGGATGAATAGATACTTGTGTAAGTTCTTATTTATCTTCTAAACTACCTTTTAAGTCAACTTCTAAGTTACCTTCTGAGTTCATTTTTGCTCTAAATGTTCCTGGTATATTTGACTATGTATTTAGGATTTTCTTTAATTTTTGTGCTCGATACAGAGGACATATTTTCAATATCTCTTTTGGATATGATTAGGTTTTCATTATCAATATTATTTATTATTTCTTCTTCAACAAATCTTACATTTATAGATTCTTTAACTATTCTAGAAGACTTGTTAAACACACGATAAGCTTTACTGTTGATTGAATATCCTAAAAATATGGCTTTGTCAGCTCTTTCATCAAATTTTCCTAAAGCTATACCTGTTTTCTTCACAAAACACTTACTTCCAAAAACATGAAAGTAGGAAACTTTAAGTTTTCTTCATTTAAAAATTTCATATGATGTTTTTCTAGTTAAAGATTTTACATAAATGTGATTAATGATGTAGCACACAATTGAAACTGCTTCGGCCAAAAAATATTGTGCTATACCACTTTCGTTTAGTAAGGTGCGTGTTATTTCCTGGATTGTTTTATTTTTATGCTCAACTACTCCGTTTTGTTGTAGAGTATAAGGGGTAGAATGTGTGATGCCGTTTTCTTCAGAAAATTTGATAAAACTGTTATTTTCAATTTATTCCCATGATCAGTCCTTAGACTAATAATGGAATATCCCTTTTCATTTTAAACTTTTTTTGAAAAATTTTCAAAAGATTTGTAGGCATTACTTTTATGTCATAAAAACAAAACCCAAGTGTATTTAGAAAAACCATCAACTATTACAAATCTATATTTGTTACCACTTAAACTTAAGATTTGTGTAAGGCCAAATAAATACAAATGCAATAGTTTTAATGACCTTTTGGTTGAGATAATATTCTTACTCTTATGAGAAACAAATACTATTGTATTTTTCAAACATGTAGCATAACGAATATCTTCTCTAATATTCAACTTTAGTAAGCCATTAATTAAGGTTTTTTTTTTTTTTTTTTTTATAAATTCTCTAATTGTGTAAAACTAACATGTCCTAACTTTCCTATGCTAGAGATAAATACTATCATTGATAGACAAAAAAACAACTCTCAACATCTACTTTAGTAGGTTTAATTAAATAAATATTTTTTCCTATAGCCTTCAAAGAGTTTTATATCATCTTTATTATATGCCGTGACTTTATCTAGATCAAATGTCATTTTATATCCTTTATCACAAGGTTGACTAATACTCAATAACTTATGTTTCAAACCTTGTACCAAATATACATTTTTAATAACAAAAGGGGCAATATCAATATTACTAGTTGTGATGATTCTTCCTTTACTATTATCACCAAACTTCACATATCATTTTTTCTTCCACTCAAGGCTTGTGAACAACGAAGCATTATCAATCATATGACGTGAACATCCACTGTTGAGATACCATGTACCCTTAAGTTTTGCTCCATGTTCCTGCAATTGTCAGAAAAAGGATCATACCTTTTTGGAAACTAAATAAACTTAGACCCTTTAAAATTTAAGCTCATGTTGTTAAGTTAATTCACTTGATATGGATTGAGCTTGTTATTTTTACAATAACAATACTATTCAATATGCCCCAACTTGTTACAAAAGAAATAAGCATAGGTATTAGTTACATTATACCAATTACTTACCTATTTTGATTGCTAATGATTAGGATACTTTCTGACTTATCTTCTAATGGGTCTCCTATTATATCCTTTGATAGGATATTTTCTGTTCTGATTTGGGTACCTTCTGATATACCTTCTATCTTGTGACACAACTTTACCTTTGTCTTTGTTTTTATTATTTTCATCATTCTTTTGAATTAGAGTTTTATTTGATTTAACAAAAACAGTCATTCTTACAGCATTTGAGCTTTTTGCCTTATTATACCCTAAATTAGATTTTGAGTTGTCAACTCTTTGAGTAGAAATTAACATTTGTAATTTTTTATCGCTTTCACCGAATTTACTAAATGTGTTGTCAATTGTTTGAGAAAGTTTGTTTATTCTAACTTTAAGATCTTTAATTTATTTTTTTAATAGAGCATTCTCATTAGTTAAAGCATCCTTTGCTATGCATAGATTGTCATTATCAATCTATAGAACTTCAAAATTAGTTTTTAATATATTATTCTCATCAACTAAGAGTGCATTCATTTGAGTCAATGTATTTTTCTCATCAACTAAGGATCTATTTTCTAAATTAAGTTTGTTAATTTTAACATCTGCCTTAGTTAATGCATCTAACAATTTTTTAATCTCAGCATAAACATTATTAGGTAAATCCTCTTTTAATTTAAAATCAGAATGTACCTCAAACATTGTCATGAGACAAACGTTTGCTTCCTCATCTTCACCTTCAAAACTTTCTGCATCAGTTTTTGAGTCTTCTAGGTCACTCCAGGTTGATAACAGTGCTTTACGTTTCTTCTTGTACTTCTCAAGTTTCTTGATAAGCACCAGACATTCATATTTTATATGACCTGGTTTCTTGCATTCATAACATATCAATTTCTTCTCTTTCTCTTTCTTTTCTTTATAACCTTTTTCTATATCAAATTTTTCCACGATTAGAACTGAACCTTTTATTAAATGACATTTTCTTACCTCTTCTTTTGAGAAATCAACTGGGACGCATAGCTAGCAAATTTATGTCTTCATCCTCATCACTTTTTGCTTCTATATCAGAATCGTTCTCCACTTCTCTAACTTTGAATGCTATGTTCCTTTTGTTGTTGTCTTGATCATAAGTATGCTTAATGTGAGATTCATATGCCATTAGTTTTTCTCTCAGATGGCTTAATGTTAGTTTGTTCAAGTGTTGAGCTTCCTCGATTGTAGTCTTTTTAGCATCCCACGATTTGGGCAAAACTCTTAAAATTTTTCGTACAAGGTTAGTATTTTTCAATTTATGGTTAAGTAAAGATAATTGATTTGTAATTGTTGTAAAACGATTGAAAGTTTCCTTAATATTTTCATCGGTTTTAAACCAAAACAACTCATATTCCTAAATTAATGAGTTAATCCTAGTGTCTTTGATTGTTGATGTTCTTTCATGAGTTTCATAGTGTGTCCCGGATTTCTTTCATAGTCTTGTAAGAAGAAATCAAGTAATATTCAAAATGAGCTATTGTAAAGTAACAAGTTCTTAGCTTGATGATTCTTTTCAAGCTTTCTCTTCTCAGCTTCTGTCAGAGTTTGATTTCCATCCTCTATAATAGTTTTATCTTCAAATTGTACGATTTCCCATGAGTTAAAGTCTGTCGCCTTGATGTAAGTTTCCATCCTAAATTTCTAATAACCAAAATTAGTACCATCAAAGTAAGGAGCACGATTAGTAGAAATAGAAGCACCATTTTCAGCTATAAGATCTTAAACTCAAAGTATTATTAGAGTCCTTGCTCTAATATCAAATATTGGTCACGAATTAAGTAATCAAGAGGGGGTGGGTGAATTGATTACTTGCTAAATTTAAAAAAAAAAAATGCTAGTTAAAAACTTTCCATTTGACTACTTAATTTAATTATGGCATGACAACGAGTATTTATAAACAATTACAAGCTATTATAGAACAAAAATTAAAAGATAAAGAGAAGAGAATCGAGTAAGCTATTTATAGAGGTTCTGCCTTAGGCGCTAGTCCTCTCCTCCAGCTCTACTGCTGGGGACATGGTCTTCCACACCGATATCGTTCTACTAATCCAAAATAAACTTGAGATATTACAATTGTTCCGCCAAAACCTTGATTTAAAAAACACCCTGCTTTGCCTATCTAGCTTATCTCTAAGGTTATTCACAAATTTACCGAGTTATAAGTAACTTCTCATCAATACATGTGTCTAGCTTTCAAGAATTATTAAAAACAAATGAGAAAATGAGAATTTGTATCCTTTTAAAATTAATTCGACATAATATGAAAATATTTAAAAGACAGAGTAGTTTTTGAGTTAGTTTCTAAATTCTAATAATGCTCTTTTCTAATAAAATAATATTGTATTGTTTCTTCTCTCTTCTAAATCTTTGAACTTCAGCTCTATTTATTGATTGAAGAGTAACAACTATTTCATTGATTTTGTTTTTAACTAGAAAGTTTGTTGTCGTGATCTTAAAGAGAGAAATTGTTGGAGTATCATCAAAGATCAAAAAACATCTATAAGGATTTATTCTTTTCCTCATGATTACTTGTTATTCCTCTAGATTCTTTGTGATTATCGTCAATTCCGTGGAGGAGTAAATTTATATACTCTGTATTTTGTAAAACTCTAAACCATGTGATTAAATTGTTTATTAATTAATAAAAAGTTTATGCATTTGTATCTATTAATGTATTTTGATTGTTTTGTGATTCATTTATGCATGCTAATTAATTGCATGTATGACTCTTATTAGTTAGAGATAGGTCTCATCTAATAGGATAGAACTTCATGAATAAAAAAATTACATATTTTGCTTAGAGGTAGGAAAACTTCGATTTTCTACACAAAGATTAAATATTTACTTGGGAATTATAAACTTTAATGAAATCTTATATGGTGATAGTGAGAGAGGGGTTTCCACTATTTTATGTAGAGTTAAGAATTAATTAACTCGATGGAGTAATTAGTTTAATTGAAAATTCTTATAGTACAAAGCATAAACAATGTGTTAATCAATACATTATTATAAGAAAGCTAGGGTTTAGAGTGGATCAAGATGAATGATATGTTCTTGTGATTTCATTCACCTATTAAAGCAATTATAGTTAATCTTGAGGATGTTAGATTAATTAATCAATAGTTTAATTTATTAATCTCATATTAAAATTTAGATTAGATAGTAGAAAAACAGTAATACTAGTACTTGTTTTTAAGATCTTTGAAGACGATACCCGTTGTAATCTATACTACATAAGATAGGTATACTTGCCTAACTTGGTTGTTACATTTTTTTGAGTTTATAAATTTATAATTTGATATGATTGGAAGAGTGTGCATCAATAGGTATCGGGCCGATTTGTGCAATTCTTTGTTCATAGGATCTCAATACATTTTACATTTTTTTAAATAAATGCATTTAGATAATTAGGTTAAGAAAATATCTTCACTATATCCCAAGGTGATGTAGTGAGTAAATATAGAACCTATTGAAACATGATGTTGGTAGTGGAAAAAGCAAAGAAAAACAAAAAACGTGATGTTGAAACTACTCGCATAACTTAACTAATCATTATCTTATTACCTGTATGCAGCTATACACCGTGTTTGAAGGCGACTAAGATTGTGTGTAGGTTCTGCAACAGTCGCTTCATGACTCCTTTCCCTGGATCATAACAGACTTATCTTTATAAATTAGCCACAAGCAACTTCATTGCATAAATTATTTCTCTCATCGTCATGAAAGACATGAGGATAATGGGCGCGTTCATCGTTGGCATCGTCGGTCAGCTTTACTGTCTCTCTCTCGCTCTCAATTCGAGACATCTTGCCTGTTAACCGTCATTGCCCTTTTGGCTTGCAGAGCTCTGCTGTTCTTTTTTTGCAAGTATTCTCTCCTACTGGTAATGAAACAAATTATAAGTACATATGTGATCGGATGGATTGATATGTTTTATTATAGTGATATGGCTCTTAACCTGTGATCGTATGCACACCCACATATATATATCGGATGAGTTGACGCGGTTCATTGTAGTGGTGCGGCTCTTCAATTGTGATCGTGCAGGTACATGATCTCAGATTTATCAAGCTCAAGTTCATTACCAGTAGAGCATGCATTGATAGTTGGACTGGATTTCTTCACTTCCATATGTTGGGTTTTATATGCTCTGCATCACTACCCTGTATCTTGGTTTCTTCTCGGTGGCAACCTCCCTCCGCTCGCCCTTCAGCTGCTTTGTGTCATTACATTCATATATTACCACTTTCGTGGTTCTCGTTTTCATTGCCCGGTATGCCTAAAAAGTAAAAAATACTCATAGC